>JAPVLO010001194.1:0-145341 GCA_027257055.1 Cephalopachus bancanus
AACAAAATATTGTTGCTTTAAAGAAAGATATTAGTAGTTGGAAATCAGACTTTTTAAAAATAGTTTAGTGGCTGTAATTTATATAAACATTTATTTTTTCTGTTACTTATAAAAGCAAGCATAATATTTTAAGCAGTTAACTAGCATTCTAAATATCAATTTAGAAAAATATTTATTTTATGCCTTGTATATCCCAACCATTGGGTTAGATCGTGAAAAACAGCAATATTCTGTTATTTTTTAAAAATTTGCCTCAAATTTCATCTGAACTTTTTGTCATCTATGAGGATTAATGAACAAATCTTGCATGAAAATCATTTTTAAAACCAATCCTTAACATCTAGTTTAAAACTCCATTTGAAGAAGCTAAGACCAAAAAGTTTAAGGCTTGTTTCTCAAGAATAAATTGCTCTTGGGAGAGTATCACTTTCACTTAGGTAGGATGGATAGTAGAGCAGTTTGTAATAACTCACAAAGTATTCCTGCACAGACCGCATGCCAAGCCAGGAAACATAAACACAAACACTTCCCGGGGCCCACAAAATCTAGAAGATTGGCAGGTTATTTTGCTATAGCTCTACCGCCTGGAACTTCACAGTTAATAAAAATAATGTCAAGGACACATAGCATTCCCTATTCCCTTCACCTTTATGCATGTGTTACGATTTATGTGAGCATGTTGGAGATGAGAGGTAGAGAGAGAGAGAGAGAGAGAGAGGGAAGGTAAAATTCAAATTCAACTAAACTCAAACATACACAGGCAAGTTTTTTCCCTTGGGGAAACAATTTGAGGAATCCAGAGATGGTCAAATTAAAGTTTTAACCTAGCAAACTGTGGAGTATTTAAGTTCTTGTTACTTCAAACCAGTCAAAAATAAAAAAAGAAAAAATACTTTTTATTTAACATTAATTAATAATTTAATGAGGTCATATAAGAAAATATAAGATATATAAAATAAAGTACACTGATTGTTATTCAAAGGAAGCTAAAAATAAGATGCTGAGATGAGTTAAGAAAAAGTCTCCAAAACAATAAGATATTCTAAATAATTTATATATATATTTAAAGGACAATAAAAATGGTAGAAGAGACAATTTTAAAATTTCACACAAACATACACACAAAATATGCCAAGAAACAAGTAAATAATAGTATTTGTTTAAAAAAAATGGAATGAAAAATTTAAACCCAAAATGAAAATAAGATATTTGAAATTAGTCAACAAAAATTAAAATAAACTAATAAACTTAAAATGTATCCACAGGCCAGGCTTGGTGGCACAGCCTGTAATCCCAGTACTTTGGGAGGCTGGGGAAAATGGATTGCCTGAACCTGTCGGTTCGAGACCAGCCTGGGCAACTTGGGGAGACCTAATCTCTACAATAAATCAAAAAATTAGCCTGGCATAGAATCGCTCCTGTAGTTCTGGCTACTTGAAAGGCTGAAGTGGGAGGATCGCCGGGCCCAGCAGGTCAACGCTGGGGTGGCCTTGAGCACACCACAGTACTCCAGCCTGGACCACGGAGGGAGATTCTCCCTTTAAAAAAAAAATTGAGACTCCACCTCAAAAAAAAAAGCACAAAAATGACAGCAGGAACTATCCTTATTATTAGCATACACTAGTGAAGGCAACTAGGATTTTTGACTAACTTATGCTCAAGGTTGGAATTCCAAGAATACATTGTGACGGAGATATGTTACAAAGGAAATGAAACATCTGCACATTGTCCTCTGCTGGAATTCAAAGTGATGTGTTTTTAATACCCTGGAACAAAGTACAATAATAGTTAGCATATGTGTGCGCATGTGCTTGTGTGTATTGTTGCTTCACCTAATAGATGAAACTGATTTTGTTTTTTTTATTTTATCTCCCTTTCACATTTTTCTACATTGAAATATTGACACTTTTTAAAAAAATTTCAAAGAATGAATATTAGTGATGTATTTTAATTAGTTATATCAGTTTGGGAATAAAAATGACATCAGGATTTCAAAGCAAAATACCCCATCAAGGTCCCTTTGCTGAATAGAAATTTTGTGTAAAGAAATCATATTAACACAAACAAGTCAAATTTTTACTGAAATGATGTGGATCTAAGTGTAATCTGTAAGTGAGAGTAATAAAATATGCTTATTATTTGAGCATTTCCCAAATGATGCATCATCTATAGATGGGTCAAGAAAATAAAAAACTTTATTTTTAGTATCTCTTTACAGAAATCTTGTTTTTTCCCTATTACTTTTTAAAATCACAAGTAGTTTGTAGTATTAACATTAGCAATAAAAAAATACTCATAAGAACCTTTGACTGCATCCCCATATATGTCAAACATTCTCTCCTTAAGAACTCTATGAAAGAATTAGTAAATACTTATTAGATAATTGGACAAATTTTTGTATTAAATTCCTGTATTTAAGGTAGTTTATAATTTTAAAATTTTTTCAAAACTTTGACATTGTTATATCCATATCAGTCTTGTAGCATTTAAAAAATAGCTATTTTCAGTGTCATCTATTTTTTTTCATATTTTGTCTGCTATTTTCTTGATTCCAATGATTTCTGTTTGATTGTTAACATCAGCCTTGAGGTCATTTTGGTAACACTGTATCTTTGCTCCAGCCACGTATTTTCCATGTTTCAGGCATATATTTAAGCTTCAGTTCAGTTAGAATCAGGCTCCCAGAGAAGAATTGTGCATTTTAATTGCAACGCAATTCTATGCTAATATCTAATTTTTGTCTATCTGTGCATGGAGAAAACAAAAACGTTCCTTCATTTTGGTTAAACTTGCAAAATAGGAAGACATCTGTAACCCTCAAAATATTTCATTTCAGTGTCACATCTTTAAGTCAAAATAATCTTTAATTACCTTTAAGACAATCTTTAAGACAAGCAAGGAAAGATGTCAGTCAATTCCTGTTGAAAAGTTAAGGAAATAGGCACCTTTAGGTTAAGTCTCAGCTCAACATTGACATTAGTTGGATATGGTATTATATTGTAGGATAAGCTCGTTTAAAATATATCAGCATTTCAAACTGTTTTTGGGGTTCTTATGCACTCTGTTAAGTCATTGTTCAAGAGTTTCTGATCATTTGTTTGAAGAGTATCCTCGACAGGGGGAAATGCACATTCTCTAACACTCAAAGGTAGTAATTTAATTTTATTTCCATTCACATCATTGTCACTTAATTATCTACTTTAAGCTTTCATGACAACTCAATCTTCATGCAAATTAAAAATTGATTTTCATCTCAATTTCTCCCTAGGAACTCAATTTTCTCTCTCTGGGACTTTATTTCATGCCTCTGAAATCTACTGGAATATAGTTGCTGTCATCTGACATAGTCTAATTTTCTTCTTTTTTGCTTAGTTACTAATACCTAACCCAGAAAGAGGTCTACACCATAGCTTATCTATGTCTAGCCTGTCCATAGTGATATTTAGCAAGGATTTCCTTCTCACTGTGATTCTCTGACATTGCATATATGGCAGGTTAACATTACTGTAGTAAGCCATTTAGACCTCTTGAATTTTCTATCAAAAATTAGTCATTGATATTAGTATGCTTTCTCTAATCTATTTTTCCCATCAGACAATAGGTACCAACTGGAAACAAAATTATTTCACTGGCTACTAATTAGTTAAACTTCTATCAAAACTTCACACAGATAATTCTGGAAGTCTGCAAAGAGTTTCTCAGGAGAACTATTGAAAAGTTTTCATGTGCCATCCCTTGGGGGCCTCCTCATTACTTCTTTTGTTCCTGATGAGATTGGTGGGTGTCTTGCCATTGATGTCTGCATTGATTTGGTAGGCTGCCAATGAGCTTATTGCTGCCTATCATGAGAGTGAGGAGGTTGAGTCTTTCTCTAACTCCCTGTCTGGCCACGAGGCTGGTATGCACTCAGATGCTGTGTCTCATTGCATTGATGATCAAAATTCTCCTGTATGTTGCTTCATTGTTTTGACTATGTGGGTTGAAGCATTTTTGGGGGTTTCCCCTTGGTGTCTTTTATTCATGAAATATTTTCATGTAGAACTCTCTGCTGCCAAATAAATACCCAGCTTTGTACTGCCACGTGGCAGGCAGAAACACCACTGAATTTATGTTGATATTTTCCCTTGAAATACATAATTTATTCCATGGCATTATGAATTGTATCTTCATCTTGTTACTGAAGATAACTGTATTTAGAAAGTGAAGGTCCTTATCTCCAGTTGTGTCTTAAGAAAAAAAGATGAAATATATGTTAGTTTGTTTTCTTTAAAAAGTTTTGAGGGGACTTCCGGCAAGATGGCGATGGGGTGGCATGGTCTGTAAGCCCCTCTGTGAAAGAGAACACCCATAAAGACCCTAGCTCTCTCCCAGGGGCTGCAGCTCCCATTTTCCCACAGCCTGCTCGTCACAGCGAGCTCAGCCGCCACCATCACCCCATTGCTACTTGGATATCTCCACAGACCAGGCTGCTCTTGCAGTCATGGATGCCACCGTTGCGGTCATTCCCAGCTCATGCCTGAAGCAACCCACGACTTCAGACCATGAAGCCTCTGGAAGCAGGATCTTCGAGATCCTCGCAGCCCAGTTGCTGCAGCCACTGCCATGCCACGCCCTTACCCCGGAGAAAGGCCTGTGGAACTTCTCACCATGAAGTTGCCATGGCAGGTCTTGGATCCACAGCCGGCTCGCTCCTCACTGGACTGTAGTCATGGGATAGCACCACCTGTGGGGAACCAAGGTAACAACATCAAAACGGGAATGGCAGAGGCTCATCCCTCTTGAAAACTAGAAAAAGCCAGATCTCAGTAATAGACTGGGCAGGGGTCCCATATCTGAACGGTTCTTCACAGCAGACCAGGGGCAACTGATACTAACTGTGAACAATTCTACCACCCTGAAAAGACAACTAGAAATCAGAACTGAAAAGACATTGGACTTAAAGGAAAAGTCTCAGAGTGTGCTTGGCTGGTTCTGTTAGTCTACTGACTTTAATCTATCTCTTTCCCTCCTTTTTTTCTTTTTTTTTTTTTTCCCTTTTCCTTCTTTCTTATTTCTCTGAAAACCCCTATCTTTGAATAAAAGAGTAGCACACCAATAAGGAGGTTGATCAGTGTGTACATTAACATCATTGTATGTTTTAGATTTTTATATGGTTGTTGGTTAGTGTTCAGTCGTGGTTTTGTTTTTCTTTATATTTGTTTCAGTCTTTGTGTCTCTTTTCACTTACCAGTCGGTACACTCAACTGTTTTCCCTCTCACTCCTCTCTCTCTCTCCCCCCCTCCCCCCACTGCCTGCTCCATTCTCTTCACTCTGTTAACCTCATTTTGCTTTCAGGGAGTAAACCTACAACCCCACTGCATGGACAGACACCAGGCAGGGGGAAGTGGGTTTCAGACTATCCATGGGCTGTTGGCAAATACCAGGATCTGCAGAGAGATTTTGAATCACAGCTCCCCCCTTAATTAAATCCCAAAACTACAAAAAGAACTGCCCTCAACCCACAGTCCAACTCCAGAACTGAACAAAGCAAGAGGAAATACATTAGGAAGAATAGGAGATTGAACAAACAGAAGGAAAAGAAACACCTCCACCCCGAATAACAGAATTAAAGAAGACAGGGAAGGGAGGGGAAAGGGAAAAAATAGGGAGGGAAAATCTGCACAAATGGAGAAAAACCAAAAGAAGAATGCAGGGCTCACACAGACCCCGGGGGGATCAGACACTGAGAAAACAGACTTTGGAACACAAACAATGAAGAGCCCCCAGAATGACTGGTCACAAGCAACAAAACCCCCACATCAAGGCATTAATAGAGAGAATTTTAAAAATCGAAGAGAGACAAGAGGGAAAAAAGGAAGGAGCTAATGACAGAAATAACAGCAGTAAAGAATACTGTGAGGGAAGTAAATAACAAACTAATTAGCATGGAAAGCAGAATTAGGCAAGCAGAACAAAGAATTTCAGAACTTGAAGACCAAAATACAGAACTAACCCAAACTATTGAAAACATAGAAAATAAACTTAAAAAGTCAGAACAAAACATTTGGGAGATGATTGATTACTTCAAGAGACCCAATCTAAGAGTAATTGGCCTTCCTGAGGCAGAGAGAGTCAGAGGGCACACTGGAACAAACATTTTATGAAATCATTTGAGAAAATTTCCCTTGTCTCATCAGTGATGCAAAAATTCAAGCAAAAGAGATTCAGAGAACCTCTGCAAGACAACAAATGAGAAGACCAATTCCCAGACACATAATAATTCACCTAAACAAAGTAGCTATAAAAGAAAAAATTCCAAAGGCAGCAACAGAAAAAGGCCCGACTACCAACCATGGAAGACCAATTAGAATAGCAGCAGATTTATTCACAGAAACCCCCCAGGCTAGGAGAGCCTGGAGCCCTATCTTCAAAGTTCTAAAAGATAAACAATTTCAAACAAGAATAACCTACCCAGCCAAGCTAAGCTTCATTAGTGAGGGAGAATTGAAATCTTTTCCAGATATCCAATCCCTAAGAACCTACGCCGCCACCAGACCACCTCCACAAGAAACACTTAAGAAAGTACTGAATACAGAAGAAAAGGAAAAAAAAACAACAGCATTCTTCACAAGAGTACAGGCAAAAGATTAAAAACACACATGAAACAACTCCAAAACCAAAAAAAAAACAACTAACAAAAAGGAACGACAACTCTGTAAGAACCTTATGACAGGGATGAACTCTGGCATTTCAATTATTAGCCTAAATGTGAATGGACTAAATGCACCACTGAAAAGACATAGAATGGCAAAATGGATAAAATATCATCAGGCAATAATCTATTGCCTTCAAGAGACTCACCTCATTAGAAAGGACACTCACAGACTAAAAGTAAGAGGATGGGAAAAAAACTTTCAGGCAAACGGAACACAAAAGAAAGGAGGAGTAGTGATCTTAATTTCAGACAAAATACCCTTCAAGCTATTAAAAATTAAAAAAGATACAGAAGGCCACTACATAATGATAAAAGGTTCAATCCATCAACAAGAAATATCCATCTTTTTTTTTTTGAGTTGGAGTCTCACTCGGTCGCCCAGACTGGAGTGCAGTGGCCGCTTCCGGCCACTGCAGCCTTGACCTGCTGGGCTCCGGCGATCCTTCTGCCTCAGCCTTCTGAGTAGCTGGAATTCAGGCATACGCTACCAAGCCCAGCTGATTTTTGATTTATTGTAGAGATGAGGTCTCGCTGCCCAGGCAGGTCTTGAACTCACAGGCTCAGGCAATCCACTCACCTCAGCCTCCCAAAGGCGTGGGATTACAGGCTGAGCCACCCAGCCCGGCTTAGAAATATCCATCTTAAACATATATGCACCCAACATAGGAGCGCCAACTTTCATAAAGCAGCTTCTAGGTAAACTAAAAAAAGATATCGACTCCAACACCATCATAGCTGGGGGCTTCAACACCCCACTCACAACCCTAGACAGATCATCAAGACAAAAAATCAGCAACAAGATCTGAAACCTCAATGTGACTCTTGACCAAATGGATTTAACTGATACCTATAGAACACTCCATCCAAAGACCACAGAATATACATTCTACTCATCACCGCATGGAACATACTCTAAGATCGACCACATACTTGGCCATAAATTAAGTATAAGCAAATTTAAAACAATTGAAATTTTACCATGTACCTTCTCAGACCACAGTGGAATAAAAATAAACATCCACACAACAAGGTCCCCCTAAAACCCACAAAGACATGGACACTAAATAGCATGATGCTAAACAACTCCTAGGATAATGATGAAATCAAAACAGAGATTAAAGGTACCTGGAAACAAATGAAAATGAAGAAACATATTACCAAAATTTCTAGGACGCCATGAAAGCTGTAGTAAGAGGGGAATTTATTCCTACAAACGCACATGAAGAAAATGAAAGGATCACAAATTAATAGCCTAACAAGCCACCTAAAAAAGCTGGAAAAGCAAGACCACCAAAACCCTAATTTCAGCTGAAGAATCCAGATCACCAAAATAAAAGCCCAAATCCAGGACATAGAAGGCAAAAAGATAATACAAAAAATCAATGAAAAAAAAAGCTGGTTCTTTGAAAGGAAAACAAGATCGATGTTCCCCTAGCTAGACTGACCAAGAGAGAAAAAGCCAAATAAACACAATCAGAAACACAAAAGATGAAGTCACATCTGACCTGAAGAAATACAAAAGATCATTAGAGACTACTACGTACACTTGTATGGAAACAAACTTGAAAACCTTAAGGAAATGGAGGACTTTCTGACATCACACAACCCGCCTAGGTTGAAACAAGAAGAAATTGAGACCTTAAATAACTAAAACAATCAAGGAAATTAACTACATAATAAGAAAACTACCTACAAAAAAAAAGCCTGGTCCAGATGGCTTTCCAACAGAATTCTACAAGACATTTAAGGAGGAGCTGATACCAATCCCACTGAAGTATTCCCGGCAATTGAAAAAGATGGAACTTCCCCAAATAATTTTATGACGCTAACATCCCATTGATACCCAAGCCAGGTAAAGACCCAACAAAGAAAGAGAACTAAGGGCCCAAAATCTTTGATGAACGTAGATGCTAAAATCTCAACAAGATCCTAGCAAACCCGGGTTCAACAACACATCTCAAAAATCATCCATCATGATCAAGTAGGCTTCATCCCTGGGATGCAAGGCTGGTTCAACATTTGTAAAGCCATAAATGTAATTAAATACATCAAAAGATGTCAAAACAAAAAACATGATTATATCATTAGATGCAGAAAAAACTTTTGATAAAATCCAGCACCCCTTCTTGATAAAAACCCTCAAACATCTAGGCATATGGGGAGCATATTTAAAATAGTAAAAGTCATCTACAAGAAGCCCACAGCCAGCATACTACTAAATGGACAAAAATTGGAGCCATTTCCCTGAAAATTGGAACAAGACAAGGATGCCCACTCTCACCCTCCTGTTCAATATAGTATTGGAAGTCCTGGCTCGAGCAGAAGAGAAGGCAATCAGGGGTTTCCAAATAGGATAAGAGGAAGTCAAGTTATCTCTCTTTGCAGATGACATGATTGTATGCCCTTTAAAACCCAAGAGAATCTGTCAAAAAACCCCCTTGCACTGATAAAGGCCTTTGGCAAAGTCTCAAGATACAAAATAAATGTACAAAAGACAATCATATTTCTTTACACCAATAGTAAACAAACAGAAAACAAATAAAAAGCGCAATTCCATTCACAATAGCCACAAAAAAAAATGAAATACCTTGGCATCTTCCTAACCAGAGGCGTGAAAGACCTTTACAATGAAAACTACAAAACACTGCTCAAAGAAATCAACGATAACACAAACAAGTGGGAAAAAAATCCCAGGCTCATGGATTGGAAGAATCAACATTGTGAAGATGTCCATCCTACCTAAGGCAATCTACAGATTTAATGCAATACCCCTCAAATTACCAGTAACATTATTCTCAGACCTAGAAAAAACAACACAGGAATTCATATGGAAACACAAATGACCAAGAATAGCCAGAACAATACTCAGCAAAAAAACAAAAAAAAAAAAAACAAAAAAAAAAGCAGGCAGTATCACATTACCAGACTTCAAACTTTACTATAAAGCTACAATAATCAAAACAGCTTGATATTGGTACAAAAACAGGCATATAGACCAATGGAAAGAAATTTAGATTCTCGAAGCTAAACCTGAATTTCTCAACCAACTCATCTTTGACAAAGCCTCCACCACCTACCACTGGGAAAAGGAGAACCTATTTAGTAAATGGTGCTGGGAAAATTTGGGTGACCACATGCAGAAGACTCAAACAAGACCCCATCTGTCCCCATACACAAAAATTAACTCTAAATGGATCAGAGACCCAAATGTAAAACCTCAAACCATAAGAACCTTAGACAATGCAGGACAGACCCTTATGGAAATTGGAACTGGCATCCAATTCCTGAACAAACCCGAAATCCACAGGCCATAAGAGGTAAGATAGACTAGTGGGACCTCATTAAACTGACAAGCTTCTGCAAAGCCAAAGAAAGCATCAAGAGAGCAGGAGACAGCCCACAGACAGGGAGAAAGTATTTGCCAACTCCAGGTCTGACAACGGCTTAACATCTTGGATCTATAAGTAACTCAAACATGCTGAGAAAAAAAAAAAAACCAAAACAACCCCATTATAAGTGGGCAAAAGATATGGACAGACACTTCTCAAAGGAAGACATCCAAGTAACCAACAGACACATGAAGAAATGTTAAACCTCACTAATCATCGGGGGTTTCAAATCAAAGCCACACTGAGATACCACCTAACTCCAGTCAGAATAGCCATTATCAGTAACTCAGAAAATAACAGTTGCTGGAAAGGGTGGGGGAAAAGGGAACACTCCTACACTGTTGGTGGGAGTGCAAACTAGTGCAACCTCTGTGGAAAGCAGTGTGGCGATTCCTAAAAGCTCTAAATATCGACCTCCATGTGACTCTGCAATCCCCCTACTGGGAATATACCCTGAAGAACTCAAATCACTCTATCAAAAAGATACCTGCATTGAATATTTATAGCAGCATTGTTTACAATAGCAAGAACCTGGAACCAACCATACTGTCCATCAAAAGAGGACTGGATTAAAAAAATGTGGTACATATACACGATGGAATACTATGCAGCCAAAAAAAAGAACAAAATCATGAATTTCGCAGCCACATGGATGTAGCTAGAGTCTATAATACTGAGTGATCTCTCACAGAAACAAAGATCTGAGTATCACATGTTCTCACTCATGTAGTGGACCTTGATCATCTACCATAATACTTAAAAAAAAAAAAAAGGACTGACAGTGGGGGGACACTATGGGGGGTTTAGGGAGGGAAGGGAGGAGGGCCTAACGGTAGTCAATATCAGTCTGGGGATGGGGAGATACCCTTTTCACAAGGGTGCCTGAATGAAGCATATTTGTATACCTAACCCTTAACTGTACCCCAAAATTTTATAATAAAAAATATGTTTAATAAAAAAAGAGAAAAAACCCAAAATTTCTAAAAAAAAATTTTTGAGAATTCACTCCTTGTTCTTGATATTCTAAAAGTGTGTACATATTATGTCTAGTTTCAAATCTTATATCACAAGTCTTGTTTAGTCCACTGTGTGCTGTTAATGTGGGAGCTATTTATTTCTTCAATTTTGGAAAGTTTTTCTTCTACTGCTAAGAAATTTTCATACAACCCGCTGTATGCTCTTGTCATGAAAGTCATTTTAACTTAATTTCATAATAAATGAATTCAGCCTTCACATTTCTTGGCTTATTTTTTAAAAAAACTGTTTCCTTTCATGATTACTTTTGGTTTAAATTCTTGTTTTCACATTTATTATTCAGGCATATCTAAATTGCTATTGATGCCACTCATTTATTTTTATGTCAATGGTGAAAAAATACTTGCCTTGCTTTTTTGATGTGATATTCTTCAGTATATCTTAGAAAATGTCTTCAAAGATATTCAATGTATGTATTTTAAAGAGTCGTTCAAGGGTCACATACAGTGGCTCACACTATTTAATTTCTAAGTGTGGGATACATTTCAGAGTTAGGGATGCAAATTGTCATTATGCAGGTATTCTTGTTGATGAGGTGTGTCCCCCCAGCGGTTTCCCACTATTGTCAATTCCTTTCTTATAGTATTATGATAATTGTTCAA
The DNA here is from genome assembly GCA_027257055.1 of Cephalopachus bancanus. Taxonomy (NCBI): domain Eukaryota; kingdom Metazoa; phylum Chordata; class Mammalia; order Primates; family Tarsiidae; genus Cephalopachus; species Cephalopachus bancanus. Next base: position 11,722 of record JAPVLO010001194.1, read on the forward strand.
GGTCCGCTTATGAGTGAGAATATGTGGTACTCAATTCTTTGTTTCTGTGATAGACCACTCAGTATTATAGACTCTAAATCCATCCAAGTTGCTGTGAAGTTCATAATTTTGTCCTTCTTTATGGCTGCTTAATATTCCATTGGGTATATGCACCACATTTTAAAAAATCCAGTCCTCTTTCAATGGGCAGCACCATTGGTTCCATGTTTTTGCTACTGTGAATACTGCTGCAATAAACATGCATGTGCTGATATCTTTTTCATAGAGTGATCTGAGTTCCTCTGAGTATACTCTCAAAAGAGGGTTTGCAGGGTTGTATGGAAGGTTGATTTTTAGATCTTTTAGGAATCGCAGTGACTCACATTTTTAATCCCAGTGCATTGGCAGGCAGAGGAGGAAGGATTCCTTGAGGACAGGAGTTCAAAGCTTCTGTGAACTATGATAGTGACACTGCACTCCAGCCTGGGTAGCAGAGTCAGATCCTGTCCATCAGTCAATAAAAAAAATTGTTCTCTTTACTTTGAGTTTCTTGATTGTCATTTTTTGAACATAATTTCAGTGAGTATTTTGGATAGTACTATAATTTTTCAGTATTGGCAAATTATTGAAGGTCTGTTCTGTCTTATATTTAAGGTTCCTTGAATTCTGTCTGCCAGTGGCATGCATATCTGCATATGGCAAAATGTTTTCTGTGACTTTGATAAATTGTAGAACACCGCTTCCTGGAAGATGTATAGTATGTGAGCAAGGCAAAAGCAAAATGCTTTCTTGTGGCCTTTGGAGCATATTTCCTGCATTTGGAGTTTTTCAGTATTCTATATTGACAAATGATGTGTTAAGACATTAAAAAAACAAAGTTATCACTGGTATCTTTTAAGTAAGAAATGGGTGATTAGGACATATAGTTTCATAATTATCCACAAAATTCAAGGAAAAATATAAATAAAAAGAATAATAACATCAATCAACCGATTACAATTTCTGAAACTAGACACACAGAAAGAAACAATATCTACCAACTCAGATACCTAAAAAGGTCTAGAAAATATATGTTAGGTATGTGATAAAAATTTTTAAAAATACAATTAAAATTGTGTGTGGGAGTTTCTAAATAATTTTAGGTTAATAAATTATAAATCTTTTCACCAATAATACACGTAAAATATAAAAAAATAGATTAAACCTAATATCAAGAGACAAACAATTGTAATATACTTGGAGACATACAACCCAATAATTCCATCCTTGGATAAAGGTTCCAGAGAACTATGTTCACATAAAATCCTGTATACAACATTCTTGGCAACTTTATTCATGAGATAAAATCCTGGGACTAATTCACATGCCATCTCATAAGTAGATGGCTGGATAAACTGTGGAATATTTATATTGTAAATATGATTCAGCAATAGAAAAAAGAAAATATTGATATAAATAGACCTAAAGGCATTATACTGAGTGAGACAAATTAATCTCCAAAGGTCATATACCGTGTTATTTTATTTAAACAACATTCTCAAAATGACACAATTTCAGAAATAAAAAAACAGATGAGTGGTTGTCAGAGGAATTATCCAGTTGTGGCGAGTGTTAATATAAAGTACCAGGAAATACATCTTTTGTTACGATGGAACATTTTTGAAACTTGATTGCATTAAGGTTACATGAATATATACATAGGATAAAGTAGCATACAATCACACACACAATGACAAAAACACATTATTGTGAAATTGTAAAAAGTGACAAAAACTTAACAAGGTCTGTAGTGGTCTTACCAGGAATATATCAACACCAATTTCTCGATTTAGACAGTGCACTATAGATATGTGAGTTTTCTCCATTGTAGGAGGGCTGGGTGAAGCATCATGTGAGACTGTACTATTTCTGAAAGTTCCTGTGAGACTATTTCAAAATGAAAAGCAAAAGAAAAAAATCCATGAATATGCTTATAACTATAAATAAAATATAGACACCCCACCTCTGACACACATTACATTTTGAAATCCAGTAGTTTGAGTTATGACTTGACTTCGTATTTTTTGTTGTTGCTCTAAAAAGAAATTACATATTGGTTATTTTCTTGGCAGGAAAACTTCTTCCCCCAAATACACCCACAGATTTCTCTCGTACTTAATTGTAGAGTCTGCTGTTGAAAATTTACATCCTCACAGAGACTCTGCGTCCACCCTATAATAAAATGGAAGAATCCATAAATTTTTATGCCGGGGGCTTCAATTTTTGCTACAAAAGGTCAGATAGTAGATATTGTCGGCTTTGTGGGTCAGATGATTTTGGTGACATATGGTTAGCTCTGTTGTCTTAGTGCAAAAGCATCTATAATACATAAATGAATAACAATAACTGTGGTTCCAATAAAACTTTATTTACAAAAATTATTAGAAAGTAATGCTTGACCTATGGGCTGTAGTTTGCTGACCTTCCTTGCTACACTCATGGTTGTCTTATTATAGTGCTTACAACTACAAGGACATGATATCATATCATGTGTATTTATTTGTTTATTGTCAGTTTCCCCTGTGAATTTCATGACATAAAAGTGTATTGCTGTATTCCTAGTGCTTTGCTGGTTCTTAACACAGAGTAGGCAAAGAATAGTTATTTTTAAATGCATTCTTGGATTTTCAACTTAGTTAATACAATTCAGAAGCCCAAGAAATAGCCAGAAAACATCAATACAAATCAAATTTGATTCAATGTCTATGATATCAACATTTTGAGTATAAAATATCAACAGTAAAATAAAGTGATTGTTTTCAAGCTATAATTTTGTATAAAGATTTAAAATTATTCAGTAAAATCCAACTTATTAAATATGTTCCACTCTTCAGTTTAAATATTGTAATTGTTAGTTTTCCAAAATATCTTCAGATAAATAAGGCTTTATTTTTTAGGAATAGTTAACTCTAATGCCACTGGGTTTACATGACATTTTCCTAGGATCTTTAGGGAGTGATGAGGGCAATACATTTAAGAATGAACTACAGTGTTTACCATTTGCTTAGTCTCTAATACAGTCAGAGTGACATTAAACACTTATTTACTCCCAAGACAAAACAATTACTTTTTATAAATATATCCCAAATGCCAGATTCAGAAATGACTCTCAGAAATATACCCATGGCAAAGTGGCAATGTTCTTGCCATTCTGAATAGTTTTTGAAAATTCAATTCATAGTATAAAATGACTGACTTACTACAAAGATAAATGCAATAAAATTGAATTGAATTAATCTTTAAATTATATACTAAAAGGAAAATAAGGCTGTATTGAAATAAGTATAGGTTGACAATTTTTGGTAAAGAAGTGTAATTTATAATCTGTATCAAACTGTTTTTATGGCATTTTTTAAAGTTCAAGGTTACCAGTGAGTTTCTATGCAAAAATCCCTAATTCTTCATCATTTTCTATCTATGCTATGAGGTTTGTAATTCAGCACAATATTCAGAATAGAGGTCTTTCTTTTGAAGTATAATTATGTGGGCCATATAATTATAATTTATCCTGAGACATTTGAGGGTGGAAGAGGAGAATCATAGTTATGTGAGACATTTACCATAATCCAGGGTTTTCCTAAGCAAGAGTGACTGGCCACCCTAAGTAGAACCAAAGTGTCCTTACTTCAGAAGACTCTAGAAATAAAAATGCCCTTGTATTTCCATAAAACAAGGTCATTAGCTTAATAGCCAGGAAAAAAAATCCCCTTGAGTGATCATCAGCCTATCGTTTAGAGCTAATAAAACCATTAATGTATTGATAAATGTAGTCAACAACAAAAAATATTGATCATCTTTTACATTACAGGAGCACAGCCAAGCTCTGGTTATTCTTTCAACAAATTCTTACAATGTGCCATTTAAGTCACCTGCTCTATGTGATCTGAGAGACAAAAGTAGGTGCCCCTCTATTATCTAAGATGGACCCCCAAGGTTAAGGAAACAAAACTTGCCTATAGTTCAAAAGTTCAGAGTCTCATTGGCATAGCAAATTTCTAAATTCCTACTGCTAAACTCCCTAATGATCAGATCTATCAGAACCCTCCTAAGTGTGATTTAGGACCGAGATCACTACAACTCTAACTGGATAGATGACTGACCTTACAAACATTATTTTCTGAGGAGTAACTGCAGAACTTAAAGCAGTTTCAGCAGCCTAAAGAGACTTTGTACAAGTTGCCTTTGTGTCCTGTAATTCACCTTTGGATGTAAAAAGCCAAATTCCACCTCATTTTAATGCCAAAATGAATATGGTATGTATGTTATCTATGTGTTTACTCATTAGGCATGTGCTCAACTCCCCTCATAAATATATACAGGTTTTTCTCAAACATGCTGAATGTGTATGACTCTACTGTCTAATACGGAAAATCTGTGGCATAAATCCCAACTTGCTCTTCAGCTCTTCAAAGGGAGAGCACCTTCAGTCCATGCCAGAGACCATCTCTTTCTGGTTTGCAAACTGATATCACCAATAAAGCTCTCTTTACTACTATTTAGCCATCTTGGTGTTGTTTGGGTGACATCTAGGAGCTTTTGTAGAAACAAAGATGAAGCACAGCAGCAACTTAGTGAGGAAAAAAAAGAATACAGAATGAGCCCTAGTTTCTCACTTCAAATACTAATGTGTGTTAGAAACCATCATAAAAGGAGAAAGAGTATGTTATAATTTAGATAAATCATAATACTCTTCCTCTTATAAGTTTAGAACACTTAGCATAATTTTAAATTCATTTTAAAATATATTAAAGATATATTAAAGATATCGATGTGATATCCAAATGCACATATGAAGGATACAGTTGTAAAAAAGGGGTCATAACTTAGTATAAGATTCTAGCCTAGTGATAGATTTTCAATGACTGGGTGGGAGTGATTTAAGGCAAATGTTTGAGTCAAAAAACCTGATATCTTGGTCCACGAGCCTTTGCAGGGTAGACAATGATCTTGAAAATTATTATTTTCCTTCTTCTTTGTCACCCTTGATTAGTGTGCATGTTGGGGGAGAGTGACAAGGTTAGAAATCTCTCAGAAAAACTGAGGACACACACTTTATCTTTATATTTTATTCTAAGGCCTGCGACTATTCAATAGATTCAAATTTTATTCCTTATTTTTTTTTTTTTTTGAGTTGGAGTCTCACTCTGTCGCCCAGATTGGAGTGCAGGGGCCGCTCCCGGCCACCGCAGCCTCGACCTGCTGGGCTCCGGTGATCCCTCCGCCTCTGCCTTCCAAGTAGCTGGAATTACAGGCATGCGCTACCACGCGCCCGGCTGATTTTTTTATTTATTGTAGAGATGAGGTCTCGCTGCCCTGGCGGGTCTCGAACCCGCGGGCTCAGGCAATCCACTCACCTCAGCCTCCCAAAGGCGCAGGATTACAGGCTGAGCCACCGAGCCCGGCTTAATTTTTGTTTTTTTAAGGAAAAGTCAAGTACTCTTTCTTTTCCAGGCTGCATGAAGGATTATTCCAATGAACATTTCTGTCTATAATTTTTAAGACACAAACTCACATAAGGGGCAGGCTGTTCCTTTTTTTAAAAAAAAAATCTTTCCTTTCAAGAAGATAAGATACTCAGAGCAGTTTTTCAAGTCACAACTTTGAGGACAATATGTCCCACCTTTACCAAATCGCTTACTCTACCGTATCTGATTTATGAACCAGTTTTTAATTAATCTATGGATGCCAACAATACCCCACGAACCCTTTTAAGATACAGTAAGAGTTTATTTAATTGAAGACAAGTAACTTGGCCAAGCAAGAATGCCACATGAGTTGAGCAAAACCAGTCATTCTGATTTCCCTTGGTTGAACCTTCACGGACTAGAGTACAGTCCTCTGGATCCTTGGTAGCCTATCTTAGAAATTTTAGCAGACGCAAATATTTTAGAAATCTAGCTTTAAAATTTGGCAAAATATCTCCCTGTCTGAAAATATTTAAGAACATTTATGAAACCTAATATTTTTATAGCTTCTGCATTGCTAGAGAGCTGATCAACACAGTTACATCAGTCACAAGAATAGCCCTCAATGTCAGCAAAAATGTCCCTCTGACTTCCCCATTAACTTTATGGTGTGCAGAATAATGACCTCCCTACCCACAAAGATGTTCATGTGCTAATCTTTGAAATCTTTCAATACCATGTTACATGTCAAAAGGGATTTTGCCGATGTAGTTAAGGCTACAAACGTGAAGATGGTGAGATTATTCTAGATTATCCAGGTGGGTTCAATTAAATCATATATACCTGTAAAAGCAGTGAAATGTTCTAGGCTGCAGAGAGATAGGTGATAGTATAAGAATCATTTGATGCCACATTGCTAGCCTTGGAGTGGGAAGAAGGTGTTATAAGCCAAAGAATGTGGGCAACTTCTAGAATTATTTGAAAAAGGCAAAAATAATGGATTCTTTTTTAGTGCCTCCAAAAAAAACCAACCAAACAAACAAACAAAAAACAGCCCTGTTGACACCTTGATTTTTATCCAAGTGAGACTCATTTTGGACTTTCGACACCCAGAAATATGTGAACATAAAGTTGTATTGTTTTAAGTCAATAAATTTGTGTTAATTTTTTATAACAGCCATAAAAAATAAATATAGTTGTTATTTTTTTCTTAAAGGTAAAAACTGAGTTCTTTTTGGACTTTGCACAAGCTTCTTTGACATGTTGTCCAGTATATTATATGTGTATATTGCACACATATAGACTGTGCATCTTTGTCTATGGTATTTTGCACTTGGGTAAATCTGCTTGTCTTTGGTACTTAGATATATTTAAGAAGACAGTTGCTCAAATGTCTACTTCCAGCTACAACATAAGCATTTTGGAAGGAAGTTTTGTGATAGCTACTAAAATTGATCTTCCTTATGCACTGTATCATAGCACTTCCACTTCTACACAAACATATAGCAGAAACTTAAATTTAAGATTCATCTGGATAATTCAAAATAATCTCTCCATCTTCAGGTCTGTAACCTTAATCCCACCTGCAAATCTCCTTCTACTATGTAAGGTGACACATTCACAGGTTCTGATGATTAAGATGTGGATATGTTTGGGAGCTATAATTATGCCTACCACAACAGCTGTGAAACTTATTTGGAAGAAAAATTTGAGCATTTGTTTCTGGATACAGAGTCAGTGTACATATATGTATGTGTCTATATATGTGTGTGTGTGTGTGTGTGTATATATAAATATCTATGTATATCTATATATCTATATAGACACATACATATATAGAAGTATTGTATATTTAATTGTATATATCTATATACATATACAAATCATGTATTTATATATGTTGCATATAATATGTATAATTAATATCTTTAAATCTATCATTTACCACCTAGATCTATGTTTATTTGCATATGTATATACATACATAAACTGTGAAAGTATGTATATAAAAGATGACATAAGACATTGATATACTTGTACATAAATATATCTACATATAGAAGCTACATCTCAATATATCAATTACTTTTTATAAAATACATACATAATTGCATCCTATCTTTCTATATCTATCTATATCTGTGTATCTTTATATAGATTAGCAATTATTTATTTCTAACTATCATCTATCATCTATCTATTGTCTGTTGTCTATCTATATGTTATGTATCTGTCAAGCATCAATCTATCTTTATCTATCGATCTATCTAACTACAGCAGGAGAGTAGGATCAGTTACAGGATCCTTAAGGGCACAACAAATAATTAAAATTAGAGAAGACGTCCTTAATGGCAGCAGAAAGAGTATCATATGGTTAGGAAAGATTCTAGGAACATTTTAGTCACACAGAAAAAAATATATTATCTATTAAATTAACATGCAGAGAACATGCACTTCAAAAGCATTTATTTCAATTGAGTTTGTGAATGCTAAAAAGTGCTCAACTAAAATAATAATTTTGAAAATTTTTATTTGGACAATAACCACAGTTTTTTTAGACTGAGATAATTCATTTTCTGCCACCTGTTTCTCTTTTACAGCTGGCTTCATCACTTCTCAAAGAAAACCTAGGGAATTGGTAGATAGATAGATTGAGAGATATAGATAGACATATAGATGTAGATATTTAATTTAAAAATGATAAAAATTACAAATAGTACTGCTGATACATTTTAGTTGAGATGAGTTTTTTTTTTAAAGAGTTTTCTTTTATTCTTTGTCAAAGTGTTACCTTTATAAGATACCATTATTCATCTTCAAGGAGTAACTACAATTTTGTACAGCTTCGTAAGACAAAAATAAAAATAAAATCAAAAACAAAAAAATCAGAATGGTTATGGTCACCCATCCACAGGGTTTTTAGAGCCTACAACTACTAAAGTTTAGGAACATCCTTGTAGGTAGTCACCTCAGCCAGTTTCACCTCCTTAACAGGTGACATATTACCTACATCTGATAAGAGCAGTCAGCCAAGATAGGTTAAACAACAACAAAAAAATTTCATAATGAAAGACTCAAGTCGTTCTGTAGGGAATTCTTAATTGCCTGAAAAAATATGAGAACTGATCTTGTCCTGAATGTATTCCTGAGTTGGACATGGCATTTGTACACAAGTAAGAAAAATAAAATACCCTCATTTCTTTATTATCTTGCACTTTAAAATTATGTATTCTGTCTGATTAAGTTTTTATAACCATCAGATTTTATAATCTTATAATTATGACCACTATCACTACTATATTACTCTCATTATTACTATCACCACCACCACCATTATCATCATCATAATCACCATGATGCTCATCACCATCATAAATCACCATCACCATTAGCACCATTATCATCCTTATCATCATCATCATTATTTCACAAAGTTTTGTGTGGTGGTCCAGAGCTTTTCCTCAACTTAAGAGACAGTATGTCTTTGGTCAGCAGAATAATAACCCTCCAAAAATGACCATGCCAAACTTCTAGAACTTGTGAATATTTTTACCTCACCTGGCAAACAGGACTTTGTAGATGTGATTGAGTTTGGGATGAAAAGATGACTCCAAATAGACCAAGCCTAATTACATGAGTCCTTTATGATGGAAATAAGAGGTTAAAGTTGAGTCTTAGTTTTATGACCTGAGAAAGATGAAACACACTATTAATTACTGTTAGAAGAAAAGACAACGACCTGCCCAAGAAGTTGTCTCTAGAAACTGGGGACAGCCCTCAACTGTCAGGCAACAAGGAAATGGAGTGATAGGCTTGCAACTCTAAGAAACATAAATTCTGCCAACAATCTGAATTAACTTAGATATCGATTCTTTTCTAGGACTTGCAAACAAATAAACAAACAAAAACACAAACACAGCAAAACAAACAAAACACAGACACATGTATAGCCTGTCAAGACCCAGAAATATCTGTGTTTTACTTTTTTGCCTACAGAGTGGCAAAATAATAAATGGACAATGTTTTGAGCAACTAAATTTGTGTAATGTGTTACAGCAACCACAGAAAACAAATTCAGTATCTTGGAAGAAGGCTGCTTAAGTATAGATGAAAGGATTATATGTAGCTGGAGAATAATTCAGGTGGATATGGGAGAGGGATGTGGAGAAGATAGGTAGTCTGCCTTTAATTGAAAGGTGCTGATGAACAAAGAAATTGAATTCAATGGAGATGTACACTCTTAATTGAAAGCTCATTGGTGTAGCATCCTCAGCAGACCTCTCAGGACTCTGGAAAGAGGAAGAGCTATCACCATCTAAAGTTCGAGCTCTAGGCTTGATTTCAAGTGTTCTCTAGGACACTGAGAAGAGCCAAAAACAAACAAAAAACCCACAGTATTTTAATAAAAACCATGAAAAGGTGAAAAATATTCAATTCAACAATGCAAAAAAAAATTAAAAATTAAATTTCTACAGAGGACAAAAAAGTAAAATGAAGATGAAGGCTTTTAAAAGATGTTATCATGTGGGTGGTGCGGGATAGATGAAATTAAAAATAATGCAGTGTTGATGATTTGCAAAGGGGAGGTATGTACATGGCGGACAATTGTTTCTTGATAGTACTGCTGGTGGCTTCACTCTTCAAAATACACATTGGGTTTCTTGTGTATTTAAATTTATTTATACAATATATTTTATTGTATGTTAATTTAAGGCAAAACCTCATGAATTATTATCTTATTTTCAACTTGACACTATAGATATAACAAAATGCAAATTTCACCTCTCAATCATCTATTTGCAACATGCATAACAGATATTACATTGATATAGATATAAAAAGCACACACAGACACACATCTATATTTCTCACAGCAAATGCAGATTTTCCCATAGAAAATTTGGGAGAATATATGAATTTCATTCTTTAACAGAGAAGATCAAATCATGAATAAATAAATGACAAGATTTTCAAGAGTCACTTCTAAATTAGAAAGTTGAAAATTAAAATAAAAATGACTTTTAAGTTTTATATATGTCAGCTTGTCTAGTATTACTATCTCACAACTCTGAATGTCAGCAAATTTGTGGGGAGTTTGGACTTCTAATTTACTTCTGATTGGAATATAAATTTTTATATTAAAAAAATAAACTTGCCATTATCTATTAGATTGAAAATGAGCATAATTCCCCAAATTATCTATTTCTGCTTTTCAAAATATATTTTTGAGACCATCTAGCATATGACCCCAAGGAGACGTTGGCTAAAATATTTGCTGTAGCATTGTATGAAAAAAGTATGCAAATCAAAAATTTCCCTCTCACTCACATACAAAATTAAAAGAATCAGAACACCCATCAATACGACAGAGTTTTATCGTATATATAGTCTCATAATACAGTATTAAATGGATATTTAAAAATATAAACTACATCTACATGCATCAATGAAGATAGTGCTTTATAAAATCTAAAATTATAAAATCCATAATTAAGGTGAAGAAGTATATGTGTAAGAAGATGTATTATTTACAGATATTAAAATCTTAAAATCTAAAATTTTATGGACATATTAACTTTTTAAAGTAAAATATGGTGTTTATTTTTTGGCTGTTATTTATTTATATTTTATATTTTTTTTATTTTGCATTCGGGGGTACACATGCATATTTATTACATGGTCATATGCATAGTGGTGGGGATAGGTTATCAGGTGGATCATTCTCCAGATAGTGAACATTGTATCTTGTAGGTAGTTTCTTAACCTTAACCTCTTTCCCCTGACCCCTTAATGGTATTTCCAGTGTCTATTAGTTCCAACTTTGTGGTTGTTTAGCTCCCACATATGAGTGAGAATATATGGTGTTTGATTTTCTGTTCCTGAGTCAGTTTACTTAGGATGATAATCTCCCGCTCCATCCATGTTGCTGCAAAGGACATGATTTTATTCTTTTTTATGACTGCATAGTATTACACAGTGTATACATACCACATTTTCTTTATCCACTGATTGATTGATGAGCATTTAGGGTGATTCCACATCTTTGCAATTGTGAATTGTGCTGCAAAGAACATGCGGGTGCTTTTGTCTTTGTTATATAACAACCTATTCCTTAGGGTAGATGCCTAGTAGTGGAATTGCTGGATCAAATGATATACCTACGTTTAGTTCTTTGAGTAATCTCTATACTGCTTTTCATAGAGGTTGTAAAAATTTACACTCCCAGCAACAGTGTATAAGTGTTCCCTTTTCTCTGCATCCGTGCCAGCATCTATTGTTTTTTTGATTTTTTAATAATGACCATTCAGACTAGTGTAAGGTGGTATCTCATTGTATATTCACATTTTATATACTTTAAAAATGCTGGATTGTTCAAATTTAAGATAATAATTTTTTTTGTAATGGAAAGTGCAACTATCCCAAGAGGCATGGTTTAATTTTAACAATCCGCCCCAAGAGGCAACCACAACTGGTAAAATATCACGTATACATGTTGACCTCATTATATTTTTCTGATATTCTGCAAGTTATTAGAGATACAACTGTGCCCAAAGATAGGAAAACATGCTTAAAATTCCTGGTTATCAAGAATACAAATCAAATCCACAATCCACAATACACATCTTACTTGCATATACTATTAAAACAATTACCATAAGTTGGCTACACATCTGGTAGGAAGACTGAAAGGAGAGTGGATAATTTAAATGCTGGACATGAAGTTTCTTCTCCAAGTGGCCTAAAACTCTTGAAGGCAAGAGGCCCTGTGTAATTACTCAATTGTATTGCCATCACCTAATGTATGAGACTTTTGCTCATTTATTTCCTGAATTTTTGCAACAACCTGCTGCCGTTGAGATAGTTGAGAAGCTGAGAAGTTGTTTGAGCCACTTTTACTTGAAGATGAGAGTAGGAACTCATGACCTCTTAGAAGCCACAACATTTACCTGTTCTTTGGTTTCTGTCTTCCTCTCACTGCTGTGCTAGAGTTGGTGGGTCTCAGTACTTCAACTAAACAAGGAATAAATATCCACCCTTAAATCTCTCATCTAAGCGTCTTCAAGTCAGCGTTATGCCAGAGTTCAGCATTGTAAAACTTCGTTATGCAACGATGAAGTAGTGTTGTCCTTTACATTTCACTATGTCTTATCCCTATGGACACAGTTTCCCCCTTGGGTTTAAATGATAAAAGGTGAGATTTTACAAATGGGCTGGGGAAGGGAGAGGATTGGAGTCTAGATCTAATTCTGCTCTTAAATTCCATAATCTCATCCTTAGGCCTAACAACTAGACTATAGTAGAAACTCAATAAATATTTGATGAAAGAATGAATAGAAGCCAAATTTAGATGAAAGTCCATGTATTTCTAATGACTTCTGTCCTCATGAGATACAATTTTATCCAGCTGCTCTGAATTGCCTGAGTAAAGGAGGCTCCAGGCTAGAAACTTTTATAACAACTTGGCAGAAAGAACAAACAGCTACCCAGACAACAAAACATGTGAGTTATTTAAAATATGCTCTGAACTTCTGCCCCTGAATATGGGTCTAGTCTACATGAAAAGGAGCATAAAATTGTTAAACATTAGCACTCTATATCTTCAGTTGGAGAAGGTAAACTTGGTTGTCTCGCGGTTTAAAACAGAAATCTACCAGAACCTGGTTTTTCCTTCAGCATAACAAAGTTTCAAATACAGCTACATGTGCACACACACACACACACACACACACACACACACACACACACATCATGCTTTAGGGAAAAAGGCCATAGGCCATTAAAGCAAAATTAATACATATTTTTAGAAATGAAAGGGATGACACACCCATCAAAGTGAGGACAAATTAAACAAAACATAACAAGTATGGGCAAGGATGTGGAGAAATTGGAACCCTGTTCACTATTGGTGAGAATGTAAAATGGTGAAGCTACTGTGGAAAAAAGTATAGTGGTTTCACAATACATTAAAAACAGAACTACCATATGATCCAGCAATTCCACTTCTGGGTATTTGTGCAAAAGAATTGAAAGCAAGGACTACAAGAGATATTTCCATGTTCATAGTAACATTATTCATAATAGCCAAAAGATGGAATAAACCCAAGTGCCTGTGGACAGATGAATGAATAAAAATGTGATGTATCCACACACTGGAATATTATTCAGACATAATAAGGAAGGAAATTCTGACATATGCCAAACATGGATGAACTTTGAAGACATTAGGGTAAATGAAATAAGGCAATCACAAAAGGACAAATGCTGCATAATTTCATCCATAGGACTTCCCCAGAGTAGTCAAATTCATAGAGACAGAGAATAAAATGGTGGTTACCAGGGACTGAACAGGAGAATGGGGAGCTAGTGTTTCATAGGGAAAGAGTTTCAGTTTGGGAAGACTGAAAAAAAGTTCTGAGGTGGATGGTTGTGATGGTTGCATGACAACATGAATGCATCTAATATCACTGAATTGTATACTTGTACACTAAAAATGGTTAAGATAATAAATTTTATGTTATGCATATCATATCACAATGAAATAATTGGAAACATCATAATAAAGAAAAAGTCTTTGTAATAATAGCTCGTAGAATGTGGATCATAAATTACTAATTTTAAAATTAAAAACAAAAATCAAGAGGTTGAAGATATCATACTTAAAGCATATAAGTTAAATAAAATCAGATATGCATAGTATTTCTTGCAATAATTATATCATCTCTATAACAGGAGAACAATCAATATAATATAAAAACTAGACAAAACAGAAAACAGTAACAATGACAACAAGTAGAGCATACAAGTTGGTGTGCAAAATAGATGAGGTGGAACAAAAGAACAAAGGAATTTGTACCCACTCAGAGTTTTAGACAAGAGTACCAATTTCATTGCAGTTAAGATAAAATCAGGCTTAAGAATGTAAATGACCTTTGATTTGTGAAGGCTGTAGGCACATATATTGGTTGTGAGATTTCATGTGTTTGTTTATTTACTATTGCTGGTCACTTCGTTTTCACCTCACCTTTGTTACTTTTTTTCTTTTTTGAGTTGGAGTCTCACTCTGTTGCCCAGGATGGAGGGCAGTGGCACGCTCACAGCTGCCAGAGCCCAGATCCTTCTGCCTCAGCCTTCCAAACAGCTGCAACTACAGGCACGTGCTACCACGCCCAGCTAATTTTTTGATTTATTGTAGAGATGAGGTCTCGTCAAGTTGCCCAGGCGGGTCTCGAACCTGCAGTCTCAGGCAATCCACTCACCTCAGCCTCCCAAAGGCACGGGATTACAGACTGAGCCACCGAGCCTGGCTTGTTACTTTTTTTTTCCATAATCAATATTTTTTATTATGGTTTTGTGGGGTACAGTTAAGGATTAGGTGTACAATTACGTTTCATTCAGGCACCCTGTTGATAAGAGTTGTTTCCCCATCCCCAGACAAATATTTGCTACTGTTAATTCCATCTCCCTTCCCCCCACATAGTTTCCCAGTACCGTCAGTCATTTTCTTATAGTATTACATTGGATGTTCAAGGTCCATTATGTGAGTGAGAACATGTGATACTCGGATCTTTGTTTCTGTGAGAGGTCACTCAGTATTATAGACTCTAGTTACATCCAGGTTGCTGCGAAATTCATGATTTTGTTCTTTTTTATGGCTGTGTAGTATTCCATCATGTATATGTACCACATTTTTTAAATCCAGTCCTCTTTCGATGGGAAGCATGGTTGTTTTCAGGTTCTTGCTATTGTGAACAATGCTGCAATAAACATACGTGTGCAAGCATCTTTTTTATAGAGTGATTTGAGTTCTTCAGGGTATATTCCCAGCAGGGGGGTTGCGGGGTCATATGGGAGGTTGATATTTAGAGCTTTTAGGAATTGCCACACTGTTTTCCACAGAGGTTGCACTAGTTTACACTCCCACCAACAGTGTAGAAGTGTTCCCTTTTCACCACACCCTCTCCAGCAGCTGTTATTTTTTGAGTTGTTGATAATTGCCATTCTGATGGAGTTAGGTGGTATCTCAGTGTGGTTTTGATTTGCATCTCCCTGATGATTAGTGAGGTTGAACATTTCTTCATGTGTTTGTTGGCTACTCAGATGTCCTCTTTTGTGAACTTTCCGTTCACATCTTTTGCCCATTTTATAATTGGGTTGTTTGTTAAACAGAAACCACATGACTATATCCTTAGATGCAGAAAAAGCTTTTGATAAAATCCAGCACCTCTTCTTGATAAAAACCCTTGAACATCTAGGCATACGGGGAACATACCTCAAAATAGTAAAAGCCATCTACAAAAAACCCACAGCCAGCATACTACTAAATGGACAAAAATTGGAACCATTTCCCCTGAAAACTGGAACAAGACAAGAATGCCCACTCTCACCCCTCCTGATCAACATAGTATTGGAAGTCCTGGCTTGAGCAATCAGAGAAGAGGAGGCAACCAGGGGTATCCAAATAGGAAAAGAGTAAGTCAAGTTATCTCTCCTTGCAGATGATATGATTGTGTACCTTGAAAACCCAAGAGAATATGTCAAAAACCTCCTTACACTGATAAAGGCCTTTGGCAAAGTCTCAGGATATAAAATAAATGTACAAAAGACAATCGCATTTCTCTACACCAATAATAAACAAACAGAAACCCAAATAAAAGCACAATTCCATTCACAACAGCCACACACAAAAAAATGAAATACCTTGGCATTTTCCTAACCAGAGACATGAAAGACATTTACAACGAAAATTACAAAACACTGCTCAAAGAAATCAAAGATGACACAAACAAGTGGAAAAATATCCCATGCTCATGGATTAGAAGAATCAACATTGTGAAGATGTCCATCTTACCTAAGGCAATCTACAAATTCAATGCAATACCCATCAAGTTACCAGCAACATTCTTCTCAGATCTAGAAAAGACAACACAGTAATTCATATGGAAACACAAACGTTCAAGAATAGCCAGAACAATCCTCAGAAAAAAAAAAAAAAACAAAGCAGGTGGTATCACATTACCAGACCTCAAACTTTACTCTACAACTACAATCATCAAAACACCTTGGTATTGGTATAGGAACAGGCATATAGATCAATGGAATAGAATTGAGATTCCAGAAGCAAAACCTCAATTTCTCAACCAACTCATCTTCAACAAGGTCTCCACCACCTACCACTGGGGAGAGGAGAACCTATTCAGTAAATGGTGCTGGGAAAACTGGCTGACCACATGCAGAAGATTGAAACAGGACCCCTATCTATCCCCATGCACAAAGGTTAACTCCAAATGGATCAGAGACCTAAATGTAAAACCTCAAACCGTAAGAACCTTAGAAAATGAAGGAAATACCCTCATGGAAATCGGAACTGGCATCCAATTCCTGAGCAAAACCCAAAACCCACAGGTCATAAGACAGAAGATAGACAAGTGGGACCTTATTAAACTGACAAGCTTCTGCAAGGCAACAAAACCATCAAGAGAGCAGCGAGACAGCTTACAGACTGGGAAAAAGTATTTACCAACACCAGGTCTGACAAAGGCTTAACATCCTGGATCTACAAGGAACTAAAATGTGCTGAAAAGAAAAAAAGCTTGTTACTTTTTAAATTCAGCTTTTCACACCTTTGTTATGTGTTGACTCCCTAACACAAAAGATGTGAAGTGATCAATGCTGTTATGATTCTATGGCAAAGAGTGGTCACTGAACAAAGCCTTCTCATTTAAGGATGTGGCACAAGTCAACCTACTTCTGCTCCTTTTAGGTTGAATAGAGTTACATTTATTTAGTAGTTGTTTCTGTACTTTCCCTGTTTTTGTTTTTTGCTTGTTTGACTTTTTGTTTTTGTCGTTAAACTTCATAATTCATCTAGTGAAAAGAAATCATTTAAACTTTCATAAAATAATGACAATATAATGCAGTTGGGAGAAGTACGGGCATTGGTCTCCAAATTTTGAATCTGCGCTCTAATAATTTTGTAGCTATTGAATACTTACTTGAACAATGTATGGCTCAAGCTAGGTATAGTAATAGTGTCTGATTCCAAGAGTGATCATGACACTTAAAAGGAAAATGTATTCAAGATATATGACACAGAGCTTAGCATAAAGGAAGACCACGTAGATACAACAGGCGTTTTACCTATCTACAAAGACATTATGTGATATTTCATGTAGGTGTGCAAACATGTCCAATTTTTTCCTTTCACTTCTTTTTAGTTGACAATGAGATAATTCTAGGGTAACTTATATATATAAAATGCACTCACAAATATATTATATCCCCACATATATACTTACAAATCAGAATTATAAACACATAAACAGCTATTAGTGATAATAGTTGCAAATAGTTCTTTTCCAGTCTTAAAAAATATACAAAATGTCAATGACATTATAATTCCATGTCTTGTCTATTTGATAACCCTTCTCAATCCCATTACAGTTTAACCCCTCCAAAGGGCAACCAACAACATCATTTTGTTGTGGATTCTTCTCATCCATATGTTATACTTTTATAATAAACTTGTATATCTCCAAATGAAGAAGGCCTTGCATAATTTATGTAAATTGTATCCAGCACATTTGGGGCTAGTTTTGCAACTTTTATACTCAATTTGTGTTACACCTATCAGTGTTATTAATACAGATTATTTTAATTTATGAATGACATTGGACTGTATTGAACATTCTGATATAAATGAAAATTTTCATTGTGTTTACTCTGATATATCAACAAAGTTGTCATGAGTGAACAACATTTTATTTGTTCACTTGGTGCATTATGAGCAAGAGTTTCTTTAGGTTATGTACCTAGACTCAACATTGCAGACTATTATGGCATATATTATCCATTTTCAGTTTTAGTAAAGATGTACATGTTTTATATAATGTGCATTCCCATTAGCAGGTTAGAAGATTTCTACTGATGTTAACAATTTTTGGTAATATTACAACAGAAGTGATACTTTATCCTTCTCAGGGCAACTTATTGTTACTTTTAAACCTTTGTTATTTGATTAAGTTCTCTGTTAGGTGTGTCCACTTTGTCATTATTTTTCTTTTTTAAATTAATTTGCATCTTTTGAAAGATACTATGATAACATGTAACTATTCTGTTTCTTCTCAAATATCCACCCAATAATTTTACCATTCATTGGTGAGTATTGGCTACAATTATTTCTGCGGTATTTGCCTAAGGTTGATTTTATGTTTCCCTTATTCCTTTCACAGGTATTAATTGAAATTCTTCTGTCACACAGGGTTGTCTTTTCTTACCCATTTACTTATTAAATTATTTGTTTATATTCCTCTGAATGTGTATTTCTTTTATTTTTTATTTTTCTGTAGGTTAAAGTTCAGTACTGCTGTAATTTTGTTTCCCAAATTTTTTCACTTTTTGATTTTGGGAGCTTTGTGAGTTTGGCTTCTGTCTTTCCAGTAGATTAAACATCAGATAGACCCAGATTGAGAAACGTTCTACAAAATAACTGACTCTTCTTACACATACATGCTCCAGTCATGAAAGATCAAGGACAAATTTGGCCATACTGAAGGAAACCAAGGATACATAAAAACCATGTAATGACCATGCATTGTGTGATACTAGATGACATCCAGGAATAGAAAATAAAATACAGTAGTATTTTTTAAAGGTGAAATTTGAGTTATGCCTGTAGTTTAGTTAACAGTATCATACCAAAGTTTATTTCTTAGTTCTGATAAGTGTACAAAGCTTACCTGGATTTTAATATTAGGAAAAACTGGGTGAATATACACAGAAGTCTTCTGCATTAAATACATTCTTGAAACTTTTCTGTTCATGCAAAATTATTTCACAATAAGGTTTATTTTTATAAACTTCTTGTTACCTTATATTCTTGTCAAAAATCAATATGGTCAGATACTTTATGTTTTGCTAATCTGCTGGGTGTAGTTTCTGAGATTTGTTTCTCTTTCCAGTGATACTTGCTTTCTATCTTTGCATCAATTTTGTGTTGATATTTTAAATTTAATTATATGGATTACATTATAAACAATTGATGATTAAAATTTATATATGGTGTTTATTTTTTCCACACACAAAGATTATGTCAGTAAGTATTTTTTTTCTTACCACCTAAATCAAATAGGAAATAATTTACTAATAAAGTGACCTAAACAATAAAACTTAGATAAAATTACAAGATTCTTTAAGTTTTCAATCAATTCATCAATGAAACCTTAATCTTATTATGCAAAGTACTTTTAATTAGGCAGTGTTAATTTTTTCTTTTCACTAAGTAAAATAAAGCTTTTAAAATGGAAATTTATGGTATTATGGGTAAATGCCTTCTTTCTTTCCTTTCATTTTTATGCTAATTACCATTCTTTGTGGTAAAATTGTGATTTGTCTTAATTCGTGCAGAAATGAGAAGAATTTATTCAGTTTCCAGGCACTTCACAGAAACGAATGACTAATTCCTGCCTGTAATACTTTCAGTGTTCAGTGGAGTAGTTTCAAAACAAGCAAATGAAAAATACGAAGAAATTCCACTGGAAACATTGGCAAATACTTGGTCTTCTTAGTGTTGTGCTTTAATTCACTATCCAAGCACCTACATTTGTGATGTTTCTTTCTAATGTAACTTTTCCAAAAAGAAAGCACATTCACATTTTTTTCATTTATTCTGATTCTTTTTTAAAATTGTTCTTTTTTTTTGCTGTGCCTTTAGTTTATTAGTCCTTTACATCATTATTATAGTTATTTTTACTTTGCAGGAAAACAAATTGAATATTCATCCAGTTTTCTTTTTTTAAACATTTTGTGGAGCCGGGCTCAGTGGCTCAGCCTGTAATCCCGTGCCTTTGGGAGGCTGAAGTGAGTGGATTGTCTGAGCCCACGGGTTCGAGACCCGCCTGGGCAGCGAGACCTCATCTCTACAATAAATCAAAAAATCAGCCGGGCGTGGTAGTGCATGCCTGTAATTCCAGCTGCTTGGAAGGTTGAGGCGGAAGGATCGCCGGAGCCCAGTAGGTCGAGGCTGTGGTGGCCGGGAGCAGCCGTTGCACTCTAGTATGGGCGACAGAGTGAGACTCCAACACACAAAAAAATTTGTGTTTGTTTTTTGCATTTAGGACCTTTAACCAGGTCCTGTTTGAGCATTTAATTTTTGTTTTCAATTCAATAATGTGATCACAATAATTTGGCTAAAATTTCTACTCATGGGGATATTGGAGATGTGTAAACAGTACAGTGTTTAGGAACTTTACTATTACCAGGTTAAAGTGAATGTCAGAGGTTGAATACAAGGTAGAATGGAAGGAAAGTTCATTAAAAATATCAACTCTAACAAAATAGAGCATCATCAATAGAATGTATCCAATCTCACATTTTTCCTAGTATGATTTAAATATATGCATTCACTATTTTGTGGTATATTATGAAATTGTGAATTTAAGGCTCTGAGATAGAGTAAGGTGACAAGGATGTGAGCTCTCATTAACACATGGGAGTTTGAGAGAGTGATAACATAGCTAAAGAACAGGTTAGGGTAGGTGGAGTGAAAAGTGAAGAAAGGTGAGAGAATTCACCCTTTTTCTGCATGCCCCGTTTCTGGACCACTGGTCTGGCATGCCTTTATATAATTGTCTATTCAGATTAAGCCACTCCTATTTTCTACTCCTGTGGGAATTAGTTCAAATACCAGCTATATTAAAGCCATACAAATACAATTAAATCAGTGTCAACGCACAGGGCAATGATGTTGCAAGGATTGTGGATGACACAATGGCCACGATCCATAATTCTATGTCTCTCTCGAATATTCATGCCATGACAAAACTGGGACAGAAGAGAGTATTGTAGGTCCAAATATTAATTTAATTCCATCACCTTTTTAAATAACTTTATGAAACTGATGCTCAAACAGCTAATTCAACATCTCAAACATCTGTACTTTTCTCAATGAATGCAACGTGTCAAACTCTACTTACTCATACAGTCTACTCTGAAAACAAGTGCCTGCCTTTTCAATTGAAAGCCAGTTGGATGATCACTTTCGAAAATGTTAAAAAAAAAGAAAGCCAGTTAGAAATGATAGTCCTTAATTTTTGTTCTTTTCATGTGAAGCTTTTCCCTCTAATAAGTAACCTTAATTACTCCCTTCTGCTCTCATATCTGAGCAAATCTAAGCCCGTGATAGGTTGTGGAAATCTTCAAAGCAGGATTTTTGGTTTACTTGTTAACTTTGATTTTGTACAATTCACAGGTCCCTTCTAATTGTACAAAATCCACAGTTTGAATTAACAGTATTAGCAATTATTTTCAATGAATACATCATATTTGGGATCCTCCTTAATTGTATGAAGAAAATCACCCAGTTAGTAGTAATTGTCAGAAAATCATCTTTTCGATGTAGCTCACCTTCTGGGCACTGATAACTCGACTTCTTTGGCAGATAATCATTCCCATAGCAATCTTTTGTGTTGTTGTTTTTGTGGTCTAGGTGATAATAGTGTTCTTATTTCTTATTACTTTTTTGCACCATGCACATTTTATTCAGAATTAAAGGGAACATGATCTTCATGTACGATAATATCTTTTTAAAAAATTTATTTTAACGATGTGAAGTACAATTCATGGTTAAGTATACAAATGTTCATTATGCAGGTACCCTTGTTGATGAGGTGTGCCCTCCCTGGCAGAATCCCATTACTGCCAATCCCAATTCCCCATCCCGTGGCAATTTCCCACTATTGACCATCCTTTTCTTATAGTATTATGATAATTGCTCAAGGTCCACTTATGAGTGAGAACATGTGATACTCAGTTCTTTGTTTCTGTGATAGATCACTCACTCAGTATTATAGACTCTAAGTGCATTCAGGTTGCTGTGAAATTCAAAATTTTGCCCTTTATGGTTATGTAATATTCTATCGTGCCTATGTACCACATTTTTATCCAGTTTTTTTCACCCTAAATTGCACATAAAGATATTACACAACAGCAAAAGCATGGATAATCTCTTTATTTGCAATTTAGGATGAAAAATATCTATGCGTACATGTATATGCACATACATAGGAATCACTAGGTCACCTTTTAAAAATATAAAAATGAGTTTACACTCTGAAGAAACTCTCACTTTCAGACCTCTTTCTCTACTCTAACAATGAAAATAATCAAATGTAATCACACAAACCATGCTTTCCTCTACTTCATGCAGGGTATATCTTCATCAAGTGTCTTCTTTCATTTTTTTTCAAGAAAAGTTTTACTTTCTTCTCAGCATGGTTTCATCAAACACAGCCCCCTACTTCATGAAAAAAAAAAATGACAGGCAATTGTGAAAAATCTCAACCTACAGACTACAACATTTAGCAGATATTTTTAAGAAGTTTTCTTTATCTTGATACTCATGACTGAGACAAACCACATTAACATATTCAGTCAGATTCCCCACTAAATTCCCAGACACAATCGTTTATTCTTACATTCTATAAATCCTATCATTTTTTTCTGGAGTGAAAGGCAAGAATTCAGTGACAAATACAAAAAGAGTGATTTAAAGAGACATGATAAATAATACAGTAGTGATAGCAATAATAGAGTTATGAAACTGAAAAAACAATAATAATTGTATTTTATTTCCCATGTTTCTAATTGACAAGTAGCCTATTCACAAACAGAAATATCCTGTATCCTGATGGGAAGAATACTACAGCTGATAGAAAGTTAACCTGGCAAATGAAAAAATAACTTATGGGTAATGTATATTTTAATAAAATTAATGTTTTTATAAAATTGTGTGCAAACTAAATTTAATTTCCCTACATCGATAAATGATGAATTTTGTATTGTCAGGGGCACAGTTGTGAGAACCACTGCTGTCTTTTTAGCTGGAGGCTAAAATATTTAGCTAATTTATTTCTCCATTACTGCTTTTGTCATAAACCCAATTTCAGATAAAAAACAAAGTCAATGTTCCCTGAATTCAAAATTAGACTATGAAATCTATCTATCAAGATCACTTTTGGGGGAATAACATGTGTTATTCAAACTGTCAATCATTTCAGACAAGTATCTGTCTGAATTTTGTTTGGCCAAATATTATTAACACATATCAAATGAAAAACACAGTAGCAGAAGACAGACTAAAATATACCATGCCATTTCAAAATGCTTTTCTTTCTTGAATGGGAGAATTAAATATATCTTCCTATCTTAAAGATTTCTTACTTTTTATCTTTATAATTATAATTTTAGAGATACCTAGGGACTTTCAGCAGGGTTTCTGCTCATATTTCTCTAAAATAATAAAGCAGTTTTGAGAATTTATTTTTAAAAATTTGCTTGTGTGTGTGTGTGTGTGTGTGTGTGTGTGTGTGTGTGTGTGTGTGAGAGAGAGAGAGAGAGAGAGAGAGAGAGAGAAAGAAAGAGTTGGTTTCCCTACAGTATCCAAAAAGCAAAGTCTCACCTTCTAACTACTTTGCTGATTAGTATATTTTTTCAGGGAGTAATAAAAAATCAATGAAAATAAAAGCAATTAATGTGAACAAGCTATCTTGATTCCAGAGACTCCCACAAATTCCAGTGTTTAAAATTATGAGAAATCTAGGCAGATGTAGCAAGAAATAAGGTTTGAGCATAGATTTTAAGAAACTATCATGTAAGTCACCCAGCTGACCTTTTTTTCCTTTAGCCTCGTCTCTATGTAAACTTCCAGCACTGTTGAGTTACAATCTAAGGAGACAGGCTCTTTGAAGTGTTGAGATTTCCTGATTGTTTAGGTACAACTCTACCTGGAAAAATGAACTGATAGATTAGGATCGAATGAGAATAGTCAACTGGTCTACCTGAACCTTTTCCCTGATCTTTTACTTTATTTGGTGTGCTAGACTATGGTTTGCTCTTCTTCTCTTCCCTATATGTGTTAACAGAGAGTAGACACTAAAGAGATTCAAAAGGTAGGAGGTGAAGAGAAAAGGCAAACCTGTTTCCTTTTGTCTAGCTCATCCTTGGTCATTGGTTCTAGCAGCTTCTGGCTTTTTGCAATGCTCCCAGAGCTTGAATCATTATCGACACTTGGATGTAACAGCAGGTTGCCCAGCAAGGGTGTCTCCTCTGAGCTCTACTGGAGTCCATCTTATCACATAATCCCAACACTTTTGATGGCAGTATTTTCCTTTGGATATTATCTCTTATATTTCAGTGATCCCTTCTGGTGTTTTCACCTCTCAAGACTTTGTGTAATCAGTTTCCTATATAAAATCCTTCTATTGAAGCCCATTGTGAAGTTTTTGTTACCCTGACTGATCTGTGACTGACACATCTTAAAGTAAGTTATCAGAACATGTGAACTAGTATTTAAAACAATTGTACATATATACACATATGTATATGTGTGTAATCTATATAGCTCTAATATCCTGACATACATTAATATTTATTTACATAATCTATATGCATGTGTGTTTGTATATATATAATGAAGCAAAGGAAAAAAATAAAAGGCACCTTATGGAAATAATAGGATTTGTGTGTGTATATGTGTGCGTGTATACACATACACGCACACACACACACACACACAAATACACACACACACACAATTCAGGTACTTTTGTGATTACGCAGTGCCACCACCACCTTCTTCTTCTTCTTCTTCTTCCTCTTCCTCCTCCTCCTCCTCCTCCCCTCCTCCTCCTCCTCCTCTTCTTCCTCCTCCTTCTTCTTCTTCTTCTCTTCCTCCGCTTCCTCCTCCTCTTCCTCTTCCTTCTTTGTATTTTGTTTTGCCCAAAGTTTTGCATGCCTTAATACAGTCTCCTATTTAGAACTGCTCAATTATTATAACACTGTGAATATCCTTGTGGACTTTTTGCACTAATCTAAATAACATCTTTTTAAGCATTGCTCCAAATATGATTTTTGCTCCCTTTTCAGAACAATGGTTAGATTCCATCACCTCCTGATAAGGATGAGCTATGTAGAAAGATCACCCTGAATCATTAGAGCAGTTCTTTGGAATGCTGTGCTGTTATCTAAAGGGACTGTTTGAGTTTCTTTTTTGTTTGTTTGGTTTTGAGTTGGAGTTTCACTCGGTCGCGCAGACCCGCTCCCCGTCACTGCAGCCTCGACCTGCTGGGCTCCAGTGATCCTTCTGCCTCAGCCTTCCAAGTAGCTGGAACTACAGGCACGCCCTACCACGTCCAGCTAATTTTTGACTTATTTTAGATATGAGGTCTCGCCAAGTTGCCCAAGAGGGTCTCGAACCCGCGGGCTCAGGCATTCCAGTTTGAGTTTCTTTTATAAAAAAATTGTTATTTATTAAAAGAAAAACATGGAAGAATATTGGCAGTTTGAATATATCATTAAAAGTAAGATAATCACACAGATATTCTGAGTATCCTCTATACATCATCCACAATACTCCATTAGCATATCCTGAGGGATTTTTTTCAAGAAATACCAACATGTGAAAGAGAGAAAATTAAGTGAACAAACAACCAATTTGAGCAGTGTAGAGATGGTTAATAAGATGGAAGCTAGAGGCTATGATACAAATGAGAATTTTAGTAACCTAAAGAACATAAAAACCCAGAGGGCTGGATTGCAGATAAGGATAAATGATAAGATGAAAACCTGGGGAAATGGAAAAAGGCAGTAAGAACCAGAGCAGTCAGAGATCAAGTTCACTTTACTTAAAGTAATGAGAGCAAGGACCTACTTTTTTATCACTAGAGAGGGATAATTGCAAAATGAATCATGACAGATGTCTCTTAGGTTTTGAGTATCACATATGAGAATATAGTGAAATATTTTCAGCTTGGACATTTTAATAATTATATATATATACACATATACACACACACACACAGAAATGCAAATGATAGGTGATAACCAGCTAGATAGATAGTTGATAGGTAAATTAGATAGATAAGTAGATAGATAACATATAGATTGGAAGAGTGATAGATAGATAAATAATAGGTAGCTGGGGACAGAACAATAAGTAAATAGATTAATAGATCATAGATAAATATAGATAGATAATATATAGATATGCTAGTATATTGAAATATAACAGAGATATGGATAGAATATAGATAGATAAGTAGATAGATAGATAGATAGATAGATAGATAGATAGATAGATATAACCGAATCTTTGTCACATGAACATTCCTTTTAATAGTAATATAACCACTACTATGCTAAGAACTGAAATTGTGTGGGATCTTATAGTTTATAAACGATTTGATGTACTTTTAAAGAGCCAAGATAATTTTAAAGGCAGTGAGCCTTCTAAAGCAGTGTGGCAAACTTAAACTAAATTCCCAGAAAATGTAAAAAAAGAAAAAAAATCAACAGCAAAAACAATATATAGTGATTGCTTTATGAAGCCGATTAGCAGCAGATGAATTAAATTGCCTGTAAGGATGTCTCTTCAGAGATCATAGAAAATAAATCAGTATTGCACACATTTAGTGATTGACAAGTTAACATAAACATCTCAGTGAAATATTGTCTTTCTCATATCCATGCAAATAGACTTTTTACTTGCCCATTCAAAAAGAAATAGCCATCGATTGTGACATTTTATTGTATACTGATTTATTTTCACACCATGGGAAGTTATGTATGTTCTGCAATTTTTTAAGATTATAAAATAGCTCATTTTAATTTAAAAAGTTCTGATTACATTGTTAATTTCCCACATGATAAAAACTTCCTCATTTGCATAAGTGATAGTTATATATGCACATTTCTGGTCATTTTAAAAATGTCATTGCATATGATGTGACGATTTGCTACAGAAGAAAGAATAAAGTGGTCTTACCTGGGTTTGAATACCAACTCTGCCCTTGGTAATAGTATGATCTTAAGCGATTGCTCACAGCAAAACAAGCAGAAGCTATGGAGATTTTCCACATATCTCCTGTCTCCAAACATGCATAAACTCCTTCATGTTTGACATAAACATACTACAGTGAACACATTTGCTATACTTGATAAACCTATATAACGCATTATCATCAACCAATGTTTGTAACTTACATTAGGGCTCACTCAGTGCTGTGCATTCTATGGGCTTGGACACGTGTAATAACCATATATCCACCATTGCAGTATCATCTACAAAAGCTGTCTTTTGGGGTTTTCTATAACCATGAAGCTTCTGAAATACTGCTTTAAAGGGGCAGAGAATAGAAATAGGATGAACCCTACTCTATTTGAAACCCCAAGTATCAACATATTCTGTTTCAGAATCAAGAAACAAAGCAATCACTCAAGATCACACCATTACTAAGGGTAGAGTTGAGATTTAAACCCAGGTGTGTCCACTTTATCCTTTCTTCTGTAACAAATCACTACATTATATCCATTAATATATTTTTTTAAATGAGCAGAAACAAGTGTGGTATAGTGTTTACTGCAACATTATTTATAATAACCTTGATAGGGAAACTACTAAAGGTCAACAAATAAAGAAAATGTGATGGATAGATAAATAGAAAGATAGAAAGATAGATAGACATATATATGTATTCATCCAAACACATATACATGGGGTATTATTCATTCATTAAAAAAAGAAAACCCTGCTGTTTCCAACAACATATATGAACCTAGAGGACATTAGGCTAAGTGAAATAAGCCAGACATGGAAAAAAATAAAGCTTACTATATTTAAAAAATACATCCAGGTTGTCAAATCATTTGCCCAACTATACACCAATAAGGAAAAAATTGTTGTTTCTTTTAGAATAGAACAAAAAAAGAGAATAGAACATAGCTAATTATTTTTATTAAGCTGCTGTAATCCTTCCTAACATACTATGTATATTTAAAGACTTTTATTTAGTTTTCAAAGTTACACTGACAGAAATAATTGAAAATTCCCCTGGGAGTTAACCAGTATTTCTCTTTGAACAAAATTGACTTATAAAACAAAATTATTGGTACCAGTTAAATATTTTATACAGATAAGAATGAAATGTGAATTAATTAAATCACTGAACTTGTTCACATCTTTCTCTGAGTAAATTTACATCTCATATTCCTTATTAATTGAAGAGAAAAGATACAATCATCTCAGATGTGAAAGAAAAAGTATTTGACAAGCGTCTACCTACATCCATGATAAAAATTTCTCAGCAAATTAGACAAGAAGCAAATCTCCTATATATGATAAAAGGACTATACGAAATAAAATAAACTTAAAATCTTGCCTCATGATGAGTGGATTACCCAATATAAATATACACAACTAGAAAATGAAAGTGCAGAATCAAGTACAAGAATATAAAAATCATGAAATCCTTGAGAATAAATGTAATGAGAATATGTAAGCCTCTATATTACAAACTACAAACCTTTGATGGGAAGATTTTAAGATACCTGAATAAACAGAGATAAGCAATATGTTCTTAACTTTGAAGATTCAATATTATTATAATTTTTACTTTCTTAAAATTAAAACTTTCAGCATAATCCAAATGAAATTCGTAATAAAAAAACAGATTTGTTTTTGGAGGGTGGATCTTGAACTTGTTAATTCAATGTGTAAAATAACAAAGTTGGAAGACTTTACCTAATTTTATTACTTCCTACTAAGTTAGAGTAAGTAAGCTACTGTGGAGACCAGTGTGGGAGGATCTCCTGAGCCCAAGAGTTTGAGTTCAGCCTGGGCAATACAGTAAGATCCCATTTTTGAAATAATAATAATAAAATTAGTGCAAGCATTAAAAGCATAGCATTTGCATAGAAAGTTCAGATATTAACCCACTCCTGTAAGACCATTTATTTTCCACAAAGCCACCAAAATAAGTCAATGGAAAAACAAAACCTTTTTAACAAGTAATACTGAAAACACTTGATATGATTATAAGGAAATATCCATGGCTTAGGGAAAGAAAATAAAGACAAGCAATAGTTGAATGCATTTGAGAGATTCTGAACCCTTTCAGTTGCTATTTAGTGTAGGAAATTTTGAGAATTTGGCTGCTAGCCCAAAAAGTTGCAATGATTAAGATAAGAAATCATATACAAGTACTTCAGATTGTGTGAAGCAGTTATCCTTATTATATCATTGCTAGAGTTGACTATATACCTGTACAGAAAATGTCTTAATTAAGAAGTCCTTATCAACATAAATCAATGAATTATATTGTTACCCCATCTGAAGTATTAGTGTGTACTTGAAAATTACACATTTTCTTAAAGTTCATGTGTGTGTATATGTTGAATACATGCTTGTATCAAAAAGCACAGATGATTTTCCAGCTAAGGATAGATTATACACTTTGCCAAATTGCAACCTTTTTTCGGGGGAGGGGATGTTGCATGCAGAAGAACTTCACTCTTGTTTAGCCCTGCATTAAAATGTTATTTTCCAGGGTTTTATGAACTGCATAAACCAATTCATAAATACTTCATCAACATTTCCCTTGTTTATTACACACATTGAACCAACAAAATTCTAAAAGGTAAAGAAATATAAACAATTGATGTGTCATATATGTGCATATTGGGCATGACCTAAGAGAGTATTTTATTATTGTGCAGAAGGTGATCTTCAACTACGAGAACTCAAAAACCTGAACCTGTAAATACGCAGTGAGTAGATCCATCGTTCACAGGCAGAAAAATAACAAAAATCCAATAATGACAATGTTAGGATGCCAAATTATTAGTTTAGAATGTACTCCTCTCACTGAATCTGGAATATCAAAAGAAATGTAAACATATGTGGCAAGTGAAATGATCTTTTGATATATTTTCTCATGATTAGAGAGTTGTGTAGGTGAACTAAATTTTCTTAATAAATCAGACTTAGATCATTTAATCTCTTCTCCAGAACAGAAGTACTTTCTTAAATGGGACTCTGATCTCTATTGACTACATCAAGGATATTGCTGAAATGGTCGCTGGGTACTGGTTTTTTGTTTTCTTTTCCAATTTACCAATCAGTGCAGGTTTTCCTTCTGGTAGACACAGAATCGATTTGGATTCGTTAATATATTAATATCGTAAATGTAGTTACATGTTTAAATAAGATCATCCAACACATTTAAGATTATTTCTTTTTTTTCATGTTCTCAGTTGATTTTCAAATCTTACTTTTGGAGGAATGTTTGTGTGTGTGTGTGTGTGTGTGTGTGTGTGTGTGTGTTTCTGTTTCC
Source organism: Cephalopachus bancanus (assembly GCA_027257055.1). NCBI lineage: Eukaryota > Metazoa > Chordata > Mammalia > Primates > Tarsiidae > Cephalopachus > Cephalopachus bancanus. The sequence goes on from JAPVLO010001194.1 coordinate 42,308, forward strand.
TAAGCACTTGAGAGAAAACTTCACTCTCACTTTTAAATGCATGGACTAATTCCAGATTGTGTAACTACCTCATGACTATCTCAGTCATTTTTGCCTTCCACTTTTTTTGTTCATTTCCTGCCTTAAATTGTTGAGTAATTTTGCTGTGTTCTGTGAGACAGCTGACACATTCTAGTTGTATACAAAATTATTCTCATATTCATCTGTAGTTGCAGAGTTGTTAAGCACTTTATGATCCTTCTAGATGTAAGATATAATAAAGCTGAAGGTCATTATCATTATGAGAATCATTCTCCCTTTTCTGAATGTCTCATGGTGTTCTGATTTTGTAAGCAATCCCTATAACCTTCTTTCTAACCACAAAGTCAACTGTCCATCCTAGAGTCTAAGTCTACTCAGCGTTTGGAACAAATGTCTCTGATATTTAACTTGATAGACGGAATGGAAATCTTGACGGTGTCCCTGTGTTTACACTATTACACACATGTAATCAGGTGCAAAGTCTTGCAGTTAGGGGAAGGAAACGGGGTATCTTAAACATAGTACCTTGAGGAAAGACAAGAAGCTCAGTTGGTGAGCAGGAGCAAGACAAGACATTTTCCAGTAGTGGAGAGACATTTTGAGAAGAGCCTTTGGTTGATGGAGAAGAATTTTTATTCAAATCTTGGTGTTTGGGCGTGCTGAATTGGAGTTTGTGCTTTCTGTAACTAAGTCACTAATCCATGGCCTATTGATCAATCCAGATCTAGTGTTCAATGTACTTCATGAGGCACAGAGACCATTGCTCAGTACTTAGATCGAAATTTACTTTTCTCGCCTTTTGCTTTTGGAAAGAAGATGGATCATCCCTGTTTGAGAAGCTGTGAAAGGTTGACATACAGAAGATATAAGAGAAAAGTAAAAATATCTTGCTAACAGGTCTTGTGAAATTGATCAATCATTAGAGAGAGAGAGATGGTGAAGCAAGTCATTCAGTAATTACAGACATGTAATTATAGAAGCTTCCATTTTATAGGTAGTTGCTTCATCAATTTTAAAAACCTTAACAGAATTTGATTAAAATTACCTTAATTAGTGTCTTTCCCTAATTTTATTTATGCTTGCAGTGGTACAACATGTTGAGTCAAATCTTTCACAATTATTCAAAGATCTGTTTTTCTTACTTCTACATCTTCTCTAATACCAATGTAATCAACTGCTGGAAAATATTTCGTCCCTTATAAATAACATGTGATTTCTAACAGTTATGGTCAGAAGCATAGTTTTTGTGGTTGTCACCTCTTACTTAGACTGCTGTCTTTATATAATAAGAGCTGCCCACTGAGATTGAAATAAGAAGAATATGAATATTAAAGTTGCTGCCATAAGTTGTTGTCCAAAATGCCAGCAGAATTTCATCAATTTATAAATTTTTCCATCAGAGCTAAGGTTAAAAATTAAATTCAACCCATTGCTCAGAGACAACTCAGCTCCCAAATGCTATCTGTAGCCAACTTTTCCTCTTAAACGTCTTTTTAAAAAAATCTAACCACAGGGCATACTTAAAAGAACGAGAGAAATATCAGAGATTTGTTGGAAGCTGTGACTTATACACCATCTCCTTTTGCCTTAAAAGAGTTTAGGTGATTAGGTAAGTATGGAATCAGACCGAGAAGAAAAGAAAGTATGCTGTTAAGGTGAGGGGTTGAATACATCTATCTGCAATCAAAACACACCAAGCTGACAAAAAGCTCATAGATCATACAGTTCTAAAAAGGAATTTTTCACAAGATTGTCTGAAAAAAGGCTAAAAAAATTAAAAATTTTTTTAATATATAAATATTTCTAAGGGACGATTAAGAGTTGGATACTCCCCATTTCAAACTTTCCCATGTAGAATATGTGGTTTTACAGCATTTATCACCCAACTAACTGTTTTTTATTAACCCTAGAGTTTTATCAGTAATCTAGTTTTCTAAATGATTATTTACCTTTCTTCTGAATCTGTGAATGATCTACCTACGTGTAGAATATTTCCCTTGCCAAGTTTACTTATAATTCAGTTGCAATCATTTCTAAAATAAGAAGTTCATAAGGCAATGTTCCAAAATTTATAATATGTAGGCACATATAGTATATAATGTATAGACATTATGTATATATAAATGTGTTAATATGTGTAACATAGTAACATTTTATGTTAATATGCAAATACAAAACCAATCAGTTTCTCAGTAAGATTTCAAAAAACTGAAAGGGTTTTTTAAAAACATTTTTTATTCTACATCTCAGTATATATGAGCATTTTCTTTTCCAAGCTACGTTATTGAATCTCACATAAATTGTTTAAATGCTCAAAGATTGAATCTCTGCTCAGAGTCACTCCTAACTTATCACTATTTATTCACTTTCCATTTTAATCTAGGAACATTTGTTTAGGTTTATTAACTTTGAAACTACTGCGGCAAAAGAAATGTAATTTTGCCGCAAGTAACTATTGAACATACTGATACTTTCAACACCAACAGCTATCTGCTAATTCAAATAGTTTATTAATGAAATTCAGATCACAGTCTTCTCATGATTATTCAAAACAAATTTTAGTTTAAAATTTAATTCTCTATCACCTTAGAAGTAAACTTTGGAGAAATCATCCAAATTGTAAAATGAATACAAAATAACATTTAAACACTCCAGCAATAGGAAAAAAAGGGATGGGAAAGAATAATGGATATAGTACACAGCTCCTCCAGCAGACATTTTCTTTGAATCCCCCTCCTCCAGCTTCCGTAAGGCTAAATTCAGAAAAAAAGTTGTTTATTTTTTTAAAATGGCAAAACATTCTTGCTTAAAATTTGGAGTGATTTTGTTTTCCCCTTCACATGAGATCAAAGTGATGAATAGTGAAAAATGACTGTTTCTTTTTGGGGGAGGGGGAATAAAGATTGAAAGTTAATTGTAGGATACACACTAGAAAAATTTGACAGTTGGTTTCTTTTGTGAAGAAATTGTCTTGTATAGTAAACTTCAAACATATCTAGCAAAGTATTTTTGCATATAGGTAGATGTTAGCTTGCAGAGTGAGAAATTTGTATATTTAGTGACTGACAATTTTAGTCAAATATTGTCACAGCAAAAGTTCAGCTTTCCTATAAAGAGTCTCTATATGCATTTTGAATAGTATTTAACCTTTTTACTAAGGGATCTTATATCTTGTCTTATTTTTACTGTTTTCATTCTATGAGTTAGATATACAGTATCATTCTCTAGAAGTATGCGTTGAACATCCTATCTCAGAGTTTTTGAAACTTCTTGCTGTTTAAGGATTCTTTTAGTGCAAAAAGATGTGTAATCCTAATGCTTTGAAACCTGTACATGTTCTCCTTTATGGATTATTTTTTAATGACTTACGCTATCTCTTCCTAATCCAAAGAAATATGTAGTTTGTACAGGATCGTCTTTACAAGTTTTATGGTTTTACTATAGAATACATACAGACACACACACACACAGGATCTTCTTTACAAGTTTTATGGTTTTACTATAGAACACACACACACACACACACACACACACGCATACACACACAAATGATAAAAAATACATGGCATGCTGGAGATGGACCACTGTGTTGAGAAGTAAGGAAACGACTCACTCATTAAGGGAGTGAAAGTGAAGAGAGAAGGCAAGGATATCCAAAGCAGAGAAAACATGAAGGGCCAAAACACTAACCACAAGAAAATAAGTCTGGGCATAGTGGCTCACATCTTCAATTCCAGTGCTTTTGGAGGTCAAAGTGGGAGAATTGCTTGAGACCAGGATTTGGAGACCAGCCTGGACAACATAGCAAGACATCATCTCTAAAAAAAAAAAAAAGTATATGAGATGATGAATATATTAAATAACTTGTTTTATAATTTCAAAATGTATACATATTACAAAATATCCCGTTGTAGATCAGAAATATATACATTTTTTGTCAACCAAAATTAAACAAAAGATTTTGAAAATATGCAATAGACAAAAAAAGAACAAAAGTTCTGACGTAGCATCATGTAGAAGTTCAATGTGGTTTGAGTAGAGTAAGCAAGAAATGTTGTAGTAAAAGATGTCAGAGAAAAAAAAGAAGTGAGACCTCATGGATATTGCAGGCCAAGGTAAGTAGTTAATTTCTACTTGCAGAGGAAGGAAAGCCATTCAGGGGTTGAGAGCAGGACAGTGATTTTACCTGTCTAGGAACATTTATCTTCTTTTATTTTTTTCCACTATAATGCTGAGATTATTCACTGATCTTATTTCTCTTCTGGTTATAGGTATGTAGAGGTTTTCTATTTCTTCTTGAGCAATTTCATCAAATTTAGAATCTACTTTGTCTGTTTTCATATTCATCAGTGAAAAATTAGTTATACCCTATAATTTTAAAAATCTTCACAGTAGGTCTTGCTTTTCCTCTTTCCATTTGTACATTTCTTCACATTATCTATCAACTTTCCTCATATTATTTTTTTTATTTTTTTATTTTTTTAATAATTAATCAGTATTTTTATTATGGTTTTGTGGGGTACAGTTAAGGGTTAGGTGTACAATTACGTATCATTCAGGCACCCTGTTGATAAGAGGTGTTTTCCCAGCCCCAGAAAGATATTTGCTACTGTTAATCCTATCCCCCCCCCATAGTTTCCCAGTACCGTCAGTCATTTTCTTATACTACTACATTGGATGTTCAAGGTCCATTATATGAGTGAGAACATGTGATATTCTGATTTTTGTTTCTGTGAGAGGTCACTCAATATTATAGACTCTAGTTCCATCCAGGTTGCTGCGAAATTCATGATTTTGTTCTTTTTTATGGCTGCGTAGTATTCCATCGTGTATATGTACCACATTTTTTAATCCAGTACTCTTTTGATGGGCAGCATGGTTGTTTCCAGGTTCTTGCTATTGTGAACAACACTGCGATAAACATATGTGTGCAGGTATCTTTTTTATAAAGTGATTTGTGTTCTTCAGGGTATATTCCCAGTAGGGGGATTGCAGGGTCATATGGAAGGTCAATTTTTAGAGCTTTTAGAAATCGCCACACTGCTTTCCATAGAGGTTGCACTAGTTTACACTCCCACCAACAGTGTAGAAGTGTTCCCTTTTCACCACATCCTCTCCAGCAGATGTTATTTTTTGAGTTGCTGATAATTACCATTCTGACTAGAGTTAGGTGGTATCTCAGTGTGGTTTTGATTTGCATCTCCCTGATGCTTAGTGAGGTTGAGCATTTCTTCATGTGTTTGATGGCTTCTCGAATGTCTTCTTTTGTGAAGTGTCTGTTCATATCTTTTGCCCATTTTATAATGGGGTGGTTTGTTTTCTTCTTTTCAGTACGTTTCAGTTCCTTGTCAATCCAGGATGTTAAGCCTTTGTCAGACCTAGAGTTGGCAAATACTTTTTCCCAGTCTGTAGACTGTCTCCCTGCTCTCTTGATGGTTTCTTTGGCTTTGCAGAAGCTTGTCAGTTTAATAAGGTCCCATTTGTCTATCTTCTCTCTTAAGTCCTGTGGGTTTCGGGTTTTGTACAGGAATTGGTTGCCAGTTCCGATTTCCATGAGAGTATTTCCTTCCTTTTCTAAGGTTCTTATGGTTTGAGGTTTTACATTTAGGTCTCTGATCCATTTGGAGTTAACCTTTGTGCATGGGGATAGATAGGGGTCCTGTTTCAATCTTCTGCATGTGGTCAGCCAGTTTTCCCAGCACCATTTACTGAATAGGTTCTCCTCTCCCCATTGGGAGGTGATGGGGGCTTTGTCGATGATGAGTTGGTTGAGAAATTGAGGTTTTGCCTCTGGAATCTCAATTCTGTTCCATTGATCTATATGCCTGTTCCTGTACCAATACCACGCTGTTTTGATGACTGTAGCTTTATAGTAAAGTTTGAAGTCTGGTATTGTGATACCACCTGCTTTGTTTTTTTTTTTTTTTTTTGTTGCTGAGGATTGTTCTGGCTATTCTTGGACATTTGTGTTTCCATATGAATTCCTATTTTGTTTTTTCTAGGTCTGAGAAGAATGTTGTTGGTAATTTAATGGGTATTGCATTGAATTTGTAGATTGCCTTAGGTAAGATGGACATCTTCACAATGCTGATTCTTCTGATCCACGAGTATGGGATATTTTTCCACTTGCTTGTGTCAGCTTTGATTTCTTTGTACAGTGTTTTGTAATTTTCATTGTAAAGGTCTTTCACGTCTCTGGTTAGGAAGATGCCAAGGTATTTCATTTTTTTTGTGGCTATTGTGAATGGAATTGTGTTTTTTATTTGGGTTTCTGTTTGTTTATTATTGGTGTAGAGAAATGCGATTGTCTTTTGTACATTTATTTTGTATCCTGAGACTTTGCCAAAGGCCTTTATCAATGTAAGGAGGCCTTTGACAGATTCTCTTGGGTTTTCAAGGTACACAATCATATCATCTGCATAGAGAGATAACTTGACTTCCTCTTTTCCAATTTGAATACCTCTGATTGCCTCCTCTTCTCTGATTGCTCTACCCAGGACTTCCAATACTATGTTGAACAGGAGAGGAGAGAGTGGGCATCCTTGTGTAGTTCCAGTTTTCAGGGGAATTGGTTCCAATTTGTGTCCATTTAGGAGTATGCTGGTTGTGAGTTTCTTGTAGATGGCTTTTACTATTTTGAGGTATGTTCCCGTACGCCTAGATGTTCAAGGGTTTTTATAAAGAAGGGGTGCTGGATTTTATCAAAAGCTTTTTCTGCATCTAATGATATGATCATGTGGTTTTTGTTTGACATTTGTTGATGTATTTAATTACATTTATGGTTTTAGAAATGTTGAACCAGCCTTGCATCCCAGGAATGAAGCCTACTTGGTCATGGTGGATGATTTTTGAGATTTATTGCTGAATCCGGTTTGCTAGGATTTTGTTGAGAATTTTAGCATCTATGTTCATCAAAGATATTGGCCTGTAGTTCTCTTTCTTTGTTAGATCTTTACCTAACTTGGGTATCAATGTGATGTTGGCTTTGTAAAATGATTTGGGGAGAGTTCCATCTTTTTCAATCGCCTGGAATACCTTCAGTAGGATTGGTATCAGCTCCTCCTTGAATGTCTTGTAGAATTCTGCTGGAAAGCCATCTGGACCAGGGCTTTTTTTGTAGGAAGTTTTCTTATTACATAGTCGATTTCCTTGATTGTTATTGGTCTATTTAGGATCTCAAGTTCTTCATGTTCCAACCTAGGTAGGTTGTGTGATGTCAGAAAGTCCTCCATTTCCTTATGGTTTTCAAGTTTGTTTCCATACAAGTGTACATAGTAGTCTCTAATGATCTTTTGTATTTCTTCAAGTTCAGATGTGACTTCATCTTTTGTGTTTCTGATTATGCTTATTTGGTTTTTTCTCGTTTGTCTTGGTCAGTCTAGCTAGGGGACCATCAATCTTGTTTACCTTTTCGAAGAACCAGCTTTTTGTTTCATTGATTTTTTTGTATTATCTTTTTGTCTTCTATGTCCTGGATTTGGGCTTTTATTTTGGTGATCTGGATTCTTCTGCTGAAATTAAGGTTTTTGTGGTCTTGCTTTTCCAGCTTCCTTAGGTGGCTTATTAGGTTGTGAATTTCTGTTCCTTCTTTTTTCTTCATGTGTGTTTGTAGGGATATAAATTCCCCTCTTACTACAGCTTTCAGGGCATCCCAGAGATTTTGGTAAGAGGTTTCTTCATTTTCTTTTCTTTCCAGGTATCTTTTGATCCCTGTTTTGATTTTGTCACTGACCCAGGAGTTGTTTAGCATCATGCTGTTTAGTGTCCATGTCTTTGTGGGTTTTGGGGGGACTTTGTTGGTGTCAATGTTTATTTTTATTCCACTGTGGTCCGAGAGGGTGTTTGGTAGAATTTCGGTCCTTTTAAATTTGCTTATGCTTGATTTATGGCCGAGTATGTGGTCAATCTTAGAATATGTTCCATGTGGTGATGAATAGAATGTGTATTCTGTGGTCTTTGGATGAAGTGTTCTGTAGGTATCAATTAAGTCCATTTGGTCCAAAGTCACATTGAGGTTCTGGATCTCCTTGCTGATTTTTTGTCCTGATGATCTGTCTAGGGTTGTGAGTGGGGTATTAAAGTCCCCAGTTATGATAATGTTAGAGTCAATATCTTTCTTTAGTTTTCCAAGAAGTTGCTTTATGAAAGTTGGCGCACCTATGTTGGGTGCATATATGTTTAGGATAGATATTTCTTGTTGATGGATTGAGTCTTTTATAATTATCTAGTGGCCTTCTGTATCTTTTTTGATTTTTAATAGGTTGAAGGGTATTTTGTCTGAAATTAAGATTGCTACTCCTCCCTTCTTTTGTATTCCGTTCGCCTGGAAGTTTGTTTTGCATCCTCTTACTTTGAGTCTGTGGGTGTCTTTTCTAGTGAGGTGAGTCTCTTGAAGGCAATAGATTGTTGCCTGATGATATTTTATCCATTTTGCCAATCTATGTCTTTTCAGTGGTGCATTTAGTCCTTTCACATTTAGGCTAATAATTGAAATGCAAGAGTTGATCCCTGTCATAAGGTTCTTACAGAGTTGTTCCTGTTTATTTGCTGTCTTTCTTTGGGTTTTGGAGTTGGTTCATGTGTGTTTTTAATCTTTTGCCTGTACTCTTGTGAAGAATGCTGTTGTTCTTTTTTCTTTTTCTTCTGTGTTCAGTACTTTCTTAAGTGTTTCTTGTAGAGGTGGTCTGGTGGCAGCGTAGGTTCTTAGGGATTGGATGTCTGGAAAAGATTTCAATTCTCCCTCACTAATGAAGCTTAGTTTGGCTGGGTAGGTTATTCTTGGTTGAAATTGTTTCTCTTTTAGAACTTTGAAGATAGGGCTCCAGGCTCTCCTGGCCTGAAGGGTTTCTGTGGATAAATCTGCTACTATTCTAATTGGTTTTCCCTGGTAGGTAGTCTGGCCTTTTTTTCTTACTTCCTTTAGGATTTTTCCTTTCATAGCTACATTGTTTAGGCGAATTATTATGTGTCTGGGATTTGGTCTTCTCGTTTGTTGTCTTGCAGGGGTTCTCTGAATCTCTTCTGTTTGAATTTTTTTATCCTTAATGAGATGAGGGAAGTTTTCTTGAATGATTTCATGAAATGTTTGTTCCAGTGTGGCTTCTGTTTCTCTTTCTGCCTCAGGAAGCCCAATTATTCTTAGGTTTCGTCTCTTGAAGTGATCATTCATGTCTTGCAGGTTTTGTTCTGTCTTTTTGAGCTTCTTTTCTATGCTTTTGACAGTTTGGGTTAGTTCTGTGTTTTGGTCTTCGAGCTCTGAGATTCTTTCTTCTGCTTGGCTGATTCTGCTTTCCATGCTTATTAGTCTGTTATTCATTTCCATCACAGTATTCTTTACTGCTTTCATTTCTGACAACAGCTCCTTCCTATTTTCCTCTTGTCTCTCCTCAATTTTTTTTAATTCTCTCCATTAATATCTTGATGTCTGGGTTTGTTGTATGTACCCAGTCATTCTGGGGGCTCTTCATTGTTTGTGTTCCAGAATCTGTTTACTCAGTGTCTGATTTTCCAGGGGTCTTTGTGAGACCTATATTCTTCTCTTGGTTTTTCTTCATTTGTGCAGTTTTTCCCCCTCCCTACTTTTCCCTTCCCTCCACGTCACCATCTTCTTTAATTCTGTTATTCAGGCGTAAAGGGATTGGTTTTACTTCTGTTTGTTCAATCTCCTATTCTTTATGTATGTCCTCTTACTTTGTTCAATTCTGAAGTTGCACTGTAGGTTGGAGGTGGTCCTTTTTGAAGTTTTGAGACGTACTTAAGGGGAGAGCTATGATTCAAAATCTGTCTGCAGGTCCTGGTATTTGCTGACAGGCATGTGGATAATGTGGAACCCACTTCCCACTGCCCTGGAATCTGTCCGTGCAGTGGGGCTGTAGGTTTACTCCCTGAAATAAAATGTGGTTAGCAGAGGGGAGAGAATGGAGCAGATAGTGTGTTGAAGAGGGGAGTGGAGAGATAGAGGAGTAAGGGGGGAAACAAACGAGTGTGCCAACAAATAGAGAGAGAGGCCTATACTGAAACAGATTAAAACAATAGACCACAGCTACAGTTGAACCAACTCTCATACAAACAAAAAATAAAACATATAGTGATGCTAACATACCAGCTATCCAACGACCTTATTAGTGTGCTGTTCCTCTATACAAAGACATGGTTAACAGACAGAAGAAAAGAGAAGAAAAGGAAACAAGAAAAAAGGGAACAATACAGTAGGAATAGAATTAAGTCATTAAACTAATAGAATCAATGAAGCACACTCTGAGACATTTCGTTTAAGTCCAATGTCCTTTCAGGTCTGATTTCTAGTTTTCTTTTCAAGCTGGTAAATTAGTTTTCAGTTAGGGTCAGTTCCCCTGATCTGCTGTGAAGGACAGTTCAGATTAACCTCGGTTCAGAAGTTTGGTCTATGTCTTTATCAAGCATGTTTCTCCCGTTTTGGTGTTGTTACCTTGAATCGCCAGCAGGTGGTGCTATCTCATCTGCTCACCCCAGAGGGGGTGGGGCCGGACAGCAACAAGATGGCTGCCTGCCTCCAAGCAGGCAACAGGAGCCCCATGCTGGGCGGGCAGGACAGTCTCGGATGCAGGAGAGGTGGCAGCGATCCCAGCACATCTTCCCTGAAGCAGTTTGGTGTGGATCTCCTTGGGCCAGGTTGTGATGAGCTACCTGCTCCAGAGGCTGTGGCGGTGGTGGCGGCGGCAGCGGCGATGGGAGTGCCAGCGGGGGCAGGGGCTGCGGCGGTGGCGGGACAGTGCAATGCAGTAAAACTGTCCAGTCATTGCGATGTTCCAGCGGTGGCGATGGCTGAGCTCTGTCTGAAGAGCATGCTGCAATGCTGGGGTACCCAGCCCCCCCGGGACAAGAGTCAGAGACCCACTGCAGATCTCCCTTGCAGAGGGCTTCAGACACTGGGTTGCCCGGTCACCATCTTGCCACGCCCCCTCTCCTCATATTTAATTCTTCTGAACAGATGCATTTTTTCTTTGGTGTGGTTTTTTTTTGTTTGTTTGTTTTGTTTTTGAGTTGGAGTCTCACTTTGTCGTCCAGACTGGAGTGCAATGGCTGTTTCCGGCCACCGCAGCCTCGACCTGCTGGGCTCTGGCTATCCTTCCACCTCAGCCTTCCGAGTAGCCGGAATTACAGGCATGCGCTACCACGCCTGGCTGATTTTTTGATTTATTGTAGAGATGAGGTCTCGCTGCCCAAGCGGGTCTTGAACCCGCGGGCTCAGGCAATCCACTCACCTCAGTCTCCCAAAGGTGCGGGATTACAGGCTGAGCCACCGAGCCCAGCTCGAGCAGATGCATTTTTAATGTGTGCCTCTTTCCACAGAACCAGTTTGTGATTTTGTTGATGTTCTCTATATATTTTCATTTCACCTTAATTAAATTAGGTTCTTTAGTTTGTTACTCATTTTTCTTTGTCTTTATTTCTTCATTTTACCTTCCTAAACTTCTTAGGTCATGTGTTAAGGCAATTGATTTTCAGATTTTCTTATTTATTTGTTTTATTATGAATGTTATAATTTTTTATTCTTATACAAGTTTTTGTGTGTGTGTGTGTTGGAGTCTCACTCTGTCACCCTGACTGGAATGCAGTGGCCGCTCCCGGCCGCTGCAACCTTGACCTGCTGGGCTGCGGCGATCCTTTTGCCTCAGTCTTCCATGTAGCTGGAACTACAGGCTTGCACTACCACGCCAAGCTGATTTTTGATTTATTGTAGAGATGAGGTCTTGCCAAGTTGTCTGGGTGAGTTTCGAACCCACGGGCTCTGGCAATCTACTCACCTCAGCCTCCCAAGGCACGGGCTTACAAGCTGAGCCACCGAACCCAGCTCTTATACAAGTTTTAATAAAGTTTTGTTATTATTCATTTTTATATATTTTTACATTTCCATTTTAATTTCTCATGTGGCCCATTTTATTTTGGAGAAATATTTTTAAATTTCAGGCAGGTATTTATTTAGGTAATATCTCATCTGTTTATTAACATTTGTATATTTATTTTTCATTCAGTAACTATGTTTTACAAAATTTGGTCTGTAATATACCTGTATCTAGGAGCTTGTTAAGATTTGATTTTTATCCTCATTTATACTCATTTTTAAATGCTCTCTCTCATAAATAACTGTATTTGTGGATTTATAGTCATCAATTAGATCAAGTTTATTAATTTTGCTGTTCAATCTTTTAAAAATTTTCCAATTGTTATTTCAGTAAACAAGAAACCACAATGATTGCTCTATGCACATCTTTTTTACCCCCTTATTTTTTATTATATGCATGTAACTTGGACACAAGAAGGTATCCAGCTTTATAATGAAAGTCTTGGGTCTGGAACAAATTGAAATTGCATGTAAACTTAGATTCCATATGCAACACCATTATACAGAATTAAACAGTAAGCTTTTTATCTTAGAGTTATTTATTTGATATTAATATAGTTACACTACTTTTTTGGTTACTCATTGCTTCTCTACTAGTTGTATATAAATCTTTTGTGTTCTTTTTTTTTGAGTTGGAGTCTCACTGTGTTGCCCTGGCTCCAGTGATCCTTTCGCCTCAACCTTCCAAGTAGCTGGAACTACAGGTGCGTGCTACCACACCAGGCTAATTTTTAAAATTTATTGTAGAGACAAGGTCTTGCCAAGTTGCCCAAACTGGTTTGTGGATTTAGATAATACATTCGCCTCAGTCTCCCAAAGTGTTGGGATTACAGGCTGAGCTACTGAGCCCAGCCAATCTTTTCTTTTCTTACATTTTAGAGATGTCTCTTTTTTGTACAAAGAATGTAGCAGGATATTTTTGTCTGTGTTTTATTCACTTTTCTCTCTGATCCACATTTATTGTACTTTTCTATATTTTGAATAAATATATAAATTTTCCCTATATAATCCTGATGGGAATTCTTAAATCCTATCTTCCTGAATCTAAAAAATAGCACTTTTGATATTTCTTGTACCTTCCTTTTAGATCTTGCCATTAATACAATTATATTTTCATTCTGAATTATAATTAGAACTGTGTAAGATAATTTCTGAATCATGAATTCATGTTTTCAGATCTTTAGTTCTTCAGACAGAATTCTGTATTTATCCAGGTCAACTCCTCAGAATTCTAATACTCTGTATGACTGAGCCTATTCTGCATTGTAGCACATCCTATGAATGTTTGTTTTTAAATATATTCATAATAATATAACCATAGACAATTGAAATCCACCTACATCTCAATAATTCTCATCATTATGAATACTTCTTAATGTAATTGCACCATCAGTGCAACTAAAATAGCAGAACATTTGTTGAGTTGTTTTCGATATGTGCATGGACTTGTTTATCAAAAAATTCTAGCCTGTTTTATTCTTATTACTTCACATAACAGGACAGAATACATTTTTAAGAAGAATAATTACTCTCATAATTAAATCTGAACATTAAAGAGAGAGTTTATTAATAAATGTGACAGATTCTTTTTTCATAACAGATACTACTCTAGATAAAATGCTTTTTCTTCTTTTGCACCAAACTAAACAAACAAAATCCTATTCTGTTTGTGACCAAAAAGTTAATTATATGAAGTAAAAAAATCTCAAAATAATCAAGAATATATATAAATCAATATTTAACAGATTGCTACAATACATTCATATAAATGAGGTAAATTTTTTATTAACAAAGGAAATAAAAATGCTAAAATATATGAAAATATTTTAAAAAATAGTGGTTGAGGGGAATATAGAGGACTTCTGGAAGATTTTGGCTGGACTGCAAGTCCCTGATTGTCTTTTACAATTATTATATTGAAAATTGTCAAAGTCAAAATAGTTCTTCTTTGTGATACCTTTTACGCTGAGATCTACAAAATAATTGAAATTGACTTTATTGCATGATGTGAGGTAGACATTGGTATTTTTTTTTCTGTAAAGCCAAATTCTCCTTTTCTTTCTCTCTATGGTGCTACTTTTGTCATAAATCAAATTACAGTACACATCTGCATCTGCTTATCAACACTCTATTCTTTTCCATTGATCTGTGTGTCTCTTCCTGTGTCTAATGCACACACTGCTTTGATTATTGTAGTAATTATCTGATGATATAAGTTCTCCAAACTTTTTATCTTTCAAGACTGTCTCACCAAATGTTGGCACTTGCAATTTTCATTATAGTTTATCAACATCAATTTTGACAGAAGCCTAGATTTAATTTTGATTTTGTTTATGTTGAATTCATAGGTAAATTTGAATAGATTTAACATAATTATGTTAACATTAGACTATAGATACTAAAATGCAGATTGAGTGATAGATGCCTTAATCCATTAAAATTATTCAGTACAGTACAGTTTTTTATAATTATTTTTAAAATGTCTAAGGAGGTGAACTAGAATTATAAAATATGTACACAGCTAGTTAACATTTTAATTCTGAAGTTATGATATATTAATTATAATTGTGTTGACCTGAGTGTAGTACAATATTAATTAAGTTGTATTGTCAAAACACTATTAAGTTTCATTTGTTAAAAAACAACCAAGTTTCATTAACTTTTGAAAACATGAACAGTGGAAGAAATGCATTTGCTTTTATGTCTACTTTGGAGCTCCATATTTCCCAGTTGTATAATTGAGTTTTCAAAGTGAAAATCAGACAAAAATATACTTCAGGGGGAAATTAGTTTGGGAGAATCTGCTAATAGAACAAAGATATAAACAGAAGAGCAATGTTGTGAAGAACAAGAATGCAAATGCAACAACAAATTGTGGAAAGAAATAGGACTTAACTAAAGTTAGAGAAACATGCACTGTATGGCAAATTATGCCTGACTAGGGACACCTACTCATTGGGTTAAGGTACCAGGTGTATTAATTAGAGGCAAGTATACTGGTATGGTTGTCATCCAAAGCACAGGGAAATGTCTAGTTTTTAATGGGAGTCTTAGGTATGAAAGAAACTAAACTATATTGTCCAGGTTTTATTTTATGATTATATAGTGACAAAAAGTAAAGAATTTTTACTCTCCCCAAACCAAACTGAATAGTCAATGGCATGTTTACTACAAACAGCACGTGAAATTCAGGATTTGATTTGATAATGAATTTCATTGAAGAAAAAGTATTGCTTTTCTTTCAATAGTTATTTTTGCTTTTACTATTACTTTTGTACTTGTTAGTATATTGATTGCCTCAGGGTAATTTCTGATGAAAAACGTATTACTCTGTGTAAACTTATAACCCATGAGTGGCCATCCATAGATGTTTGCTAAGTTACTAAACCATGAAGCTTTTTTCTTCCCTTCAAATATTTGAAAGCATTACAGTGAAAACTTCTGACAGGTTTGGAAAATTTAGCGATAAAAGTCTTTGTTTTAAGTGACCCCCAACTCTACTGTCTTCTGAACATGGATCTAAGAATCGAACATTTCAATAACATAAAAATGCAATGGAGAAAATATTTTGACAATACATTTTTGTAAAATTGAAATATTCTTTTGCAAGAGAGATTCGGTCAGATTTAGTACACAAATGAAAGAAAGCCAGTAGTATCTCCTTCATTTATGTTACACTGTTTTATTCCTTAATTTAACATTTCCATAGATGTAATTAATGAATTGTGTAGAATCCACAGATTTTCATATGAATAAGGATGTCTCTTAATTAAATAAATTTTAAATTATTAATGCATAAAACTTGCTGACTTTATAAAGTTGGATTAATTGCTGACTGTAATGAAATTTTATGGTTATTTTTCTGAAATTACAGCATATGGCACTTTTTACTAAGTGAAAGGAGATTTTCTCTCTCTAATTTTTTTTCAATGTTTCTAACAGACTATTATGTGCAGTGTGGTTTGGTTTTTTTTTTTATCTCAAAACAGCTATCATGCTTGTTTTACCTTTCCTCTCCTTACATTCTTTTGAGTCAGGAATGTTGGTCTTGGTGTCAATCTGGCATTGAATTACTCTTCCTCTAAATTTTATTATCAGAGATGCTCAGCAAGATGGCAACAGGACAAGTCAAACTGTGAAGATCTCCATAAAAGGTGGCTCCTGAGGTAGTTCCACACATCCCCGCAGCCACTGCCTACACAGGGGTGGCTGCTATAGCCAGTCCCATGCAGCAAACTGCCTCCATCACACTAAGGCCTCTGAAAAGGATTACTGCTGTGGCTGCTGTGGTTGCTATCAGGTGCTGAACAGCTGCTGATGCTGTGGCTCCTGGCTCTGGCCCGGGGGAATTCCTGGATCCCTTCTCCACCCCAAGCCACCCACAGCAAAACAAACTAATACCAGCTATTTTGCTGGTTCCCAGTGTATGATGCTGAACACACACCATCATAACCCATCATAGTCAGACAACTGGGGCCCCAGATGAGTGGAGAGAGAGGATCAGCAAAAGAGGAGCCTCTCACCACAGTCATTTTCCAGGCAGAGTCTTGCATTGCCCCACCCATCTCCGTGCATCCTCCACCTTGTTTTCTAAGGTAACCCCACCAAAACAGGAGACAGAAGCCTCTCCCTACACTGAATCAGACACAGACAACTCAGTTCTGTGTGACAGACCTGTCAGGCAGCAAGCCAGGGAATTGACCCAAGCTGTAAGTAACCCTATCTGCCTGCAATGAAACAAGGGAAAGGCTAGAGATCAGAGCTGAAGAGACTTTAGACACTCAGGAAAGACCCCAGAGCTAGTCTGGTTTCTTACTTTGATTTTTTATTTTATTGTTTTAATTGTTTGTTTTGTACACCTTTGTTGGCTTTTTGATTTAGACTACCTGTTTGTGATGGGGAAGAACACATCAAAAGGCATGATTTTATTGGACTGTCTTTATGTGATTACCTATGCTATAGGGAGTTTTGTATGATTTTACTCTTTTCTGTGTCTCTTTTCATTTGTTAGTTGGTATGTATGTCTATTTTCCCTCTTACTCTTCTCTTTCTCCAACTTACTCTTTACTCCCCCTTCTTCCATTATTTTCCTTTTTCTTACCTCCTTTTGTTCCAGGGAGCAAACCTAAACCAACCGCATTGACAGATTGTAAGGCAGTGGGAAGCGGATTCCAGGGTGCCCATACACATGTTGGTGGAAACTGGGATCTGCAGATAGATTCTGAATCACAGCTGCCCTCTCAATTAAATCTCAAAACTGCAAAAAGTACAGCCCCCAATCCACAGTCCAGCCTCAAAAGTGAACAAAGCCAGAGGATCTGCATAAGGAAGAACAGGAGATTGAACAAAAAGAAGTAAAAGCAACCTCACCTTCTCTGAAAAACAGAACTAAAGAAGGGGAGGGAAAAGGGGAGGAGAAAAATCTACACAAATAAGGAAAAACCAAAAGAAGAATATGGGTCTCTCACAGACCCCTGGGAGGTCAGACACTGAGAAAACAGACTTTGGAATGCAAGCAATGAAGAGCCCCCAGAATGACAGGTCTCAAACTACAAACCTGATATCAAGATATTAATACAGAGATTAAAAAGAATTGAGGAAAGACAAGAGGAAAATAGGAAGTAGCTGATAACTGAGATAATAGTAGTAAAGAATACTGTGAATGAAATAAATAACAAACTGATAAGCATGGAAAGCAGAATTAGCCAAGCAGAAGAAAGAATCTCAGTGCTTGAGGACCAAAATATAGAACTAACCCAAACTGTGAAAAACATAGAAAAGAAGCATAAAAACACGGAATAAAACCTTCAAGAGATGAGAGATTACTTGAAGAGACTGAAACTAAGAGTAATTGGACTTCCTGAGGCAGAAAGAGAGACAGAGACCACCCTGGAACAAACATTCCATGAGATTATTCAAGAAAACTTCCCTCATCTCATCAGTGATGCAAAAATTCAAAAACAAGAGATTCAGAAAACCCCTACAAGACAACAAATGAGAAGACCAACTCCCAGACACATAATAATTCACCTAAACAAAGTAGGTATAAAAGAAAAAATCCTAAAGGTAGCAAGAGAAAAAAGTAAGATTACCTACCATGGAAGACCAATTAGAATAGCATCAGATTTATCTACAGAAACCCTTCAGGCTAGGAGAGCTTGGGGCCCTATCTTCAAAGTTCTAAAAGATAAACAATTTCAACCAAGAATAACCTAACCAGCCAAGCAGAGTTTCATCAGTGAGGGAGAATTAAAATCTTTCCCAGATCTCCAATCCCTAAGAACTTATGCTGCCACCAGACCACCTCTACAAGAAACACTTAAGAAAGTATTAAGCACAGAAGAAAAGGAACAAAGAACAACAGCGTTCTTCACAAGAGTACAGGAAAAAGATTAAAAACACACATTAACCAATACAAAAACCAAAAGAAAGACAACAAACAAACAGGAACAACAATAACTCTATAAGAAGCTCATGATAGGGCTCAGTTTCACATTTCAATAATTTGCCTGATTGTAAATGGATTAAATGAACCACTAAAAAGATATAGAATGGCAAAAATGGATAAAATATAACCAGGCCAAAATATATTGACTCCAAGAGACTCATCACACTAGAAAGGACACTCACAGACTCAAAGTAAAAGGAAGGGAAGCAAAATTTCAGGTGAATTGAACACAAAAGAAAGGAGGAGTAGCAATCTTAATCTCAGACAAAATACCCTTTAAGCTATCAAAAATTTAAAAAGATACAGAAGGCCACTACATAATGATAAAAGGATCAATCCATCAACAAGAAATATCCATCCTAAACATATATGCACCCAACATAGGAGCACCAACTTTCATAAAGCAACTTCTAGGTAAACTCAAAAAAGATATTGACTCTAACACTATCGTAGCAGGGAACTTTAATACCCCACTCACAACCCTAGACAGGTCATCAGGACAAAAAACCAGCAATGAGATCCAGAACCTCAATGGGACTCTTGACCGAATGGGCTTAACGGATACCTACAGAACACTCCACCCAATGATCACAGAATATACATTCTACTCATCATCACATGGAACATGCTCTAAGATCGACCACATCCTTGACCATAAATCAAGCATAAACAAATTTCAAAAGATTGAAATTTTGCCGTGCACCTTCTCGGACCACAGTGGAATAAAAATAAACATCAACACCAACAAGGCGCCCCCCCAAAACCCACAAAGACATGACATTAAACAGCATAATGATAAACAACTACTGGGTCAATGATGAAATCAAAACAGAGATTAAAAGATACCTAGAAACAAATGAAAATGAAGAAGCATCTTACCAAAATCTCTGGGATGCCATGAAGGCTGCTGTAAGAGGGGAATTCATATCTCTAAAAACGCACCTGAATAAAATGGAAGGATCACAAATTAAGAGCCTAATAAATCACCTAAGGAAGCTGGAAAAACTAGATTATCAAAAGCCTAATTTCAGCAGAAGAATCCAGATCACCAAAATAAAAGCCCAAATCCGGGACATAGAAGACAAAAAGATAATACAAAAAATCAATGAAACAAAAAGCTGGTTCTCTGAAATGATAAAAAAGCTCGATGATTCGCTAGCTAGACTGGTCAAGTAAAAGAGAGAGAAAGTCCAAATAAACACAATCAGAAACACAGAAGATGAAGTCACATCTGACCCTGAAGAAATACAAAAGATCATTAGACACTACTATATACACTTGTATAAAAACAAACTTTAAAACCTTAAGGAAATGGAGGAATTTCTGACATCACACAACCTACCTAGGTTGAAACAAGAAGAAATCGAGACCCTAAATAGACCAATAACAATCAAGGAAATTGACTATGTCATAAGCAAACTACCTACAAAAAAAGTTCTGGACCAGATGGCTTTCTAGCAGAAGTCTATAAGACATATAAGGAGGAACTGATACCAATCCTACTAAAAGTATTCCAGGTGATTGAGAAAGGTGGAACTCTTCCTAAATCATCTTATGAAACTAACATCACATTGATACCCAAGCCAGGCTAAGACCCAACAAAGAAAGAGAACTATAGGCCAATATCTTGGATGAACATAGATGCTAAAATTCGCAACAAGATGCTAGCAAACTGGATTCAACAACACATCTCAAAATTCATCCATCATGACCAAGTAGGCTTCATCCTCGGGATGCAAGGCTGGTTCAACATTTGTAAGACCATAAATGTAATTAAATACATCAATAGACATCAAAACAAAAACCACATGATTATATCATTAGATGCAAAAAGAGCTTTTGGTAAAATCCATCACCACTTCTTGATAAGAATCCTCAAACATCTAGGCATATGTAGAAAATAGTAAAAAACATCTACGAGAAACCCACAGCTAGCATACTTCTAAACAGACAAAAATTGGAACCATTTCCTCTGAAAACTGGAACAAGACAAGGATGCCCACTCTCACCCCTCCTGTTACAATATAGTATTAGAAGTCCCGGCTAGAGAAATCAGAAAAGAGAAGACGATTAGTGGTATCCAAATAGGAAGAGAGGAAGTCAAGTTATCTCTCTTGGCAGACGACATGCCTATATACCTTGAAAACCCAAGAGAATCTGTCAAAAACCTTCTTGCACTGATAAAGGACTTTGGCAAAGTCTCAGGATATAAAATAAATGTGCAAAAGACAATCACATTTCTTTACACCAATAATAAACAAACAGAAACCCAAATAAAAAGCACAATCCCATTCACAATAGCCACAAAAAAAATGAAATACCTTGGCATCTTCCTAACCAGAGACGTGAAAGACATTTACAATGAAAACTAACAAACACTGCTCAAAGAAATCAAAGATGACACAAACAAGTGGAAAAATATCCCATGTTCATGGACTTGAAGAATAAACATTGTTAAGATGTGCATCTTACCTAAGGCAATCTACAGATTTAATGCAATACCCATCAAATTACCAGCAACATTCTTCTCAGATCTAGAAAAAACAATAAAGGAATTCATTTGGAAACACAAATGATCAAGAATAGCCAGAACAATCCTCAGGGGACAAAAACAAAAACAAAGCAGGAGGTATCACACTACCAGTCTTTAAACTTTACTATAAAGCTACAATAAACAAAACTGCCTGGTATTGGTACAAGAACAGGCATATAGACCAATGGAATAGAATTGAGACTCCAGAAGCAAAACCTCAATTTCTCAACCAACTCATAGAGGAGAAGCTATTCAGTAAATGTTGCTGGGAAAACTGGCTGACCACATGCAGAAGATTCAAACAGGACACCTATCTATCCCCATACACAAAAATTAACTCTAAATGGATCAGAGACCTAAATGTAAAACCTCAAACCATAAGAAGTTTAGAAAATGCAGCACACACCCTAATGGAGGTTGGAACTGGCATCCAATTGCTGAGCAAAACCCAAAATGCACAGACCATAAGAGATAAGATAGACAAGTGGGACTTCATTAAACTGACAAGCTTCTACAAAGCCAAAGAAACCATCAGGAGAGCAGGGAGATAGCCCACAGACTGGGAAAAAGTATTTGCCAACTCCAGGTCTGACAAAGGCCTAACATCTTGGATCTACAAGGAACTCAAATGTGCTGAAAAGAAAAAAACAAATAACCACATTATAAAGTGGGCAAAAGATATGAACAGACACTTCTCAAAGGAAGACATCTGAGTGGTCACAGCCACATGAAGAAATGTTCAACCTCACTAATCATCAAGGAGATGCAAATTAAAACTACACTGAGATACCACCTAACTCCAGTCAGAATGGCCATCATCAGTAACTCAAAAAATAACAGATGCTGGAAAGGGAGTGGTGAAAAGAAAACACTTCTACACTGTTGGTGGGAGTGTAAACTAGTACAGCCTCTGTGGAAATCAGTGTGGTGATTCCTAAAAGTTCTAAAAATCGGCCTTCTATATGACCTCACATTCCCCTTACTGGGAACATATCCTGAAGAACTCAAATCATTCTGCAAAAAAGATATTTGTGCATGCATGTTTATTGTAGGACTATTCACAATAGAAATAACATGGAACCAACTGTGCTGCCCATCAAAAAAGGACTGGATTAAAAAAAATGTGGTACATATGCACAATGGAATATTACACAGCCATAAAAAAAAATCATGAATTTCACAGCAACCTGGATGGAATTATAGTTTATAATACTGAGTGATCTCTCACAGAAACAAAGATCTGGGTATCACATGTTCTCACTCATAAGTGGAACTTGAGGAACTACTGGAATATTATAAGAAAAGGATTGATAGTGGTGGGAAACTATGGGGGGTGGGCAGGGTGGTGCAGGGAGGTGGGATTAATGGTAGTCAATATCTGTCTGGGGAAGGAGAGGCATACCTCATCAATAAGGGTACCTGCACAATGAATATTTGTATACCTAACCCTTAACTGTACCCCACAATTTTAAAATAATATATATAATAAAGTAAAAATATCTTTCCCACTTTGAAAAAAATAAAATAAATTTTATTATCAAACGTTGGTCAGGTGAGTTCATACAGCAAATTGATAAGGTGAGGTAGTAAATTAGTTTAGAGTCCATCAAACTAAGTTGTATTAGGTTTCTGGTACACAAAATGTAATAACACAATAGGAAATAATTGATATTTTTAGAATATGCTTATGTAAAGTCACTTTAACGTATTTTGAATCATGGACGTAATATATGTTAATGGCAAACAACAAAATAGAAGTTGAAATATTTATATGTACTCTCACATTTTATGTACTTGACATATGTGAGATTATAATTCATATAATATGCAACAAATATATAATCTAACAGTCTTACACTTTAGCCACATTTTTTTTTTCCTTTTTTTTTTTTCCGAGTTGGAGTCTCACTCTGTCACCCAGACTGGAGTGCAGTGGCATGCTCCCGGCCACCGCAGCCTTTACCTGCTGGGCTCCGGCGATCCTTCCACCTCAGCTTTCCAAGTAGCCAGAACTATAGGCACGCACTACCATGCCCGGCTAATTTTTTGATTTATTGTAGAGATGAGGTCTAACCAATTGCCTAGGCGGGTCTTGAACCAGTGGGCTCAGGCAGTCTATTCACCTCAGCCTCCCAAAGCGTGGGATTACAGGCTGAGCTACCGAGCCCGGCTTACATTTGACTATTATAATTGCAGTGAAATGAAGTACTTGCTGTCAAAAATAGTAGACATTTTTCTTATTTCTTTCCTTGAGAGAATTCTTTAAAACAACAGTATCATACTAATCATACAGAAAAACATGGACACATTTAATTCTGTTAAAATTAAGAGCTTTATCAAACAATATATATCATGGTAAAAAAAACAAAATAAGAAAAGATAGCCATAAACTGAGAAAAGACATTTGAAAACAGATTTAAAAATTTTTAAAATTAAATGTGCAAAGTTTAAAACCCTGAAATATTTAAGAAAGGTATAACAGCTATACTATTATTTTCAACTTTTCTTTCTTTCTTTTTTTTTAATTAATCAAGATTTTTTATTATGGTTTTGTGGGGTACAGTTAAGGGTTAGGTGTACAATTATGTTTCATTCAGGCACCCTGTTGATAAGAGGTGTTTTCCCATCCCCAGACAGATATTTGCTACTGTTTATTCCATCCCCCTCCCCCCCATATTTTCCCAGTACCGTTAGTCATTATCTTATAGTATTACATTGGATGTTCAAGGTCCATTATATGAGTGAGAACATGTGATACTCGGATCTTTGTTTCTGTGAAAGGTCACTCAGTATTATAGACTCTAGTTCCATCCAGGTTGCTGCGAAATTCATGATTTTGTTCTTTTTTATGGCTGCGTAGTATTCCATCATGTATATGTACCACATTTTTTTAATGCTGTCCTCTTTTGATGGGCAGCATGGTTGTTTCCAGGTTCTTGCTATTGTGAACAACGCTGCGATAGATATACATATGCAGGTATCTTTTTTATAGAGTGATTTGAGTTCTTCAGGGTATATTCCCAGTAGGGGGATTGCAGGGTCATATGGAAGGTCAATTTTTAGAGCTTTTAGGAATCACCACACTGCTTTCCACAGAGGTTGCACTAGTTTACACTCCCATCAACAGTGTAGAAGTGTTCCCTTTTCACCACACCCTCTCCAGCAGATGTTATTTTTTGAGTTGTTGATAATTGCCATTCTGACTGGAGTTAGGTAGTATCTCAGTGTGGTTTTGATTTGCATCTCCCTGATGATTAGTGAGGTTGAACATTTCTTCATGTGTTTGTTGGCTGCTCGGATGTCCTCTTTTGTGAAGTATCTGTTCATATCTTTTGCCCATTTTATAATGGAGTTGTTTGTTTTCTTCTTTTCAGTACGTTTCAGTTCCTTGTCGATCCAGGATATTAAGCCTTTGTCAGACATAGAGTTGGCAAATACTTTTTCCCAGTCTGTAGGCTGTCTCCCTGCTCTCTTGATGGTTTCTATGGCTTTGCAGAAGCTTGTCAGTTTAATAAGGTCCCATTTGTCTATCTTCTCTCTTATGACCTGTGGGTTTCGGGTTTTGTTCAGGAATTGGATGCCAGTTCCTATTTCGATGAGGGCATTTCCTTGCTTTTCTAAGGTTCTTGTGGTATGAGGTTTTACATTTAGGTCTCTGATCCATTTGGAGTTAACCTTTGTGCATGGGGATAGATAGGGTTCCTGTTTCAATCTTCTGCATGTGGTCAGCCAGTTTTCCCAGCACCATTTACTGAATAAGTTCTCCTCTCCCCAGTGGTAGGTGGTGGGGGCTTTGTCGATGATGAGTTGGTTGAGAAATTGAGGTTTTGCTTCTGGAATCTCAATTCTGTTCCATTGATCTATATGCCTGTTCCTGTACCAATTCCAAGCTATTTTGATGATTGTAGCTTTATAGTAAAGTTTGAAGTCTGGTATTGTGATACCACCTGCTTTGTTTTTTTTTTGTTTTTGTTTTTTTTGTTTTTTTTTTTTTGCTGAGAATTGTTCTGGCTATTCTTGGACATTTGTGTTTCCATATGAATTCCTGTTTTGTTTTTTCTAGGTCTGAGAAGAATGTTGTTGGTAATTTAATGGGTATTGCATTGAATTTGTAGATTGCCTTAGGTAAGATGGACATCTTCACAATGTTGATTCTTCCAATCCATGAGCATGGGATATTTTTCCACTTGTTCGTGTCAGCTTTGATTTCTTTGAGCAGTGTTTTTTAATTTTTATTGTAAAGGTCTTTCACATCTCTGGTTAGGAAGATGCCAAGGTATTTCATTTTTTTGTGGCTAGTGTGAATGGAATTGTGGTTTTTATTTGGGTTTCTGTTTGTTTATTATTGGTGTAGATAAATGTGATTGTCTTTTGTACATTTATTTTGTATCCTGAGACTTTGCCAAAGGACTTTATCAATGTAAGGAGGCTTTTGACAGATTCTCTTGGGTTTTCAAGGTACACAATCATATCATCTGCAAGGAGAGATAACTTGACTTCCTCTTTTCCTATTTGAATACCTCTGATTGCCTCCTCTTCTCTGATTGCTCTACCCAGGACTTCCAATACTATGTTGAACAGGAGGGGTGAGAGTGGGCATCCTTGTCCAGTTCCAGTTTTCAGGGGAATTGGTTCCAATTTGTGTCCATTTAGGAGTATGCTGGCTGTGGGTTTCTCGTAGATGGCTTTTACTATTTTGAGGTATGTTCCCCGTATGCCTAGATGTTCAAGGGTTTTTATCAAGAAGGGGTGCTGGATTTTATCAAAAGCTTTTAATGCATCTAATGATATGATCATGTGGTTTTTGTTTTGACATTTGTTGATGTATTTAATTACATTTATGGTTTTACGAATATTGAACCAGCCTTGCATGCCAGGAATGAACCCTACTTGGTCATGGTAGATGATTTTTGAGATGTATTGCTGAATCCGGTTTGCTAGGATTTTGTTGAGAATTTTAGCATCTATGTTCATCAAAGATATTGGCCTGTAGTTCTCTTTCTTTGCTGGATCTTTACCTGGCTTGGGTATCAATGTAATGTTGGCTTCGTAAAATGATTTGGGGAGAGTTCCATCTTTTTCAATCGCCTGGAATACCTTCAGTAGGATTGGTATCAGCTCCTTCTTCAATGTCTTGTAGAATTCTGCTGGAAAGCCATCTGGACCAGGGCTATTTTTGTAGGAAGTTTTCTTATTACGTAGTCGATTTCCTTGATTGTTATTGGTCTATTTAGGGTCTCAATTTCTTCTTGTTCCAACCGAGGTAGATTGTGTGATGTCAGAAAGTTCTCCATTTCCATAAGGTTTTCAAGTTTGTTTCCATACAAGTGTACGTAGTAGTCTCTAATGATCTTTTGTATTTTTTCAAGTTCAGATGTGACTTCATCTTTTGTGTTTCTGATTATGCTTATTTGGTTTTTTTCTTGTTTTTTCTTGGTCATTCTAGCTAGGGGACCATCAATCTTGTTTATCCTTTTGAAGAACAAGCTTTTTGTTTCATTGATTTTTTGTATTATCTTTTTGTCTTCTATGTCCTGGATTTGGGCTTTTATTTTGGTGATCTGGATTCTTCTTCTGAAATTAGGGTTTTTGTGGTCTTGCTTTTCCAGTTTCTTTAATTGGCTTGTTAGGTTGTGAATTTCTGCTCCTTCCATTTTCTTCATGTGTGTTTGTAGGGATATAAATTTCCCTCTTACTACTGCTTTCAGGGCATCCCAGAGATTTTGGCAAGTTGTTTCTTCATTTTCATTTGTTTCCAGGTATCTTTTGATCCCTGTTTTGATTTTGTCATTGATCCAGGAGTTGTTTAGCATCATGCTGTTTAGTGTCCATATCTTTGTGGGTTTTGGGGGGACTTTGTTGGTATCAATGTTTATTTTCATTCCACTGTGGTCCAAGAACGTGCTTGGTAGAATTTCGGTCCTTCTAAATTTCCTCATGCTTGATTTATGGCCAAGTATGTGGTCGATCTTAGAATATGTTCCATGTGGTGATGAGTAGAATGTGTATTCTGTGGTCTTTAGATGGAGTGTTCTGTAGGTATCAATTAAGTCTATTTGGTCCAAAGTCACATTGAGGTTCTGGATCTCCTTGCTGATTTTTTGTCCTGATGATCTGTCTAGGGTTGTGAGTGGGGTATTAAAGTCCCCAGTTATGATAGAGTTAGAGTTGATATCTTTCTTTAGTTTTCCAAGAAGTTGCTTTATGAAAGTTGGCGCACCTATGTTGGGTGCATATATCTTTAGGATAGATATTTCTTGCTGATGGATTGAGCCTTTTATCATTATGTAGTGGCCTTCTGTATCTTTTTTGATTTTTAGTAGTTTGAAGGGTATTTTGTCTGAAATTAAGATTGCTACTCCTCCCTTCTTTTGTATTCCATTCTCCTGAAAGTTTGTTTCCCATCCTCTTACTTTGAGTCTGTGGGTGTCCTTTCTAGTGAGGTGAGTCTCATGAAGGCAATAGATTGTTGCCTGATGATATTTCATCCATTTTGCCTTTCTATGTCTTTTCAGTGGTGCATTTAGTCCGTTCACATTTAGGATAATAATTGAAATGCAAGAGTTGATCCCTGTCATAAGGTTCTTACAGAGTTGTTCCTGTTTGTTTGCTGTCTTTCTTTGGGTTTTGGAGTTGGTTCATGTGTGTTTTTAATCTTTTGCCTGTACTCTTGTGAAGAATGCTGTTGTTCTTTTTTCTTTTTCTTCTGTGTTCAGTACTTTCTTAAGTGTTTCTTGTAGAGGTGGTCTGGTGGCAATGTAAGTTCTTAGGGATTGGATATCTGGAAAAAAAATTTAATTCTCCCTCACTACTGAAGCTTAGTTTGGCTGGGTAGGTTATTCTTAGTTGAAATTGTTTCTCTGTTTTAGAACTTTGAAGATAGGGCTCCAGGCTCTCCTGGCCTGAAGGGTTTCTGTGGATAAATCTGCTGCTATTCTAATTGGTTTTCCCTGGTAGGTAGTCTGGCCTTTTTCTCTTGCTGCCTTTAGGATTTTTCCTTTTATAGCTACTTTGTTTAGGCGAATTATTATGTGTCTGGGAGTTGGTCTTCTCATTTGTTGTCTTGCAGGGGTTCTCTGAATGTCTTGTGTTTGAATTTTTTCATCCTGAATGTGATTAGGGAAGTTTTCTTGTGTGATTTCATGAAATGCTTATTCTAGTGTGGCTTCTGTTTCTCTCTCTGCCTCAGGAAGCCCAATTACTCTTAGGTTTGGTCTCTTGAAGTGATCATTCATCTCTTGCAGGTTTTATTCTGTCTTTTTGATCTTCTTTTCTATGCTTTTGACAGTTTGGGTTAGTTCTGTGTTTTGGTCTTCGAGCTCTGAGATTCTTTCTTCTGCTTGGCTGATTCTGCTTTCTATGCTTATTAATCTGTTGTTCATTTCCATCACAGTATTCTTTACTGCTGTCATTTCTAACAACAGCTCCTTCCTATTTTCCTCTTTTCTCTCCTCAATTTTTTTTAATTCTCTCCATTAATATCTTGATGTCTGGGTTTGTTGCATGTAGCCAGTCATTCTGGGGGCTCTTCATTGTTTGTGTTCCAGAATCTGTTTACTCAGTGTCTGATTTCCCAGGGGTCTTTGTGAGACCTATATTCTTCTCTTGGCTTTTCTTCATTTGTGCAGTTTTTCCCCCTCCCTACTTTTCCCTTCCCTCCACGTCACCGTCTTCTTTAATTCTGTTATTCAGGGGTAAAGGGATTGGTTTTACTTCTGTTTGTTCAATATCCTATTCTTTATGTATGTCCTCTTACTTTGTTCAATTCTGGAGTTGCACTGTAGGTTGGAGGTGGTCCTTTTTGCAGTTTTGAGATGTACTTAAGGGGAGAGCTGTGATTCCAATCTGTCTGCAGGTCCTGGTATTCACTGACAGGCGTGTGGATAATGTGGAACCCACTCCTCATTGCCCTCGAATCTGTCTGTGCATTGGGGCTGTAGGTTTACCCCCTTAAATAAAATGTGATTAGCAGAGGGGAGAGAATGGAGCAGAGAGTGGGTTGAATAGGGGAGTGGAGAGATAGAGGAATAAGGGGGGAAACAAACAAGTGTGCCAACAAATAAAGAGAAAGGGCTATACTGAAACAGATAAAAACTATAGACCACAGCTACAGACGAACCAACTCTCATACAAAAAATAAAAAATAAAAATAAAACATATAGTGATGCTAACATACAACTAACCAACCACCTTGTTAGTGTGCTGTTCCTCTGTACAAAGATATGGTTTACAGAGAGAAGAAAAGGAAAAGGTTAAAAGAAAAAAGGGAACAATACTGTAGGAATAGATTTAAGTCATTAAACTAATAGAATCAATGAAGCACACTCTGAGACATTTCATTTAAGTCCAATGTCCTTTCAGGTCTGATTTCTAGTTTTCTTTTCAAGCTGGTAAATTAGTTTGCAGTTAGGGCCAGTTGCCCCTGATCTGCTATGAAGGACAGTTCAGATTACCCTCCATTCAGCACTCTGGTCTATGTCTTTATCAGGCTTGTTTCTCCCGTTTCGGTGTTGTTATCTTGAATTGCCAGCAGGTGGTTCTATCTCAGCTACGCGCCCCAGAGGGGGTGGGGCCAGACAGGAACAAGATGGCTGCCTGCCTCAGGGCAGGCAACAGGAGCCTTAGGCGGGCGGGCAGAACAGTCTCGGTCACAGGAGAGGTGGCAGCGATCCCAGCAGATCTTCCCTGAAGGGGTTTGATGTGGATTGCCTCGGGCCCAGGTGGTGTGATGTGCTATGGTTGGCAGCGGCGGCGGCGGGGGGAGGGGCTGCAGTGGCATCGGCGATGGCACCGTTTGCGCCACAGTGACTGTCCAGTCCATTGCTATGTCCCAGCAGTGGCAACGGCCAAGCTCCATATGAAGAGCAGGCTGCGATGTTGGGGTCCAGAGCCCCCCGGGGCAAGAGTCAGAGGCCCACTGCAGATCTCCTTTGCAGAGGACTTCAGAGACTGGGTTGCCCCATCATCATCTTGCCACTTCAACTTTTCTTATGATGATTTTTCTTACATTAAGTCATATATTTAAAGCTATATTTGTTGATTCAATTATTTTATACCTCATTAATTTACTCTTTATAATGTAAGATCTGACTATTAGGCAACTTCAATTTTTTTTATTGCTGATGAAAATGAATACATTATTTTCAATATTTTTATATTTCTATTATTTTATGGAGTTATGTAAATGTGTGTATATGTCTCTTTTATATTTATAAGTTAATTCTAGTAATCAGAGTCAAAAGTATCCACATTGAGTTAGAGAGATGAATCTATAAAAATGTGATTGACCATTGTTAGAACCCTGAGGATGTAAATATACTTTTGATAAATGCCCCTGATTGAAAAAAAATTATCTTGAACAGAAGTGGAATGTAAACTTTTAAACCTTTGATCTTTATTGTGACGTGGCTTCATTAACTACATATAAAATTCTAAGCTAAAAACATATTTTCTGAAATTGTGAAGGTATTTCATATCTGTCTTCTTGCCTGCTTTAAATATATTGGTAGTTTTCTCTAAAGTGATTCTTTTTTCACTTTTGCCTCTAGATGATCCTTCAGGTTTTGAAGTCTTTATAATTAGTATTTTTAAAGGTCTTCCTTCTTTTCTTCTAGTTTCTTTACTTTCCCTTGAGTTCTTCCCCTCCCCCCATCTCTCTGTCTTTTTATCTTGCTCTTCTCTCTCCTTTTGCTTTTTACTTAAAAAAATTCAATCTAAAAACTTAAATCTTTCTTCAAGAAATGGTAGAAAGTTGTTGTTTTTTTCCCCCTGCTGATCTTTTATTACTATTGTCTGCACTTGGTTTTCTCTATTGAGAGAAATCTTTCTGGATCTGCTTTGTCCTTTTTAAAAAATCATTTTCCTCACATTTTCTATAACTTTTCTGATTTTGATTTATGCATTGCATAATGTTCTTTATTTTATATTACAGAGGTTCAAATTATTCTACTTATCTTCTCTATATTAAAAATAAGAAATAATTATTCATCATATTTCAAATTCTTACAATGATTTCTTGTTTTCAGATTGTTGTGGTTTTGTAGAAACTTGTTCCTGATCTAAGATGTCATAATTGCTTGAAATTATCTGGGGAAAAAAATAAAATATTTAAGTTAATTTATTGCTTATTACTGGGAATATCGCTGTTATTTTTTGGAAAAAAATATTTTTTATTTAATCTCCCTAGTATTAATACTTGAGGGTTCACTTTCTTTTTTTTTTCTCTTATATTTTAATTTAAAAATGTGGGATACAATTCAGGATTAGATATACAAGTGGTTGTCATACAGGTAAAGTTCGGGCCTCTCTTTGGTCTCACTTTGCCTGGCTTGAGATCAGGTACACTTATTGAAGTTGTGTCTTCCCCCACACCCACACCCCACTACTGCCAATTCCTTTTTTATAGTATTATGGTAATTGTTCAGGGTCCACGTGTGAGTGAAAATATATGGCACTCTGTTCTCTGTTTTTGTGATAGATCAATTAGTATTATAGACTCTAAATTCATCCAAGTTGCTGGGAATCCCATATATTTGTTCTTCTTTATGGCTGCATAATATTTCATTGTGTATATGTACCACATTTTTTTTACCCAGTCCAGTTTTGATGGGCAGCACAGTTGATTCTATGTTATTGCTACTGTGAATAGTCCTACAACAAACATGTGTGCACAGATATCTTTTTTGTAGACTGATTTGAGTTCATCCAGGTATATTCCCAGTAGGGGGATTGTTGGGTCACATGGAAAGTCACTGTGTAGTTCCTTCTTTCAGAAATCGCCTCACTGTTTTCCAAAGAGGTTGCGCTAGTTTGCATTCCCACCAGCAGTGTAGAAGGGCTCTTTTTTGTCTGCATCCTTGCCAGCATCTGTTGTTGTTTGCTTTATTAATGATGGCTATTCTTACTGGGGTTAGGTGGTGTATCAATGTGGTTTTGATTTGCATTCTCTGATGATTAGTGAGGCTGAGCATTTTTCATGTGTCTATTGGCTGCCTGTATATCTTCTTTTGATAAGTGTCTATTCATGTCTTTTGCCCACTTTTTAATGGGGCTAGTTTTATTTTAATCATTTCAGGTGGTTCCCCTTTTTAAGTTTGTTTTTCCTACCTGGTGAGGCCCTATCCATCTTTGAATACCTGATGCAGACATTACTAATAAGTGACCAACTACACACTTTTCCTACTTCCTTTTTATTCTGTCCCATAGTATCCTACAATTAGCATCCAACCATAGTATCCTAACATTCCTATTAAAGAAATAACAACACTATATTAAAGTGTGCTATTAAAATATGCTGTTTCATATTTTTCCCCCTAACTAGACTAAGTACCTTGATGCAACACATTAAATTCATCCTTTCATCTTAGAGGTTAATGGACTACCTTGAGTTTAACAGTCACTCAATAAATACTTTCTCATGCAGCTGAATCCCATGCTTAGTCATTTAAAAATGATTGCATTTTCTACATGTGTTTAAATTTATTCTCTTGTATCTATTGATCTTACCAGACCAAGTGCTTCATTTGCATTTGTTACTGTATGAATAAAATTGTAATCTACAATCAAAACCTTCTTTTACTGACTGCTAAATGTGGCATATATGAAAATCTATGAAGAGAGAGTTATTTCTACAGTTCCCTGGATGTCATATTTATATTTGCCTTCTGAATGTGAACATACCTATATTTGCTCTTTGTGTATACGTGATAAATGACTTTAAATGAATAAATGCAGTAATTACTGAGGACAGTAAAGGATTAAAAAACAAATTTTTATAAATTTTTGAAAATGAGAAAACCCAAAAAATAAGTAACCAGTGTATTATTGTTTCACTAGCTAGGTGTCTGGGAAACACCAAAACTCATTAAACTCTTAGGTTACTATTCTACATAAACTTTAATTTTCTGAAAACTTTGGACATTAAGTTATAGCTATCTTAAAGCATATATATGGTTGAAATTGTCTGTTGTTATATCTGCCTTACTGTGTGTTTAATCACTAATATCATAAATTCATTTATACAGAACACATGCTCACCAACTAATGTGTTTTGTGAGTGCTCTTACTCTTTTTATTCAAACCTCATGGGTTTCTTAACTCACCATATTCTTGGTCACTTCCTGACTTTCACAATGGCTATATATTTCAACTGAATACACAGTTGAAATCTGGCGAGTATGATATAAATGGCTATCATAAATTCATCCAGGATAAACTTGCTCCCTACCAACTGCCATTCAGAAATGCTTCCTGTCTTGATCATAGCAATACTCTCATATTCATTTTTAGCATTCAGATCCTTTCCTTCCTTTTCTTATTATCTTCCTTGACCCTATTCTTAAATTATTTTATACATGTGTATGTACCTGCAATTACTGAGTTTACTGAATCCAGAACTTATACTACCAGCCACTTACAGCATTTTATCAATATAAGTAATCATGACCGTAGCTTAATATATTATGTGACAAATACAAATTATATCACAATTATCTCATTGTTAAACCCATTCTATGGCTAAGCACATGTCTTTCACATTTCCAAAACAAACTACATTCTCAACTGGTCTCTTCTATCTGGGGGCCAGTAACTCAGGAATACAACAGAGGGCTATTCACTTCTATGACTACATGTCAGCATTCAAAAACAGTCAATGTATATTTATGTGTACTTATTTATATTAAATTCCTGAACTAACTATTTTAGAGCAATTTTAAGGGTTGCAAAATAGCAGCAGATTATCATGGTTATCCAAGTTTAATGAAATTTATAACCACACTGTTCACAATAACAAAAATATAAAACCAATCCCACCGCCCATTGAAAGTGGATTGGATAAAGAAAATATGGTACATATAAACAATAAAGTATTATGCAGACATAAAGAAGAACAAAATCATGGACTTCACAAAAATTGAATGGAGTTGGCACATCATACTTAGTGATCTATCACAGAAACAAAGAACTGCTTGCACTCCTAAGTAGGTTCTGAATATTAGTCACATTAGCACAAGAGAGGGATTGACAGCTGCTGGGCACTGCCAAGGGAGGGAGCTAGGGAGGATGGGGCACCTAACAATACAAAGGTATCTGGTCCCAAACCAGTAGAAGTGAGGGTCAGCTGGAGGCCCAAATATCAACTGCATGCAGCCTACTTGCGTAGTTAATTCTTACTTGTACTCCACATGTCTATAATGAAATAAAATTTTTAAAAAAGCAAATGTATGACAGTGATAGTCAACATTTATATCTCTTGCAATTTTAGAGTCCCAAATATACATGAACAATAGATATTGCACAACACAGAGCTTGATTATCCTTTTCTTTGTCACTGTAAACTATTTAGAGTGCGGCACTATTTTCAAGTGTTCTCTTATCATATTAATGCATGATATAAATTTATTTTATATTTTCACTGTTAAAAATATTATTTTAATAAAGAAACCAAAATTTGATTTCGACCTTCTAGAGATATAGTCTTTAAATTTTATTTTTAAATAAAAAAGATATATTTAAGTTATGATACCCAACTTGACTTCTTAAGATAAGTAGATTTTAATAGATGAAAAAATTATTTTTTCACATTATCTGAATTCACCCTTTATTTTTACATATTTACTTTTTCTCCAGAAATAGTATTTTGAGCCACATTTTAAAATCAATACTTGTACCTCCATAAGAAATAGTGTTTCAATATACAATGAGTATTCAACAGAAAAATAGCTCAGATAAAACAAATAAAAGAGCAAAGTTAATAGATTTCCACAAGTGACTCTTAGCCAAGATTAGTGACAGGGGAGTCAATTGGTTAATTCAATTTAGATCACATGTAAGCCCCCGGGATATGAATGTCCAGTTCTCAGCAATTAATTAATCATATCCAGCCTTATCTGGTGAAATAAGCTGCCTAAGCAGGATTATTTATTGATTATATATAATAAAGACAAAAAGTAAACACCATGGAGGCATAGTCATTACAAACCCTTCATTAAAGTCTTTAGTGCATAACTAAAAGAAGCTTATTCAATAATTACCTTTTAATAAAATACATTGGCCTTTGAGATTAAAGAAGCTGCAAAGGTACCCACTAAATTTGCCCTGGTTATGCACACTTGGAATTACTTTGAGTGTATAGTTATATGTTAAGTTACATTTTTAAAATTTTTTTGAGTTGGAGTCTCACTCTGTAGCCCAGACTGGAGTGCAGTGGCCACTCCCGGTCACTGCAGCCTCGACCTGCTGGGCTTTGGCGATCCTTCCGCCTCAGCTTTCCAAGTAGCCGGAATTACAGGCATGCGCTACCACGCCCGGCTGATTTTTTGATTTATTGTAGAGATGAGGTCTCGCTGCCCAGGCGGGTCTCGAACCCGCGGGCTCAGGCAATCCACGCACCTCAGCCTCCCAAAGGCGTGGGATTACTGGCTGAGCCACCAAGCCCAGCATGTTAAGTTATATTTCAGTATGTTATTATATTTAGTAATAGTTTATATTTCAATTATATTTTAACTTCAAATGTGGTAAATAAATATTACATCATTAGACTGTAATAATAATATAAAGTTAGAAAGTGCTTAGTTTCTAACATTTTGGATTAAAGATATAAGGAAACAAAAATATCATCACCAAAAATACCTATTGGAAAGAAATAAAGTCATCTAAAGAGGTTATATTTTATTGGCTTCAACTTTGCCACCAGACAAATATTGATGCCATAATTCACTCAATGTATTTGATCCTTAGCAAATTAACACATTGGGCTTCAGGACATTTTAAAATAAAATTATAATTATTACTGCATGTGTAGTGAGGCTGTGATTTAATTTGTTATACACACTAATACAAACTAAGGGAAACAAAGCTTTTCTCATGAAAAGTGTTTATCACAAAAGTTCACTTAATTATTTGGAAAGATGTTTTGAAAGTTAATTATTAAAAAAATAAAAAGTTAATTATGCACACATACACACAGGTATGTATGCACATAGCACAGACGATAGATAAGTAGATAGATGATAGATAGATAGATAGGTAGATAGAGAGAGATGGGCATAGTTTTGGCTCAGAATGCTCTTCAGTAAATTTTATATATCAAATATTCAATTATTAAAGAGAATGATTAATTTAATTATTAAAGAGAATAATTTACAAGCTAATGTTTCTTCTTCCAGATTATCATTTTTATACTCTTTGGCAAAATGCTGATGAAAGCTTCACATAAGTTTCCACAATTAAACTCAATTGCTCACTCTGACCTCGCAGAACTGTGTACTCCTTTATTCTGGGTGTTTTAATCTTTGAGAAGGAATTTATGAATGCCACTTCATTTGACACCAGGGAAAATAAGTATACTTTTAAAATCATGTGTTGGAGAGAAAGAGAAACGATTAAAAAGGCATGTGGGTGATGTGCTTCAGGGATATTCTGACATGATTTCTAATTGTAAATTGAGAACACTTGACAGCGATTCTCTCTGAAGGTTTTCAAGAAAGTTGCAAAGCTATGTGATTTTGTCTAGTTTTGGCTTCCCTTACTCAATTATTTTCAGAGTCCACTGCGTTATGTGGGTTGTTTGAAAAGCAATCAACTTTATAATTTATGGACACACATATTTAACGGTATACTTTTTTATTCTCTAGGTTTTAATGAGACATATATTTGTAAATTATTATTGAGCAGTGATTTGATGTTACATCATCCTCAAATATATTTTAATTTTGAAAAGCATGTTGGTCTTGAATAACCGTCCTCCAGTCTGTCACTTAATTTTACTTCTAAGCACTTAAATCTCCATCGTATATTATGCATTTGATTTATCTGAAGCATGGCCGTGGTTACTGCAGAAATATAAAACCTATTTTGTTAGAAATATAGTCTGTTTCTATTTTATTTCTACCATCTCTCAGGCACAGAAACATATGACGTATCTTGATTTACTCTGAAAATTTAGCCCACTCTCTAATAACTGCTGATCTGTCATATTATATGTCTCCCCAATAATCTCAAAATATAGAAGTTGCTGCAGAGATACTACTAGTCAGATGTCAATAGAAGAAAAGTTATTTTCTCAATAATTTCTTCCCCTTGAAAAGAAATATATATATTTTAGTGTTTTGCAAGGTTGCCACAAGTTGTGTCCTTCTTTGTGGTTTGCTCAAGATAAAATGATATGTTTATTTATAGCATTTGTCTATTCTCCATGTCTTTATCACACTATTTATTTGCCTCATTTATTGTAATAATTTTTTGACCTCAGTAAAATACACATAATGTAAAATTTAGCACTGGTGACATTTAATACATTCACAATCGTGTGCAGCCATTACCTCTTTCTAGTACAAGAACACTTCATCCCCCCAAAAGGAGATTCCATAGTCATTAGCAGTTGCTCCCTATTCTTCCCTTCCCCCGGCAACTACTAATCTCCTTTCTATCTCTGTGGATTTGCCCAGTCTGGACATTTCATATCAGTGGAATCATAACATATGTGATATTTTGTGACTGCCTTCTCTCACTGAACATGACTTTTTAAAGGTTTATCCATACTGTAACATGTGTTAATGCTTCATGCTTTCTGTGGCTACAGTGTCATGAAAAACAGTTTGGTGGTACCTCCATAAAATAAATATAGATCTACCTTATGACCCAGCAATTCCACTCCTAAGTATATATTGTTAATAATTGAAAGCAGGTGTTCAATCAAAAATCTCTATACAGTGTTTCATGGCAGCATTATTCACAATAGCCAAAAATAATCCAAATGACAAATGTCAGAAAGAAACTCACCTGTCCAAAATCAAAGGACGGACACAGAGACACAGAGTACATCAGAAGCGAGACTTGCAAGATCAGGTATTTGGTAGGCAGACACACCCAGGGCAGCTACGGCAAGCAATTTACTCCCTAGTGTGCAAATCTCTCCACCATTTCCTCATTGGCTGAGTACTATTGGGTGTACAATCTTCCGGAACATCGCCTAAGTTCCATTTTTTCCCTTATAAGGTTGTCCCTCATTCACTTCCCTGGTTAAGTCTCTGTTTTCTTAAGAATAGTGTGTTGTTTTCTCATTGACCCGTTTCCATCACCTGATTGTTTAGGAGCCTGCCAAGAGCTGATAGTTGAAGATTGCTACATTCACCAGACTGCTTAGACAGGCCTTAACAATGAACCATTAGAATATTTCTTACAACAAATAAATAGATACACAAAATGTATTTATCCATACAATAAAATATTATTCCCCCTTATTTTTCAATGGGGTTTTTTACTTTCACTGTTTCATTTCTCTTCCTTTCAAGAATATTGAGTGCATTTGAGACTTTGACATTATCTGTTGCTTGAATTGGTGAAAAATTTGAGGAGCTCTGATTTGAATGGAGACAAGAAAAGTAGGAGTACATGGGCAGAAACAGGAGTTTTTGTTGACTTCAAGAGTCGTTTCTCCTTGAAGTTACCTCGGGATGATAAAGCAGACAACTCTTGCTCTTGCTGCCCTGTATAAGGCTGACATAGTGGGTGTGGGGTGGCCTGTCAAGGGATGCTGGGTTATGTTATACAAGATCATTTTATGGATGTGCTAGTACAAAGAATGTGCCAAGTTTTCAGATATGGAAGAAGGTAGAAGGACAGTTTTCAAGTGACTATTTATAATGTCTTCCTCCCTCAAAGGGGTATTGGGGGGGTGCCTCTGAAGGGGATAAAAGAAAAGTATCTTTGTCTTCAATCCTTCCACTTGTAAGTCCATGAATGGTTACAGACAACACCAAACAGCCATCAAATGGGTTTTTGTTTGGGTGCACGCGAACAGGAGGATGCAGGCTGTTGTTGTGCATGATGCGACCAAATTAAATGATTATTTCTAGATTTCTGTGAATTGTATTGCAGAGAAGAAATTTATTGAATTTCTATGAACATATATCTCTTGACATACAAGTCAATCAAAAGCATGCTTATTTATTTATCTGTGAAGGGAAACTGTTTAGAAGTAATGTGAGCACAAGTTGTTTTGTGTCTAATATAGTCACATAGAAAAATTCCAGTGCAAGTCTAAACATGTTTCCAAAGGATATAACACTATTCGGAATTATTTTCTTTCTTCTGCAAGCATTGTTTTATCCACTCACTTAAATGCATTTGTTTTGTGACAGATTTTCTGCAGGCCCTATGCAACATCAAATGTGCCATGCCCTAATGGATACAACAGCAACACAACTTTAGAATAAAACTTTTTTTTAAGAAGCCCTGATACAAAGGCTCTCTCAGGAGATTTTCAGCACAGAAAATGACATGTCAACATTGGACAGATTTCCTTAGAGAGACGAATCGCATACATATTTGATGAAAGCAGCAAAACAGCGTCACAATAAGTTTTAAAATCATGTTTATTTCATATGCATGTGAACATAGATCTTATTGAGAATTTGCAATTTTCTTTTGATGCCTGACAAGAATAATCAGTAGGTCAAAGAATATCATTTATTTGAACCTGTGATTTGGTGAACAGAGGTCTGTGGAGTAGAATAATGAAAGCATCTGAGCATTCTATACTAGGCTTAGAACTCTACTCAACCCTGCAGATAATGCAAGTCTGCAGCTGGGGAGCAGAACTTATTCCCTGATGCGAAAGACTAAAAGCGAGGGAAAAAAATTCAAGCATTTGAGGAAAAACAGTTCAAAAGCTAGAAAATAATTTAGAAGGAGAATGAAGTTATGAGCATTTAGAATATGAACACAGAGTTGTGTCTTTTCCTTAGTTTCATTAGCACAGTAGTTTTTTGAGACACCAAAAAAATGGACTATTTCACAACAGCAGTAAGAGTGATTGAAAGCTATTACCAAAATTACTTAAAATACAGTCATTACAATGCTTGTAAAATAAGGCACTGAGATTAGGAACATATCTTTATTTAAAATATGCATGTATTTATTCAGAAATTATTCCATTTTATAATGAAACAATTGTATATTACTATCTCATGCTTGTAGATCAATATTTTATTTTCTAAGTGTTAAAAAGTTTAGCTTAAATCTGCTCCCTAAATATTTTACATTCAATCTAGATATTACTCTGCACGTGGCAAACTGTAACATAACCAAATGTGTAAACACAATGTAACCTACTCTTGTGCCAATCACTGAGTCTAAGTCAATCAAAGGCAACTGGTCAAACCAAGTTAAAATAAGGTAAATGCTGAGCTGTAACCAATCCAGTTGTTTTTGTTCCCCAATTTCCATTTTTTTCTTTTTTATGTCACTTTTCTTTCTTTTTCTGTCCATAAAGCTTCTTCAACCTCAAGCCAGTGATGGAGTCTCTTTGAACATTCTGATTCAGGGACTGCCCAATTCTAAAATTGTTCTTTGCTCAATTAAGCTTTTTAAATTTAATTTGTCTGAAGTTTTCCTTTGAACACGAGTATAAAATTATGTCAAATAAAAATACATTTGCTGTACTATATGAGCTCAGAATAAAATTCCAAACTGCTACTCAAAATTTGCCTATTTATTTGATCACAATTACTACTACTGGTAGTATATTTTCCAAATTTGCAGGTGCATGCTTCAACTCTGGCTATCTGACTCCAGAAACTTTCATGGAATTTTATTGATTGGGTTAAAATAGTCATCTTGTCCATTAGCAACCTATTAAACTAGAAAAAATTACATAGCCTTTGTGGCTGTACATCCCCAATTTGTAAGATAAAGAAAAGAATTATATCTGCTATTCCAGTTAAGTGACTAATGTGAGAAAATTTGGTTAAACAGAGCAATATTTTGCATTTAACATGCGATATAAAAATAAGAATATAGCTGTGCGTGGTGGAGTGCGTCTGTAGTTCCAGTTACTTGGAAGACCGAAGCGGAAGGACTGTCTAAGCCCAGAAGGTTGAGCCTGCGTTGGCCATGAGTGTGCCACTGTACTCCAGCCTGGGTTGCAAGAGTGAGACTCCAACTCAAAAAAAAGAGAGAGAGAATCAATTAGAAAGGTAAAATGTATTTATTGTTGAAGGATCAGTAAAGGAAATCAGGGGAGTGAGCTGCGAGATACACAAGAGTTATAGTGATCAGTGTGTGAGAAGTTAATATTAGAGATCTAATGGGACTGGATATAATAGGAAAATCTATCCTGAACCAGCACAAATACATATAAAAATTGTATTAAATTGCAAAATCAAAATCTGTCATAACATAAAAAAGTAACATATAAATAACTTAGTGAATATGCCCATTCCATTTTATAAAAATTCAACAGCAACTGAAATGGTGTCTGAAACTCTTCCTAAGAATTTAGTTTTCTAATGTCCCATATATGAATTCAATTTAAAGGCGAGATGGGTTCTCTTTTACTCTTGTAACTAGGATGCAACAAAGCACTAATATTTCAGCAAGTTCTACTCTTATTTTAAAACATGACAAGACAGTGTAGTTGTATGGTAGAATTATGGACTTTATTTGCACATTTAAAAGATGCTTCTTAGCCGAGCTCAATGGCTCAGCCTGTAATCCTGCACCTTTGGGAGGCTGAGGTGAGTGGATTGCCTGAGCCCGCGGGTTCGAAACCCGCCTGGGCAGGCGAGACCTTATCTCTACAATAAATAAAAAAATCAGCCGGGCATGGCAGCGCGCGCCTGTAATTCCAGCTACTCGGAAGGCTGAGGCGGAAGGATCGCCGGAGCCCAGCAGGTCGAGGCTGCGGTGGCCGGGAGTGGCCACTGCACTCCAGTCTGGGCGACAGAGTGAGACTCCAACTCAAAAAAAAAAAAAAAAAAGATGCTTCTTACTAAAGAGCAATCCACTGTAAAAGCATGTTGCAATCCATATATATAATTAATTTTGTAGTATATAATACGTTATATTTCAAAGATATATGTACATGCTCATTTCTGTCCTCACATGCTGTTCCTGTACCTGGTATTCTTTTCCAGCTGTTCTTTGAATGACTGAATCCCTTCAGTGTTCAGGTCTCAGGTTTATTAACAGTATTTGCAGCTTTGTTGTTCGCACATTATCCAACTGGAACACCACATCAGTCCTGCAGAGCTGCTGGAATTTCTTAATTATTTTTCTGTTAATTTGCCCTACTAGAGTAGAAGTTGCTTTAGGGAAGAGAGTTTGTGTTTGTAAAAGGTGCACTTGATTTATTGTGAGAGAAGAATGTTTTCCACTTTGGGGGTTCTGTGCTCTTCTGTAAGCCTCATTACAGTTTGGAGCTCTCCCAAGACTTTGAGGTTACACTGCTTTACCCCAGCCTGGGCAACATAGCAAGATCCTGTCCAAAAAAAAAAAGTTTTGAGCCCTTTACATAGGAAAAGCACATTTGCAAGTGCCTATAACAAAACAGCATTATTTTGCACTCTCAAATTCATGCATGCATTCACTGAAATGGTTACCAAGTTGCAAACACCTCAGAGAAAGAGTGAATCTCCCTTAAACCGGGTTTGTTTTTGTTGGGATGCATAATGAATAGCACATTGGGTTTAAATACTTTCATGTGAAAAATCTTAATGTGTTTCATTTTTTTCCCTGCGTTTTTGGGTTTTTTTTTTCAGTTGGAGTCTAACTCAGTCGCCCAGACTGGAGTGCAGTGGCCGCTCCCGGCCACCGCAGCCTCGCCTGCTGGGCTCTGGCGATCCTTCCGCCTCAGCCTTCTGAGTAGGCATGCGCTACCACGCCCGGCTTATTTTTTGATTTATTGTAGAAATGAGGTCTCGCTGCCCAGGCGGGTCTTGAACCCGCGGGCTCAGGCAATCCACTCACCTCAGCCTCCCAAAGGTGCGGGATTACAGGCTGAGCCACTGAGCCCGGCTTTTTTTCTTGCTTTCAAAAGCTCAAGATCTTTCTGTTTTCACTGGGAGCTTTAAATAGTCTCTGCATTCACAACTTGCTATGACTAACAGTGGATGCAAAGTGGATGAACTAATTTAAATTCATTTGAAAATAATTATAATAAGAAAATTAATGCCATTATTCTCTCCTCCGTCTTCTTATTAATTCATGATGTCTGTGATCACGTTTTTTAAAGTAGCAAATGAGAAGAATAAGTATACTAAATACGATTTCTGCCATATACATTCAATTTTACAATTTCTCCTTTTGAAATCTCCTTACTTCCATGTTAGGAAATTAGGAATTATTAGTTTAAAATTCTCAGAAGAGGAGTATTTCTTTAAAAATATTTAAATAAAAATATAGATTAATTGTGGGAAATGAAAGTATATAAGTGTGTTAGATATTGGTGAAAATGTTTGAGGTAACACTAAACTCTTCAGAATTCAGAGACTGAATATAATAAATTAAGTTTTCCTGATGTCTATGTTTTCTTGGAAAACCTATTGACTTGAAATTAATTTTGAAAATAGATGAGTAACTTTTTAATATTAATAATACAATTATTTAAAAATGTTTACATTTTCCTAAAATGTTCGCATACATTTTTCTTAATTTTACTTAACCTAAACTCTCCAGTCAATGCACATTTTTTTACTTACATAATTGCTGATAAAATACTAACTAGCACTTTTAAAATAATGTATTTTGACATTTTAAATCCTAAAAATAGATTCTCATTATTGATGATGGCCAAGAATATTTTTTAATCGTTATAAGCTATGTTATAGCTTATCAAATCTGATATCTTATGGGGATAAAAAGAAGAGGAATCCTGCCTCGATATGCTTTCATTTATCAATCTCCTTCCCAGGTAATGGATAACTGAGAGCAAGTCTCATGCCCATGTGCACAAATGACTTCATGAGATGAGAAATTGATCACATAGAAATTTTGGATGACAGCTGTGAGAAGTTAAATGGCAACTTGGTTGGTCAATGAGAATGGTGACAATTTTATTGTCAGAGATCAAAGACTGAGGAGGTTTTTATAGTTATAAAATACAAGAAGAAGAAGGAAGAGACAAGATCCTAGAATCATGTCTACATAATATAAGCCTCAAATGCTTTATTATTAATATGGTTTTAACATTTAATTATGTGATGTGATGGCCTATCACTCCAAATTTATTTTATGTACTTGAAAGCATAGAGGTCATACTTAAGATTTTATATTTCTTTTTACAATGTGGGATGAGACTAGGAAAGAAGTAGAACTAGAATGGATATGTTTGGTCATCAGTCCACTTTACTTTTACTTCTTCACACTTCTGCATTGCAGGGTTTA
This sequence comes from Cephalopachus bancanus, assembly GCA_027257055.1. Lineage (NCBI taxonomy): Eukaryota > Metazoa > Chordata > Mammalia > Primates > Tarsiidae > Cephalopachus > Cephalopachus bancanus. Next base: position 86,360 of record JAPVLO010001194.1, read on the forward strand.
GAAGACTCAGGATTTGCCTTTTGTGGAACTCCCCTTATGGATGGAATCTGGGTACAGCTGTTTGGATAAGTTCCATATCAGAGCTTCATTTCTGTAACTGACAAAACACCATTCTGCAAATCAGTTTAGACTGCAAGAGATCTTTTATACTTATCCTTCAAAGCGAATATGCATTGTGGACTTATTTCTTCTTTGAGTGTTTCTCCACCACCTGAGGTCAAACTCTGATTACAGCAAAGAGAATAAGTACCTTGTTCTGCTCAGGTGCAATTGTGTTGATATCTCAAAGAGTATATCTTCTGGACACAATGATCCCTCTCCATACATAGCAGCTAGAGTATAAAAGGAACGCAAGATTCCTTTTACTTATTTCTTCATTCACTATTTTTTCTTGTTTCTGGAAGAAAATAATTGAGACTTGCCTTAGTTTTCCACATATATGATTTCTGCCTTTTTGTACCCAAAGTAAATTTCATAAAATACTGGGATAACTTTAGTTTTCCAGTGCTTGGGAATGCATATTTTCATGTGGTATTATTTGACTCATGTTAATGAGGATCTGGAGCACTGGAGTTAAAGCTTTTAAATAATTTTTCACTTTTTTTTTCAGAACCCATTCTTGTAAGAAGGGAATATAAAAATTAGAAAAACATTTCTGGTTTTTGAGGTAGGCATTAAAAAAACAAAACAATACAATGTGTGACCATATTAAAATGAATCTATAAGATTTGTTAAGATTTTTTGTTTTTGCTTTTGTTGTATAATTCCCTTTAGGCATTAATTTCTAAAGCAATGCATGCTCAAGGCATTTGATAATTTTTTGTTGTCCTTATTTTTTGCCAGAGTCCAGCTCCAGCGGGTCAGGGTTTCCTGAAAGAGGGACAGCGTTGGCACAGGAGAAAAAACTTCGACACTGACTCTGCTGCAAGCAGGACAAATGCCGATTTATTGTCTTTTCCAACTCCTTTTATACCCTACATGTTTTTTGTTTCCAAGGCAATCAGTTACAATTTAATGGACCAGACAGGCAATGTATCTTTGTTCATCCTGTTTTGATCTTAAAACATTATCATCCTAAACTATAAATTTTATAAACTTCTAACATTTTTTAAATGATGACCACTTCTTAATGTCCATACAAAACTTACTTATTCCTATAACTATTACATTATAAATCACTACCAAGTTCTAAGCACTGTAATTATCACATAGATTAACAAGTCACACCTGTGACCTTCACACAGCAATTTGCAACTAGCTGGGGTAAAGCAACATTTTCAAGGTTTCTTAGCTGCAAGTTGGCCTGACTAGTTTGCCCTAATTTCACACCTGGTGTTTACAATCTGTGGTAATTATTTACTGCCAGGGAGAATGAGCTTTAATGTTTGTAAAACAAAAGGCCTCTCGGGCTCAAGTCACCTTAGTCACAATCCCTAACCAGAATTACAAGCCTCCTTAACAAAGGGAAGTAAAGGCAAGGGTGCTCTAATATTTATGTGATAGTTAATTTTTTCAGCATAATACACCACATTAAGAAATTAAGTAAATATAATTTTTGCTTTGGCACTCTTCCTAAAAATATAAACTGTAGCTTCTCAAATTTCTTCAATTAGTTGCCAATCAGAAGAAATAAAATCTTACAAGTGATTATCTACCTGCACATGATATTTAAAATCTCTATTGACAATTTCCTGGCAAGATCAGTGAGTTCCCTGACAAACATTAAATCAAGCACTTTCTGATAACAAAAATAGAAGAAGCAAGGATCTCAGCTGCCCAGGTTTGCTTTGTGACCTGGGGTCTTCCGGCCCCTGGACTTTGTCAACAGGAAGACCTCCATGGCTGGCTCCCAACAACTTTTATTTTTTTATATTTTGATAGAGAGAATCTTTGAGAATTCCAAATAGAGCTAGTTTGTAAAGCACAAACAAACACATTGGGAGGCATAAAAATCACCATGATTTTACCTTTGTTTTGTACACTCCCACTGTCTTATTCTGTCTTTTGTCTCATTCCCCTTCTCTTTTGATTCCTTTCTGCCCATTTCAACCTCCTCTTGTTCTTCTTGGCTAACTAAACCAGAAACCCCAGAGAACCATTGATATGGCACATTGAAATCTCCAGGAAGAGGTTGTAACATTGGATCACAGCAAAAATAAAACTATTAAACACAACCAAAGTGATTTGTCGAAAACACTCTTGAGCAAGTCAAAACAAGCCTATACATCAAACAAGTTTATTTGCATTATGTCTACTAATATCCTGTTGGCCAAAGCAAGTTTCCTGGCCAAACTCAAAGATAACTTAAAGATAATCAAAGATGAGGTCATTTGAAAATCAGAATAATGACATAGAAAGTCAAAATAATTTCAATAGAGGTTAATAATGATACACTTATCCCCTTCCAAAAAACTTTTTATACTTTACTTGTTGGATTATAGGGGATTATGAAAGTTTAGAAATGTTATCCAACAGGTATTTATCTGTCTTCTTACATCTGCCCTGATGTTAAACTTGGCCAGGAAACTAGCTTTGCTCAGTGGGATTTTGAAAATAAATAATTCAAAATCTAAGCCATTGAAGCTTTAAAATATTGTTAGCCTAAAGCAATATGATTATGGGGCCATAGCTGTAACCTATGCAGCTGTAATCTTTATTTCTCTAATTATAGATTAGTCATCTTCCTTATCTACATTGTTTGGTAAGTTGTTATAAATGACTAAAATGCACTAGGTAAGAACTCTTACCTCTTCACTGTTGCTCTTCATCATAGATTAACTTCCCTCTTACATTTCTTATACAAAGAAGATTTTATGACTATCATATTGTCTAAGATGGAATGTTTGAGTACACTCTTTTAAATTAGATATGAAATAAAAACAAGTTGTAAAGGAAAATAAAATTAGCTGTAAACAAAAGAAAACAAACAGCAATTAATTGAATTTTTACAATTCACAAATCAGCTTTGTATAGAAAGTGTCATAATTCTACTAACTAGCTCTCTTTTGTTTTCCTGCCTATATAAGCAGAATCTTAACTCCCAACTTTGGTGTGCTGCTGATCCCATTTTTCTGGAGTCTGTGTTTCCTGGATGATCGTTTCCAGCTTTGGTCTCAAAAAAATTCTATACTTAATCATATATTCTAAATCTCATGATTTAAGGTTGACAGGATTTTACTATGTAGCACAATAATTTTGCTTGAAGTGTGCCTTCACAGTGGGACTCACCCTACTGTAATTCTGCCTTTGTTAAGAAGAGATCATGCCATGGTTACTTCACTGTTTCAAATAGGGTAGAATATCTGTGGAGTCACTCTGGAAATGACCTGTATCTTGGAATCAAGCACAATTCTAGGGCAGTTGATTCAGCAGAAATTTCTAGTGAACCCTCAGAAAATTATTGTGAATAAATATCTTTTTTTAAGGAATTATTGAATATTGAGTTGGCTTACTATACAGCATTGCTATGAACTGAATGTTTGTATCCTTCCAAAATGCATATATTCAAGTCCTATTCTCCTATGGATTGTTTTTTGGAGATAAGGCCTTTGATAGATAACTAGGCTTAGACGAGTCTATAAAGGCGATGCTTCATGACAGAATTAGTGCTCTTATATGGAGAGGAATAGACAGCAGAGCCTTCTCTGTGACAGTAAGGCAGCCGTCTACAAGCTAGGAAAAGGGTGCTCAATAGAGAAACAAACCAGACACCTCAATCATAGAATTAACAGCTTCAGAATGGTGAGAAAATAAATCTCTATTGTTTAAGCCACTCAGTCTATGGTATTTTATTCTGGCAGCCTGGGAAGACTAATACAAGCATATTGTGTCAGCCATGAACAGATACATCAATGTATCTGATATAGTTACAATCTGTTATATTTATAGTCCTTTACAGATTGATTTATAAGGAAAAAGAATAAGCCATCTCTCCTGTTTTCTATAGTTCCAGAACATTTCTCTTTATAAAAATAATCCAGTAAATAGAGAAAGAATTCCTGATAAGACTTGGAATTTTACCATTTCAGAATCAGTCATGAAATAGTGAATCAGTGTCTCATAATAGTAAATAATATTGTAATGGTATTTCTAGGTAATGATTATGGATGTCTGCTCACAATACTAAAAGAGAGGCAATCTTGGTGAAAGTGTATACGTGTAAGTAGTTTTGACAACAAACAAACAAACAAGAAACCATATATCTTCAAGTCTCTACTGTTAACTACAGAAAAGTATAAAGGACAAAAGAAAAAGTTAAGATTGTTCTGCATATGCATTTAACAAAATTCAGGCTAGGTTAAGACCACAGGACTATTTTAAAAAGTAAATTGCAAAAAAAAAAAAAAAAAAAGAAAGAAAGAAAGAAAGTAAGCAAAGGAAAAGATAATCTAAATATTTTTTAAAGACTTAAAAGCTATGTCAGATAATGCAACACATGGGTTTAATTTTAATTTAAGCAAACTAATTAATATTGCACATATATTTGAGACTATCAGGGAAATTAAACCATCCACTAGATTACTGAAAATATTAAAGAATTATTGTTAATATTTAAAATAGTATAATAGGGCTGCAGTTGTACAAAAAGAAGTCTTATTGTTTTGAGATTAAAACCAATGTATTAGCAGAGGAAATAATGTGATAGGTGAAAAGTGCTTCAATAAACATGGATGGGTTAGTGAATAAATGTGTAGAAAAGCACAGATTGAAAATTGTTGAATTTGAATGAAGGGTAAAATGAGTTCATTATGCTCTTTCTTTACTTTGACGTTAGTTCACAATCTTCTGTAATAAAAGGTAAATGTATATGTGTGTGTGCATGTGTGTGTGTGCGTGTGTGTGTGTGTGTGTGTGTGTGTGTGTGTGTGTGTGTGTGTGTGTTCTCCTCAAAAGAGGTCAACCCCCCCCCGGAAAATGTTTGGCAGTGTCTGAAAACTTTGGTGGCTATACTAACTTAGGGGGAAAGTTATACTAACTTGTTGCCTCTGGCATCTAGTGGGTGGAGTTCAGGCATGCTGCTAAGCATCCTGCAATGCACAGGGCAACATCAGAAAACAAATAATCATCTGGCCTCCAAATATTAATAGTGACAAGGCTATTAACTGGGAATTCTAATATATTTGTGTATGGAATGGAGAGAACACACTGGAGAATAGTCTGAGTTGTGAGACTCTTCCTTAACACAAACAATTTATGTGGATTTTTCATTCCTCAGGCTGCAATTTTGGAGATAAATGTTTGTTCCAACTTTCTCTATTAATCAGTGGAGACAGAAGAGTACACTCTTGTGACCCTTTGTTTGGTCTCAAACTACTTTACCATGTGATTACTGTGTCAGGGAGGTATTGCCCTGCCTTCTCAAGAATTTTCCTAGCCTCTTGTCAAAGATGTTCCACTTGAGGATAACCTTTTTCACTTTCTTTTATACATTGTGCTTCACACACATGTTCCTCTGTGAGGCTTCTGCTGGGAAACCCATTCCCAAAAGGCAGAATGAAATTTCTTGATTATTAACCTGAGTCAGTGACTAAGAAATGGAAAACCATACCTTCCAGAAAGTAGAGGAAAATCCAGGGAAAGAAAGACGACAGCCTTCTTAGACTTTGATGAGTTGGGCATGGAGACTCAGGAACAGGAGGGAAGGGAAGTTGTTGACAGCATTCTCTAAACTTCTTGGGTATGTTTGATTGTTTTATGTGTATGCATTGTACTGTTTGTGTGATATAAATATGTATCTATCTCTATACAAATGTGCACAATAAGTTATATATGCCTACATATATACTGTATATGTACACATATGTATATTTTTGTATAATACATGTTTATGCATTTTGAAAAATTTATATCGTAATACATATTTCCTAATGTCGTCCATAAAAACATAAGACTTTAGATAAATAATGATGATCAAGAGAATTTTAAAAATTTCATTTCTTGTTAAAAATAAACACATGACTATAGAAGCAGTTAACTCTGCAATCAAGGAATATGCAGATAAATGTGATTCTAGATCTTTTAAATGTAATTTTTTCTTACATTTTTACAAAAAGTCAACAGAAAAAAATGACTAATGAAGCCTAGGTACATTTGCATGCATGATTAGTTATTGGATATTATGTAAATACGTAGTATGAGAAACTGTGTCTGGATTTGGATGCTTGGCTCAATACTTTGACAAACTGGAAATTAGAAATCAGAAATAAAATAAATAAAAGTCATCTTAATAAAATATAATATGCAAACAAATAGAATGAAAACACCAACTGAGTAGGATTAACACCTTTTAAAAACAAGGATCAACAGGTATCAATACAATTTAAAAGTTAATCCTCTAGAACAATTTTTTAAAATATTTTTTCCTTAATAAAGAATTATCCTTAATAGGAAAACATAAAAAAGCATGAAAACACATATCTGATTTAAATCACACAACTGGTAATTTTAGAGCACCAGCTAAGTTTACCCCTGTGCCACAAGAGCTGACAAAAACACAAAACCCATTTAAAGGCAAAGAATATAGTTTCATTTGAAAGATCATTAGGAGATGCACAGAATTCAGATTGCCTCCTTATGTAGAAACAGCTTTTAACATACTCGCCTTTGGCTCTCTATGGGGGATATCCAGAAGAGATTAAACTAACTAGCAATCTGAAGTTGTATTCATATTTGCTCCATGGGAATATTACCAAAAACTCATTACATTTAATCATGCAAATTACTGACACTGGATGAACATAGTTGAAAGTGTGAACTTTTCCACTACCTCAGCAACTCTCTCCTTAAAGCAAATGGAAGAAATGTAATACGGTTTTGAATTCTGCATGCAGGACTTGCGTTTCAAACATGTTCAGTTATCACAATAATTTTAATGGTCTTTAACAATAAAGAGTGTTGGTAAGGCATGCATGCTCACTGACTGCCAGGGAGTTGGGGTTAGCAGCTTCTTTCTGATTTATAAAATGTATTTAAGGAGCTTGCATATGTGAAAGCTGAAGACATTCTCAGAAATCATTCTACATTTGTGACCAATGTTTGAACTAAAAACTCTGCTTGATTCAAGAAGCTTTAAAAAGGCTAGAGAGAAAATAGCAAAGTTACATGTTAGAAATTTAGTTAACATACATAAAATTAAGAAAATAACTATATGTCTATGTTTCAGGGTTATTAAATTTGAGTAATGATATTTCGTTATTCAGATATAGGAAAAATGTGCACATACTATTCCGCTTGTAGATAGTTCTTATTAATAGAAATTTTTTATAGCTCTATCCATTCCAGCTATTAGGAATGTAAAGAAACTATCACAGCTAAAGGATGTATATTTCTCAGAAGTCAATTTATTGTGAGGAATATTAGAACTGAGGATGTAAAAGTGGTAGCAGAGGTGACTATAAAGTCTCAAAGCAATATTTGATATGATATATTTGATATAAGATATTTGATATGAGATATTTGTGGTTGACAGGATTCTAAATCTAACTATATTTAAAAGCATAATTGGAGGAGGACAATGTAAGAGCAGTCATTTTATCTATACCTTCTGAAAACTGCCCTAAGTTCAAATGTTTAAAGACAGGTTTTTTGAAGTGAGTGTCTGATTAAATGTGGGCAAAGTTGGGTATATTAATTTGGGCCTGGTTTGAATGAGAGGACTTTGAGATGAGTCTCGAGAAACAAAGAGCTGATTCAATAAGCACGAGGGTTTGCCATTTTGAGTTATCAATCATCATGAGAAGAAAGCTGTTTACTGAGATGAGTCATCTGATGTTACAATACATCGATTTTTTTCAGGACATTCCTGAATCTAGCTATAAACTTTTTCTTATTGGTTAACAGCCTTTTATTCCTTTTCAGGCATTACTTAAAGCAAATAGTAAAGTCAGGTTGATGGAATCCTGACAAGTTCTGGGCACTGACCTTCAGTTTTCTCCCAACAAGAATTTATCTCATGCTATAATAATGGTGGAGGAGCAGGCAAACTGTGGATCATGGGCTAGCCAATTGTTTGTGAAAATAAAGTCTTATTGGAACATAGCAGCATTCATTCCTTTATGCATTTTCTGTACTTGCATTCCCTCTACAAGAACAGAGTTAAGTGGTTGAGGTAAAAACTATGTGGTCTCCAAAGCTGATTTTGTTTACTATCTGGTCCTTCAAAGTAAAAATCTGTGGACATGTGTTTTAGTCAGGGTTGTCCAAACAAACAGAACCAATGGGACATACATAGATATACAAGATGGTGTTTATTGGAAGAACTGGCTCATAAGATTATGGAATCAGCAAAGTTCCAGTATATGCCCCCAGAAAAGTCAGTGGTGTAAATCATACTGAATCCAAAGGGTTAAGAACCCAGAGGGACACTGGGGTTAGTCCCAGAGTCCAGAAGCCTGAGAACCAGGACCTCTGATGTTTGAGGACAGAAAAAGATGAATATCCCAGCTCAAGAAAAGAGCAAATTTGCCCTTCCTTCACGTTTTTTTCTATGAGGCCACCAATCAATTAGATGATGTCCACACACATTGGTGATGGCAGAGATTCTTTAAATGCTCATCTCTGCTAGAAACACCCTCACAGACACATTCAGGAATAATGTTTCATCAGCTATCTGGGTATCCCTGAGCTCATTCAAGTTGATCCAATTGAATAACTATCACAATACTGGTTTTGAAAAATCTTAAAGTGAATCAATAATTTTCACAAACACATGGTTTGTCCAAGTCAAACTACAGCATTGTTATGTTTATTTTCTTATTGTCTGTCTTTAATATCTGTGAAGTCAAAAATCTATCCTATCTGTTAGAAGTTGGCTGGTGGGCTGCCCTGAGGTTGGCTCATCAAAGACAACTTCTGCTAGAATAACTGAACTCCGCTGCACAGTAGACTAGCCTGGGCAGTGAGTGGGGGTATCCAGGAGAAGAGGTTGAAACAGGGAGCCACTGTTTTTATTTTTCTGCTTATGTCACGTTTCTGCTAACATCCTACTGCCTAAAGCATGTCACAAAGAGTATTCAAAAATAGAGAAATAGATTCCACCTATTGATGGGAAAAGTGATAACTCATATGCAAATGCCTGGGGTGAAAAATTGGGCCTGCCAGTGCAATCAAGCTACCATATCAACTTTGCAAAATTCACAACAAACCTAGAATGAGATATATTTTTTTAGGATGATAACAATCATTGTATCTAGTGGTTGACTTGCAGGTGAATTTTTCTTTTTCTTTTTTTTCTCATCTGACTTTTGTATAATATGAATTAACATTGGTAAGGAGAAACGTATTTTGAGAGTCAGGAAGTTGAATCTATTTGTGTTTTTCTTTCTGAATTATAGGTGCCCTACATAATGTGCAATAACTATTCAATCAAATGCTCAATGGCTGAACGAATGAAAAAAATGAGGAGAAAAGAAATACAAAACAGTCTGGAGGCTTTATAAAAAGGGTAGTAGATAAATATAGAAGACATAAAATCAGAGTGTTGCTGCCCAATTCAAAAGGCAGTTTGGAGAGCTAATGTCTGCTGCAGAGCAGAAAATAGGAATATGCCTCCTAGGGGGACAGTTGAGGATACTTTCAATGAGATTATGCCTTTAATGACTCTTGTTTGGGGCAGAGGCTGCAATTAGCTTCACAGTGGGAACCACTAGTAGCATCCAAAGGAAGTATACCATTTCTAAATGCCAAGAAACAAAAGTAGCAAAGGAATTAAATTAATATAATGTCACCCAGTGGCAAAAAAAAATTTTCAAATAAATGTTTAAATTTATGTTGCTTTATTTTATTAAAAATGTAGTACTGTACCTACTGTGAGAATAGTTATTGCTATACCTATTTAAGCCATTTTCTGTAATCTAAATTCAATTTTCAGGTAAAACTAATAATAAGATTCATTATTGTAATATTGCAATTTGTTCATTTAACAGCATATTTAATTGCATGGTGCAAGTTCTGTCTTTAAAGTATATGAGTTTTTTAAAAAAATAATACATTTTATATGCATGATAATTAAAATATGTGTTCCTTAAAAACGTGAGCTTTGTAGTTATATTTAAAATTATATAGGATCTTTAAAAGAGTTTCAGATAATATAAGAAACAGTAATTCAATGTGTATAAAAATATACATTATACACGAGGACTGTTTGTTTGGGTTTTGTGGCATGTAAGATCATATTGGGGATGTGTGACTTCCTTAAAATCTCACAAAATCTTTTCTTTTTACTAACTGCACTTACTGGTCCTTTCAGATGAGTGTGTATGCCTTATGGTTCTTGTGCTATTTTTACCTATATAGGACTCTTAAAGAATACCATGGATTGATATCAGTTTGAAAACTATTTTTATTTTCAGTGTGACAATTGTGAGAAGCAGTTGGCATGGGACCTTCTTACCATTCATTTCCTGAACACCACTGAATGTCCATATGTATTTATAAAAAATTTGAAATTCTATATAAAGAAAAGGGTGGTTACCATTTAAGGCAATGGAATACAGTTCATTTTATATCAGAAGTTGGCAGAATTTAGAGACAAATTCCTAACTTTTAATAACAAAATGCAGGGGGGATTTGAAAAGGATAAAGAAGGACTGTGTCAACATGGTGTTAAAAATGAACTACTCAACAACCTACTTTTACCTTAGACATTATAAGAACCGAAGGAGAAGGAGAAAGAGGCATATGGACATTTAAAGCATGGGCATTAGGGTTAGAAACTCATCTCTTCTTTTCTTTCTAAGTTTTTTTTTTTTAATTTTCTGTGAAGGACCAGATAGTAAATATTTATAACTTTTGGGGTCATCTATTTTTGTCATGGTGATCAACTTTGCAATTGTCGCATGTGTTAAAGGAAAAATTTGAGATACATTACATTTAATACAGTTTAATAAAATTACATTTAATAAAGTTTAATGGAATAAACAAAGAGTCATGTATCAGCTCCCAGAACCAGAATAGGTTCAGAGCCGCTCCATGGCTGCCACATGTTTAGATAATGCTTATGGACAGAAAAAAAAAGTGATGAACAGAAGACAGAAGTGAGGTACAGAAGCAGTTAGATCTGTAATATCTTGGTGTTTGCCTTATTTCGATCAAGTTTGAACACCTGGCTGCCAGTGATTGGCCAAAACTGCGTGATTCGTACAAGACGAAGTTATAGCCTGTTTACACATCCAGATAGGTTATACAGTTCACTATGTACCAAGGGATCTTTAGGCTAAGTTTAGAATATGTAAGAAAGCAGCTTTATGCTAAACTTAATTTAACATGTGTAAGTAGTCATAGACCTTATGTAAGCAAATGAGCCAGAATGTGCTCCAGTAAAACTTTATTTACAAAAACAGATGATGGATCAGATGAACCCAAGGGTGCCAAGCTTTGTTGCTTAGTCTTCAGTTATTAAACATGTAAAACTTCCCTCATAGGAATTTGGTAAGGATGAAAGGTGAACATTTTTCACTTAGTACTCAGGAAGAGTTGTTTTATTGAGTTCAATTCTGAGAACTGCAGGAAGAACCCCAAAGAAGCCTTCTGTTCTTCTGATTTGAAGTAACTAATAAACTGAAAATTTTGTTCCAAAGATGAAGATTTGAATGCATGATACTTTTTCTGATTTTTTTTCTTATTTTTCCCTAAGCAAGGAAGAGTAGCTATCCTCCTAGACTCATGGCAAAATATGAAAACTAGGAAATTTTATTCAGAACAAAAATTCTCTCTGGCTCCACTTAGTGTCTTATCCTTGACACTTAGGATATCACATGGAACAAGCTCAGCTGAGAAAGTCCGTCAACTAGAAAGTCTTGAGAATCTCTCAGAAGGGGACAGTCAAAGGAAAAAATGTTTAACATTTAGCTGTCTGACTTCAAAACCTTTAAGACAGACCATTTGATGTATCTGAATGAATTTAAGCAAAGTTTGAATAAAATAGCTGGGGGTTGGTTTGCATGGAAAGGCTTGGGAATAAACTTATTTGATAAAAGTTTGCCCATTTGAAGGGTCAATAATCTTGAAAAAGGGAATTAATCACCTAATTTTTGCAGAAGATTTCTGAATCTTATCATGAAGTTATTTACTAGTTTATAGCCTTATATTCTTTTGCAGCATTGTGGAAGAAATAGTAAAACCAGGTTGATGTAGTCCTGATAATTAAGCTGTAAGTGCTGGCCTCCATGCTTTTATTATATGCTATATTAATGACTACAAACGTTTAGAACAGGGGGTAGCAAACTGTGACCCATGGGGTGTCCAACTATTCTTATAAATAATGTTTTATTAAAACACAGCCACTTCCATTTGCTTATGTATTTTCTGTGACTGCTTTCACGCTACAACGGAGAGTTGAGTAGTTAAAATGAAGGACTATGGGTCACAAAGTCGATAACATTTCTTCTCTAGCCCTTTACAAAAAAAAAAGTCTTGAAAAATCCTAAAAGGAGAAAATATTCTCCTCAAATGGGTTATTTTTGTTATTTTTTCTTTAAAAATATTTGCCAAATATTATATTTCTCCAAGGTGCAATGTGATGATTTAATATAGGTATACATTATGTAATAATTATTACAATTAAATTAGTTAGTTAGCCCAGCCATCACTACCATTCTGTACATTAGAAGCTCAGAACTTCTTTATCTTACAACTGACGGTTTGTACCGCTTAGCAACATCTACTGGATCCTCCACCTTTCCAGTCTGTGGTAACTGCCATTCAACTCTCTATTTCCGTGAATACAAAAATTTATAATTTCACATGTAAATGATATGATGCATAATTTGTCTTTCTGTGTTTAGATTAATTTACTTAGAATAAATAGCCTAGTCTCATCTATGATACTTTGAATTTTTTATTTGTTTTTATTAGCCATTATAATGTGTGTTACTTAAGCTGTAAACTGTTTTATAAGCCCAATACTATGGCATCGTGTTGTCAGTCTCATATTCTACATTCACTAAATATGTTATCCTTCCATCTTAAGTGCTGCCTATGAAATGGACTATATTCACTTTAAGTGAAAAATATCATATTTATTTGTACCTAAAATGATTTATACTGGCTAGTCCCCTCAAAGAAAGAAATTTATATAAAAGTGGAACATATGTATTAGCAAGGCCATTAATGATTTATTTCAATTTTTTAAAAAGGTGTAACAAAAATTTACATGTGGATATTCATTTATAAATTTTAAAGTTCTTTTACATATTTGAATATTTATGTATTTACGTATATGTACACACATATGTTATTCTTTTTATGGAAGTAAGCAGGACAGATTTTTTTTTCATTTATCAGTTGAAGAAATTAAAATTTGTCATTTGTTTGGATAAGATCAAATTTCCAAAAATGGTTGGAACACAACATTTTAAGAAGAAACCTACTAGAGAAAATAGGTAATTTAAAATAGTACCAAATGAATGGGAGCACACAATTAGTTTCAAAATATTAATTAATTATCATATTTTGAAATTTCTTAGTGTACCAATTGGCTTACAAATTCTCTTTAATATTTTCCATTTCTAAAGCTGGAAAAGCATTTATGTGTGTTGTTATACATCAAACAAGGAAGTTAGTTGTTCTAAGAGTTCATAAAGCAGCCCCTTTGTAAATAAAAATTGTTTCCTCCTTAACAAACGCAAACCTCTCCTTTCCCTCCATCCATCCCCAAAATGTATTAAAGGAGTAAATGTTACAATTCTGAAATTTTACACATCAAAGAGAGAAGTGCTGTCAACCTTTCAAAGATACTTTCATTAATGTGAGTTACATTGCAAGAAAATGAACTACAACATGAATATAAGCACTATCTTTTTGAACTAAATTTAAAGTGCAGTTGATTTTATGCATGCTTTAGATGAGTTTCCATCCCATCTAAAGTTAGAGAAATATACAAAAATTATCCTGAGGATCAAGAGAGAGAACCCCTGGGTCTTTGTAAGTGCTATGATTTCCGAGCAGCATTGCCATGAATAGCTAATGAAGAACAGTGTGAAGACTGTTATACAAACTTTTTTTGTTTTAATTTGCTACCCCCTTATATATTGTGCAAAGGAGTTGTTAGAGAAACACCCAGGATCACACACGTTCAGGGTTATTTCAAGTTTCACATAAAGATACACATTTTTCACATGTAGCTTTCTAGCCATTTCCTAGGGCTGCAGAAAAAGAGAGAGAGAGACTATACATAGCAATCCAGTTGGGCAAAATCTTTTGTGTCAAATACATAGTTTTATCAAAAAACAAACCACTTATTTATGTATTAACACATATATTTTATCAAAATAAATAATTTCAAAATGATATGGAAAATAATTTCAGAAGATGTGACCTATTTTAAAATAGCAATTTATAAAATGATACTACATAAGTCTATATAACAATTCCTATTTCTGAAATTTATATTTCTTTAAATATTGAATGTGATTCACACATTTATTATTTAAGAAAAAATAACCATCATATGAATTGAAGGGGCACATCAAGATCCAAAGTGAATAAAAAGCTAGTTCATTCGCTAAGATGAAATTTAGGAGATTAATGAAACATTCTGGAGGATTTCTACTTTAATCTCTCAAATTTCCCTTCACACCATCAGTTTTCTCTATCTCATTGTTTTTTCTCTTTTCTCTCCTTCTCTTCTTTTTTCCTTCTTCCTTCTCATTTCTTTCTTTTCTTAAAAATAGAAGTGCTAGTTCCAGATAATTGAATATGCCCATTCAAGTGTCCCAAATATGAATACCCTTAAGGAGGCAAGAATCCCTCTTTAATACCAAACAGAACAGCCTGTTTTGTCGTTCTTGCTTCTTCTCTACTGATGCCATTTAAAAGCTTTGATTAAGCCACATATCAGAAGATATGGTATTTTTCTCAGTACATACTAGCTTGTGTGGTTTTTGAGTGCAGAAAATGAGCTGCATAGAACTTGGCATCCTTAGCATCATCTGTAGGATATGAACATTACCAAGTTGTCAGCAATGCTTGACAAATAATAAATGAATGAATGAATGAATAAATGAATGAAAGTATCTTTGCGGCAGAATGCTCTGATAACTGCTATGCAGTATGGTAAGAGGAAGATGCTGTGACCCTTAAATTTGGGATGGGGTACAGATTAGTTTCTTTAGGATGAAATTTAAAATGTATATACTTATTAAGGATGACCTTCAAGGTTAGCGCCTGTAGAAGCACACAGGGAAGCCTACAAATGAGATAGATCAGTGTGGGTGAGTGGATGGATAATTGAATGATAAGTAAATAGATGGACAGATGGATTATGAATCAATAGATGGGGGATGAATGGATAGATGGATAGATTGATGGATATATTTGGTGGATGGATAATACATTGGTGGGTTGATGAATATATGTCTGGGTAAGTGGGTAAGTGGATGAATGAATGAATGGATGGATGGGAAATTAAATGAATCGATGGGTAGGTAAGCAGATGAATTAATGAATGGGTGGATGGATGGGTGGATGAATGGATATATTAATGGATGGGTGAGTGGATGGGTAGGCCAGTGGGTGAGAATAGGTGAATGGGTAGGTGGATGGATGAGTAGGTGGGAGGATGGGTATATAGACAGGTGAATGAATGGATGGATAGATGGATAGATAAATGAATAGACAGATCTATAGCTAGAAAGACAGACACATGCATATGTACACATGCATACATGTAGCATTTTATATTACATGAATTGTCAGTATTGACAATATCTAACAATTTCTTAAGTTACAAATATAGTAATTTCATATGAATTACATATTTCCATACATGTATGTATTTATTAGTATTTTTAAATATTTTATTTCTGTAAAGAGAGAGGAAAATAAGGAGAGGGAGAAAGAGGAAGAAGCAGACAGGCAGAAGTGATATCCATAATAAAGGAAAACAGTCAAACACAAATAAAATATGGTTTGGCTGCAAAAAGTAATTAAATAAAAAACTATTAGATATCTAAAATACTATTTCTACATTTATTTTGTGTTATTCTAATATTTAATTTATCCTGTACAAAGGGCACTTGCTGCTTACTGTAAAGGTGACTTACATGTGCCCATGGAAGTCAGAGTCCCAGGAGGGAAATAAATGAGCATCACAGATGTGAGGATGAAAGGGTTGCGATTTTAAGCCTGCCTTTCTCACCAGACATGGAAGAGGAACTTGGTAAGAACAGAATATAACTAGAGCCATCACAAACATGAACTGGAGGTCTTCTATATACAGTGTATTTCTTCAAGTTGTTACATAAAGTAAAAGATGCCCAGTTAATTTTGAAACTTTTATAAACTCCAAGTATGTTATTAGTATTAGTGTATTCCAACTATTGCATAAAACATACTTATACAAAAGGTGTACTTGGTGTTTATCTGAAATTTAGATTAAACCAGGTGTGCTTTAATTCAATTTTCTAATGTTGTCAGCCTTATGCAGAGAGGTGGTGGGGTCATATCAAGGTTTAGAATATAAGTAATTACTAGATAAATAAAACATCTTTACATGACACTGATAGTGGAAAGAAATTTAAGATGATATTCACAGAAAATTAAAAGCTCTGAATTATTTTCAAAATGTGTATCCATCCTTTGGACATTGATCAACTAGACGTTTTCTGTTTGTGTGAGTGAGGTAAATGTCTGGAAGAAAAAGTTTCGGGAAAGCTTGAATGTCTCTATTATTTGTCTATCAGTTGGATTCATTTTGGTTGAGTGCCATGATACTCTATGTTACATACAAAACATTTTGATTGCATACTTACTCCTAGAAATCTTCAGAAGTGGAGCAAATGTAAGTTTCATAGCAAACCTTAGCCTTCCCTTCTATCCTTATACGTTAACTTACCTGCAAGAAATTGGTGGCTGCATATAGAATGCAATCACTAATAGTAAGGGTGATTTGATGGTCTCAAAGGAGATGATATGCCCAATAGATAGGACAATTATTATTCCAGGTATAGTCATAATTAATTCTAGCAGAAGAGCAAAAGTCTTTAGAATATCACAAACATCCTTGACCATACACTGCACTATGACAGGAATCTCTAGAAGAGAAATGAAATGCAGAGAAAAGGACATAGCAGGTGTGTAAAGGGAAACAATACTAATTAAAATGAAAATGCATGAATGGATGGCCTTTATTAGTGAGTTTCTCTCACCTATTTATATGCTATCTTTGTACTTCTATAAATGTCACAAAATGTAGGAACAGCTTCCATAGTAAGCTTACATCTATCTTTGTACCAAATTGTGTGAAACATAAAAAGCACAATAAAAATCAAAACTGATCTATTTTGTGTATATCTATGTCAATACATTAATTTATCTTACCTTGGATTCTTTATAAAATAATAAATATCTATGCATCTATCTCTATATATCTACCTATGCTTCTATGTATCATCATCATAATCACCTGTCTATCTTGTTAAGTGGCTATAATTTATCTAGTGCATCTGCCCTGTAAACTTAAATTTAACACTTCTTTCAAAGCATAAAATCCTCTTGGAGTACAAAGCACTAAATAGAAGGTAAGATTTTAATTTATATAGATTGTTTCTGTTATTTTTATAAATAACAACAAAAATTATAATAAATATCTTATTTTTGTACAGTTTTTACTGTTTTGACATATTTTACTGTTATGCTCAATGTGTCAATGAATTTATATTTCTAATAGGCATTTATTTTTGTTTCATTTTTTAAAAACTAGTATAAATTTTAATGTGCATAATTATCTGCTTAATGAGTGAGTATATTGATCCTACAATACTCATTTTGTTATAGACTCAAATATTTTAATCAGATTCTGTTTGACAAAAAAAGCTTTGACATTTTCAAATTCTGCTTCATATGAAAAGTGCTATTTTTATGTCCCAACATGAAAAACTCCTAGACTACATCTATTATTTGTTTTTGAAATTTGTGTAAACAGAGTCTTTTTGCATTATTCAATCTATATGTGTACATAATGAAATCTGAGTAAGCAATAACATTTGAGTTTTCTCAATATAATTTCATGGTGGTATTCTGTCTCTAGAATCATGTCACCCCTATTTAATTTTTAAAAAATCAAATTGTAAAGTCTAAGAACAATGTGAATGGACAACTCAGGATAAATAGACTTAGGAAAACAGCTGTGTGCACAACTATATAGATATGGAAGCTCGTATGTAGAATACACTGCAAAAACACGCAAAACACCAATTCACAGCAAGACTATATTTTAATCCCAGGGTTCAAAAAAGTATTAGAAAGCAAACAGTGTATCTCACAGTCATCAAACAAGTGAATTGGTATGAATTAACTAGCCTTCCGAGTGTATATTTACAGAATCCCAAAAAGAAAAAAAAAATAAAATAAATGCAAAGGCATCTTTAAAACTTTACAAAATGATGTACTTTTACCTTTTGTTCATTTTGTCTCTTACGTCCTAGGATTCATGTCCTTGTGATAGTGGAAGACATAGAATTATGGGGGAAGATGTGGCTCATGTGTGAATTTTCTTCAACCTGACTCCCCATCTGCAAATTGGGTAGATATACTGAGAATAAGTGCTTAGTCACTAAAATCCCAGGGACCCACCCCCCACTAGTAAGATACTGCATCATGAGAGAATCATTTGAGGGCATGACTTGCATAAAGTCAAAAGGGGCCACCTTTACCCCATAGTACTACAATCCCTAACCACTTTTCAACACACGTTAGCAAGAAATTATGGCAAAACTTAACTTTTGTTTTTGATTAATAAAAACAGATAATGCTTCTAGTTCTTTTATATTTACAGTTGATTTTTTAAAAGGCAACAATTTGATAAGAGTGATGAAAGTTATGCTGTTGGGGAATACTGAGAAGTATGTAGAAGTAACTGTACCTCAGAAATGATTATACCTAATGTGCCTAATGAAATCTGTGTTTCTAATTCATAGACCACAATTCAAATCTTAATTTACTTCATCTCTCAATGCCACTTATTTTCACTAACATGTAGTTTAACCTTCTATGACTCCAACAATTTGTATTCTTCCTCTTAATTCTTCATGATCTCCTTTGCCTCGATTCAACAAATAATTAATCATTAATCCTTTTTGTTCTTCAGAATTTTTGCATGTACCACACATTTTCCTTAAGTTGTCTTATTTACTTCCACTGAGTCCATTAGAATCTGTCCCTATTGCAGACTGCTCTGATTTTTTCTTGTTTGCTTGTGGTGGAGTCTTCTTTTCTGATGTGTACATAATGCTTTTTTACTAGTCATTGTGTATTAGTTTCTAATTGTTTTCACAACAAATTATTACAGACTTGGTGGCTTAAATCAACAGAAACGTATTCTCTTACAGTCCTGTAAGTCAGAAGTCGTATACTGATCTCATGGATCTAAAATCAAGGTTTCAGTAGAATTATATTTATTCCTAAAAGCTGTATGGGAGAATCTCTCTCTTTGCCTTTTCTGGCTTCTAGAAGAATCTTTTCATGTTTATTATCTTATGGCCCCCTTGGTTCATCTTCAAAGCCAGGAATTTTTATTCTCTCAGTGATCCTTCTTCTGACATCATAGCCAGGAAAGGTTCCCCACTTTTATCAACTTTTGTTGTTACGTTGGGTTCCCCTGGATAAATCAAGATATTCTTTCATGTTGCAGTCTGTGCCGTAAATCCTGTCTACAAAATCTCTTTCACCATGAAAGGTAACATATTCACAGGTTCTGAATATTTGTGCTTAGGCATTTTTAAGGAACTATTGTTTTGCATATTTCACATTGCATTTTATGTTCTCAATATTAATTTCAAATTTAACAGAAGTAAGGTTAAAAAAGTTATCCTCCTTCCAGCTTCCTCCTAGTCCTATAAAATGATTCCTTCATCCACTCAAATGCTCATTTTGTAATGGTGGAGTCATAATTCCTTGGTCTTTGTAGCAATCTACAGCTACTCACTCTTCAAATGCTTTTGACTTTTCATGGTCAGTCCAATTCAAATCTCTCATCTCTCCCAGACAATTGCTTTCACAAGCCTATGTAGCCACCGTCTCTCACATCATGATATTAACTATTTCTAAAGTATTTCTGTATCTATCTTGTCTATCAGCCTCCTACTTATTCTCTATACTGCAGCAAGAATTATTGAATGATAATTAGGTGTGTTTCTGCTTTGGAAACATTTCCATTCATGTGCAATGCCATCAAAAGTCATGTTAAGCATCCTTCTCAAGGCCTGCAATGCTGCCCACAGTCTGATATCTCTTCACTCAACAGTTTTCACATTCAAATCTTACATCATCTTGTACACCCTTCAAGGATAAGATTTCCCAAACTTCCTCATTAATTTTTGCCCATTTCATAATCCCCCTATAAATTTACAATACCCACTAAAGAATTGCAAAGCTCTGTGTGAATTCCTTAGGCATGCCTGTGGGTAGAATAAATAATATTCCCCAAGACACCAGACTCTTATTTTAGGCTATTCTCAGGTAATAAAATATTTAAAATAATCATATATATGTGTATGACAGAAAGTATGTAATGATAAAATTTAGCTTACTTGAGACCTGCTACTGTTTGTGGTATGATTTTTAGGAATAACATCAAAAAACAAATAAGTGGCATATTCTGTAATCAATAGTACATCCACAATCAAAATTTATTGAAGAAATGAAAATAAACTTGTGAACTTGTGTGTATACGTTAGAAATTCACTTTTCCTTAAGTTTTACCACTAGGAAACAATACAAAAGTTTAAATGGAAAAAAAAATCTTCATTGCCTTTGGAAATCAGAGACATTCCAAAGAAGAATGGGCAGTGAAACAGAGCTAGGAATTACAGAAGACTAATATTGTAATTACTCTGAATAAACATACTCATATTTATACAGCAGATTTTGTCCTATTATTATGTGCAAAACTTTATGTGGACTTTTACAAATGTGACTTTCAAATGTTATAAATTCACTTTTCAAAGGTAAATAGACTGGGCTCTACATTTCCAGCATATTTGCAAATTTAAGAAACATGAATTGGTAAAAGATAATGAGAACTTCAGGTTAGTTTACTTTCTATTTTAATCATTAGAACTTCAAGTGTCTTACCTTGCAGAGTCACGGCATTTGATGATGATTAAAGTCTGTATTGTTGTTTTATTTTTGTTTTGCAAGAAATTATTTGGTTTTATCTCATGATAAAGTAGAAAAACAGAAGGCTTAAATAATCTGCTACTATTTCTGAATTAGATGTCAAAGTTCTAAGTTTTCCATTAGACTTAATTTCCACGGTGATTTTTTTCCACTATCTTTCTAAATTGTACGTAACGTTGCTTTAGAAATTAGAGTTCCAACATGACAAAACAGCTAACGAGCCCTACAAAGAATGTCTTTTACTCTGAAATACTTCTCTGAAATTATTTCCGTATATTTATTTAATTACCACACTATATGTTTCTGACAAAACTTTTTGTTCATCTACAGGAAATATAACAAATACTTGATCTATGGAGTTTTCCTTGTGAATAACATATTGCAAATGTGGATTCCCAAGGAGTAAAGGTAAAAGGAGAGTTGTTAAACATATAAGCACCATCTTAAATCTCCAAGTTAGGATGAAATATTGCAATGCTTTACTCTTTTTTAAAAGATAAATTTGTCTAGCTCAATTGTCAAAGCTGAACCCTTGGTTCTTTTTTGTTTAAAAAGAAAATGGTGGAAAGCTAACTTGAATTATCCAAATATCTGAAAATGCACCATGAAACCAAATGGTTTCTCATAAATGTTTAACCATTATAAAGATGATTATTAGTGTTGTATAGAGGAACCTAATCTCTGAATAAAATGTTTCAAATATGGGCCATTCATTAACAAAATTATTGACAAATTATGCCTTTAATAATATTCCCTTGTATACTAATTCTTTGTTAACTTAATCAGTATATATTTAAGCAATTATAATATGTTTTAAATGGAAAATTTCAGGTTGTAGCCAGGAAACTCAAATTTATTTGTGACTCATGAGGAGTCTATTTAACAGATGGTAATGATAATGATGAGCCAATGGCATTGTTATGTTGCACCAATACAGTAGTTCCTCCTTATCCATGTTTTGCTTCCAATGACTTTAGTTACTAGTGGAAAAGTACAATAAGATATTTTGATAGAGAGAGAGAGAAAAAAAAGAGAGATCAAGAACATTGGCATCACTTTTATTAGAGTATATTGTTATATTTGTTCGATTTTATTATTATTGTTGCTAGTCTTTTACTGTGTCACATTTACAAATTCAAATTTATCAGGAGTATATATAGATAGGAAAAAATAGCATATGTATAGAGTTTGAAACTATCAGTGATTTCAGGCATTCACCGAGGGTCTTAGAACATATCCCCTAAGGATAAGGGGGGTCTACCGTACTAGTATAACAAATACTACTATCCACAATTGAAAAATAAATACTGCCTCTCAAATTCTGAGGAGATGGTTGAAAATGTAAATAAGATCATTGCTTATCCCACTAAAAGTGGAGCAATGACTTCTCAGTTATTTTATGATAATGCACAAAAGCTGATCCGTGGCCCTTCTGGACCTCTAAGATCTGGCATTTCTATGACCTTGGAACCCATCTCGTTCCACTGTTTCTGTATTGCACAACTATAGTCACGTTCTTTGTATTTTTCATGCTGGGACTCATCTAGCTCAGACATCTGCATAGCCCTTCTTCTGATTGTGCACTTTTTCAAACATTTCTTCCACCTTCAAAGTGTTGCCTCCTCCTCCTCAATCTAGACTTAACCTAAATCACTCCCACCAGGCTACCTTGTCTTAAGTAGACCTCATTTAACCCCTCTGACCTCCCTTTTCTCTATTTGCTTTGCAATATTTGTCGATTCCTGAAGTTATCTGTTTATGCATTTATTTTTTTTCTTGCATATTTTGCATTCAATGCCCCAACAAATGCAACTCATGAAGGCACAAGTCTTGCTTATCAGGACTCCTGCTGCAAATACAGCCCTTGAGAACAGGTGGTGAGTGTTGGATGTTGAATATCTGCCTAGTACTTCAATAGGAGCTGAGATCAGGGAAGTTGAGTCAAATACGAGGCCGCGGCAACCAGGAAAATATACAGGTGGAAAAATGAACAGAAAACTGTTGTTCTGATTCCCAAACTTCAAACATTTTATATATTACAGGTGATTGAAATAACATCAAACAGAAAAAGAATAAAGAAAGATGAGAACCTTACTGTCTGGCTTTGTTCTTATTTTTTGGAAGAGAGTTAACTCTGAATTTTTTTTTCCTGCTCTTAATACAGCATAATTCATGTTTATATCCTTAATTCCTCATCAATGTTTTGTGGCTTGTTTTCTATTTAACATAAGTTTTGCAAGAATTTTTTGTAAACATATCTCCAAATAGTTCATATCTTCTGGTACTAATGGAAATAATATTGTGCTTCCCCAACCCTAGTTTGTTTGTTTGTTCATTGTGTACTTGTAATGTCTTTTGCCACCCTGTAATGAGACGCAGGTGATGCATTAGCAGTTGATTTGCTGCACAGGTGTTGTGATGTCCTGCTCAGAGTATCCCCTTGGTCACTCCTTTTTGTTGCTAATTTGGATCACTCAAACAAGTTGTTTACGGAGTTCCCCTTGGGATAATGACTGTTTTCCTAGGCAGCAAAAATCTCTCTGTAGGGAGGTAGTGTAAGACCACAAAGTGCTCTATTTCTCTTCAAATTATCACCTATATTTAGCAAGATTTGACAGTTCTTGTCTAGTCCAAAGTATACCTAGAATGGTTGCAGCTGCTCCATACATAGAAGAAAAGCCTGGGAAACTTATTATAAAGAAGAGCTATAGGGTATATACATATAAACACATGAACATATACATATGTATTTTTATATATTAATTTATACATAATACAGGTATATGTAAATTTATCTACATACATACATTCTCATACGAGGGGGAACCCCTCAGAACTGGAATTTATTTAGAAAATATTCGGTATTTATTTTAACATTTTTAACTTCAGTCACCATTAAAATACTCTCTGTTTTATACAATACACCTATCAAGATGCCTTTTCCACTACTCAAAACAGTTTTTGAACTTGTCAATTTTGATGTCTTTTAGTCCTTCTGCTGTTTTTTGTTTCACATCTTCCACATCGGCAAAATGCTTCCCTTTGAGTCTCTTGGGGCAAGATCTGGTGCATAGGGAAGGTGGGACGCAGGGGTCATGCCGTTTTTGGTCCAAAACTGCTGAACACTCAGCGTGGTGTGGGAAGGTGGATTGTCATGGTGGAAGAACCAGTCACCTGTCTTCCACCAATCAAAATACAACCTTTTCAAAACTTCCAAATAAAAACTTTGGTTGACCATGTGATCTGGAGGAAAAAGTTCTGAGTGTACTACAAGGCACCCACCATCCAAAAGATAATTCCATTATTTTGGAGTCTCCCCTCATATGTATATATGGGTACATACACACACATGCACACATGTGCACATGTACCCACACGTACATGTGCGTGCACACACACACACACACACACACACACACACACACACACAGGTATATTCAGTATGGCCACATGCATTGCTATTTTTTCAAAGGTTTATAATTTATTGCTGCACTTATTTTATTTGGTGTTTTCATTGTCCCAGAAGTGGAATCTTCTTCATTCTGTCTCTTATGTTTCTCCAACATGCCCTTTTAATATTGTTGAGCACTTTCTTACATTTTGGCTTACTTGAAGATATTCCAGACTCATATCTAACTAATCAAATACTGCAATCAGACATATATGTAAGAAAGGCCAGGTTACAGACAAATTTCTGAATGCAAGGGTGTGCTCATTGCTGCTGAGTATCTTTGCTTCTTCTTAGTTATTTCAGTCGACAAACCTAGGAATTATGCACTGATGTATTTATGCACTGATGTACACATGCCTGGGCTCACATACACACATTTATAAAAACACATATGCACATATACTGCCACATACACTTACTTGTGCATATTTGAGAAATCATCAGTTCACACTCATACTTCAATTTCAGGTCATTCCTGTAAAGCTCTTATTTATATGTTATTTTATTTGGATATCTTCTTTCACTATGAAAACCTTAGTTTCCAACATCAGCAAGTATTATTTTGTTTCCTCTGGATTAATTATCACAATTATTAAAAGTGCTTAGTCTATCATCACCATATACAAAGGATGCCAAGGAAAAAGTATACACATGTAAAGAAGGGAAAAAAACTATATTAAAATTGTAATAATATATACTGATAACAAAAAATGAATACAAATCATGTTTGGCTTTTGTAATTACAAGAGGTGCTCAAAGTGGTTGCCGTCAGCATCTAGATACTTCTGAAAAGCACATCAAAAAGCATTAATAACACATAGATAACATATCTTAAAATATGTATACTTTTTTTGTCACCCTCGGTATGTTGGTGTATCCACGCATATGTAATAGTTGAACATTCAAAAGTATGGGTTTACCACTTTAGAATATATCACTCAATATAAGGGTGGGGATTTTTTTTCGTGTGTTATGTACACAAAAATTCATTTTACTTATTCTTAGAAGACATATATCATAGAAAAATAGCAGAGGAAAGATATATTTAGATTCTAATAAATACAAAATTTGCAAATGTTTTATGAAACATGATTGAAGCAATATTTATGGAACAATATTGCCAGCAGCGTGTAGATGACAAACTCCACAGTATAGGCTCCATTAATCTAACAACTACTTGGTAGGAGTAAATACATAAACATGTGCATTGCCAAAAGCAGAAGGCTTGTTTTATAGCATCCAATAACATTTTGGCAAATGGCAATAAAAATTTCCTTTTTTGAATCATAATTTTTCATTAAAATAGAAAATGGCATGTTTTCTCCAATATGTTTCTTTTACTAGAAGTTTTATTACTGTTTTTCCTGAAGCACATTTGTCACTTTGTACCACTCTTTTCTTAAATAAATAATTCAGAATCTAAAATTGATCCTCCCTTTGAGACAATAGTGATTGGCAGAATTCACCAAGCTCTTTGCAACTTTTGAGAATAGTGAAAAAAATCAAGGTAGAAAGGGCAATGATATGTAGATTAGTGTTATTTCCCTGAATGCTTACTACCGAGCTTCAAAATATAATCATAAGATGGATACATCGGCAAGGCATAGGATCCTGCCATAAGGGGCCGCCACTCTCTGCATTTAATTTTCTACAGATAATCTTTTTGCTTTGCTCTCCTGTGATGTTTCCCGTGGAGCAATCCCTTCTTTGACAATAGTTAGGTATGGATGAGACAAGATTGTTTAAATAAAAATTGTCATTGCTTCTTTTGTGTAATTCTACCGTCTAAATTCGGTATATCATATGGGTCAGAAGTTTTTGAGCTCTCCCAGAAATAGGGATGAGACAGGGAAAGATGCCAAATCCCAGCTAAACTCTAGGCTTCTTTGATTAAAAGAGCTCTGTCAACACCAGCGTCTCGACTCACTCTTCGTTGAATATCTGGAATGCTATTTGACATCCCGGAACAATGCAATGGTAACAAAGGTTGCCATTCTCTGAGAGAGGGCAGAAAGCGTGACAAATGGTGATGGTGATCAATTTCCACAGGCATTCCAACCACAGACACAGGTGCGTTCTCTGGAAGACCGCTATTTTGAAAGAGAGCTCATTTCTTGCATTTTCTCTGGAAAATGTGCAATTCATTTTTCCAGAGAGAAGAATGAATATCCTATTCAACACATTTTGATTTCCCCTTACTTTCTCCATTAGATGCTACCTTATTCTCATTCCCGTTTGATTATTTTTCACATAACAAGAATGCAACCCTGGGTCAGATATTACAACTTTTTGATTCAGCTTAACCATTCCCTCTTGCAGGCAATGTTTTTCAGTACCATTTACATGGCTTGAAAATAATTCCTTACAGTATCATAACAAGATGAGCTTAGAGCAGACAAAGACTTTTTTCTATACTCTTTCATGATTCTAAGCAATGTTGCAGTGGATGAGTTCGTCCATCTCCAGATCGTAGGCAGCAGGCAGAGTTTTCCAAAATGAACTACTGGTAGTAAGGCCTTAACACTTAATGTGCCCAACCAAAGCTCCTTTCCTTGGAGCAGCATGTTCAGGAGCTTGACAAGCATTGAGGAAAATTCTGGAAGACTCTCTCATAGATTATCAGGAAGGGGGGGGAAGTAAAATCAGGTCCAGAGATGTGCCAACTGAAAAATGTGGGAAGATTCATGGTATCTGAGTGGCTGAGTGGACGAGAGCCACTGCTGTGGAGTGGCTCATTTAGGAATAGCACAGCAACACACACACACACACACACACACACACACACACACACACACACGGCAGGCTGTAAGAACTCCACTGAGGGTCAGATTCACCTTAACTTTGAAAGATGGTACAGAGAACCAGAACTACTGGCTGTGTTCAGACAGACTCAAGAGCCAGTTTGTGGGAGAGGCCATGGAGACACCACACCTGTCCTGAGGTTACCAGCTTTCTTACGACCCTTACCACATTACTCCTTACTCAAGAGAAAGCCTAGACATAAAACCCCTTACTTATTTAATGAATAAGATGTGAGAAGTAAATAATTATGGTATTTACTCAGAAATACTCCAAGTTAGAAAAGCAGAAAAAAAATTAAAGGTGTTATAAAACAAGTGAAAAAATAATTACAGAAAATATAATTTTTGCACAATGTAAAATAATATTTCATAAGTTACTTTTAGGTGACACAAATCAATTAAATTTAAGGTCTCTTTAGAATACAGTATCATAGATATAACACACCTACATTACATGAAGTAAAATCTGACTCTCTCTCTCTCTCTCTCTCTCTCTCTCTCTCTCTCACACGCACACACACCAAAATTTGAAAGGGTAACACCGTTAGAAAATTGTAATTAATATTAGGAGCAATAGAGCAAAAGCATGAAGAGGAGTTAGATTTGGACGTTGGACTTTTAAATTCTGTACTACATGAAAGAAAGAAAAACCAAAATATGAAATGTTTGTGCCAGGCTAAAAAACAAATTGGATACAAGTGTATTCAATAATCTTTTGAGAAATAATTACTGATTTTTGTTAGTGGTATACTGATCAAAGACATAACAAAGAGTCAAAGACCCCAAGGAAAGAACTAGAGACTCAGGCATCTCTTACTCTGATCCATTGTTATTCAACTGTGAATGTAAGAAAAACAAAAGTATTTTCAAATGTAGGAGACATTGAGAAATTTGAAGCGATCTTTGTTTAAAAAAAGAGGGGACTCCAAGTGCAGCCAAACCAATGAATGAAAGAACATCAAATGTATATTCAACACATAACCAACAATACAAAACACTAGGGTAAATTGTTGGCATGCATAATTTAAATATTCTACAAATGTAAAACCGAAAAATAATAGCACTGATAGAAAGCAGAAGTGAATTGGCAGTCTGCCAGGTAGAAATGGAAATGAAATTCTTTTCTCCTTGTCATAAAGGAGGTAAGCAGATGTGTCTAAAGATGAGAAGTAAATGTAAATAATTCTCTCTTAGTAATAATTCTGTTATTGTACAGATTTATGGATGCTATTGAAGAGTTTATAGGAATCACGTGACAAATTAGTAATAATAAAATAATCAAAAAAGCCAGGAGAAATTATGGGGAGGCAGAATGATCTGTTGAAAAAAATGTGATTCTTTTTTAATAGGAATCCATAGGCCATGTTTAATGTTGATACATCAAGAAATAATTATGCAAATATGAGTATCAACTTTAATATTTAACCATGGATTATACAATGCCCATATTTTTGAAGAAAAATAACACACACAGACCATTTATAATTATCAGGTAAAAAAAGAAAATATCAAATATCACAAGATGAAAACTGGGTTTCTCGTGGTAGATGGCTGTCAATTTGGGTTAAGGACTTTCATTTTCTTCCCTTCTAAGTCTCCTTACCATTAACTGCAGAGTTTTTAAAGTTAAATTCCACACCAATAAAAAATGAGAGTGAGAATTTCTGAGTGGATGAAGGATTTTAATGCTACTCAGAAGACAGCAATGACTGATTAAATAAGGGAGAAAACATAGAAGTTATGTTTTAAGTTAGCCTTTTGGCAGGTCCAAATGTAATAAAGCAAAAGTGGAAGCAAGCAAACTGTAAAGGACAACCATCCTAAAGGCATTGAAACCATCTGATGAAGCATAGAGAGTCTTAATACAAAACAACTGGCCAGCGTGGAAGAGGAAGTCAGTGTTTGAAAGATGAAGAATCAGATCTATGACCAGTAATAGGATCTGTAAACAATTGTAAAATATAAACTCTGAGCCAGAAAAGTCTGTGTTTTTTTGTCTTAAATAAAAGGGTAAGAATATGGTAAGAAAAAAGGTATTCAAGAAATGTCTCATCTATAACATATTCATTTAGAATACGTAAAAACGAAATGGAATGTAAGAGAGGGGAACCATTTGTGCCTCTGTTGTGAAAATGCTGACAATTGTAGAGTTGAAATTTAAATTGTAACACCATAATTGACTTTGTAGTTTAAAATAACAATAATCACAGAGATGTACAGATATTGTAATTGATTTTTAACTTTTAGAGTGTACATGATTTTTAATTTTTAGAGTTGTGGAGGTCACTGAAAATGTGATAATTGTTGCAGACCTGAATAAAGCCATCAGCCCGAGAACACAAAAAAGTGAACAAATTGATAGTAATTAAAATGCAGAAGTGGGAACATAAAAAATCAGGAGAAATGTAATACTGTTAGAAAACAGAATACAGAAGAAAGTAGAAAGGAATTCAGGCCGGGCTCGGTGACTCAGGCTATAATCCCGTGCCTTTGGGAGGCTGAAGTGAGTGGATTGCCTGAGCCCGCGGGTTCGGGACCCGCCTGGGCAGCGAGACCTCATCTCTACAATAAATCAAAAAATCAGCTGGGCGTGGTGGCGCATGCCTGTAATTCCAGCTACTTGGAAGGCTGAGGTGGAAGGATCGCTGAAGCCCAGCAGGTCGAGGCTGCAGTGGCCGGGAGCGGCCACTGCACTCCAATCTGGGCGACAGAGTGAGAGTCCAACTCAAAAAAAAAAAAAAAAGGAATTCAGCTTCATATTATATCAATTAATTCATTTATGAGTGAAATACAAATAAATGTGGAACCTAGATTAAATGACTTTCAAGGGAAACACAAATCACTAAAATAGTGACAGAAAGTATATAAACTGTCGTCATGTAATTATTGTGGGATGTGTCAATGAGATTTTGAAACATGCTCAAGTGTAAATGGGTGCTCCCATAAATTTTACATCATATGGCATACTCTTTCAGTGCTATTAATAATTTAGCTGTTCAGAACATGTATAAAATGAAACAGTTCTAAAGCATTTTTTGGGGGATTGACATAACTGAACACCAACAGCTATATATTAAAATCATTTATGATTAATGATGTAAGATTTCTAAATCCATAGCATGCAAATCTGAGCTGGGAATGCAAATAATATTTTCCGTAACCCAATGGGGTTAATTCCAATTATTCAAGGAGGAATTCACACCGGAAATTGATGTGTGTGTATGCGTGTGCATCTGTGAATATGAATGTAAATTAGAATTTTTTTCTAAGTAGTAAAATTAAATAAAAGTGGCAAAAGGTGGTCTTGAATATAGGCAACATTGTGAGTTAGGTGATAGCAATGAAATCTAAGTTGCGTAAGGAGATAAGACAATCCAAGCAGGACCTAATTGAAGAAGATAAATTAAGAGTTTCAAAAGGCAGGTGGGAGCTTGGATAAGGGAAGTGGTATTCAGTGGTTTCAGGTGTGAATGAGAATGTGCGTCACCTTTGCATGGGACTGTGTGTACCTCCTACAAAGATGGAAATCATAGAATAGAACTCAGGATGCTGGAGGACTAGTCCATAAGGCTGCTGCCTCTTGTTCTTGCTAATATGGCTACATCAAACCTCTGCGTGGAAGACGCCTGAGTAAAGGCTGTGCTTTGTCAATAAATAAGCTATGTGAGTCATGCAAAAATGTCTCCAGGTTCATCTCAGATCATTAAGAACCTCATCTGAACTTAGTTTGGCTATTTTGACAGAGAATAAAACTGCCCATTACTTGTTTTATTTTTCCTTTCTTTTCATATTTTTTACTTCATATGTGTACATGAAATAGACATTACTTTTCCCACTGGTGGCAAAAAGAGATAAATAGAGGAAAATTCCATAATGTTTTCTCCCTGGAGCATATTGAAAATTGGAAGCTTATTTCAGGAAGATTGAACAAACGCATCAATATAAATAATGTGCAATAATGCTTTCAAAAAATCAAGTCATGCTAAGGAGTTTTGGTAGATGAAAACATATAGTGCAGGGCTATATAGGAAATGCCAGTATCCCCCATGGACTATGTTGTTATAAAGGAGATACAATAGAAAATTGATGTTCTTAAATCAAAACAAAATGATGTTGTAATATTTTAGTGTTTGCAAAAAGATAATGCTATAGAGATTCTGGGCTTTGTACATTTCAGCAGTGTGAGACAGAAGAGAAAAGATTAAATAAATGAAGAAACAATAATATGTTTAGGAATTTTTCTCTGAAACAAGAAATAAAGCATGTATCTTTTTAAAAATTTTAGGTTTATATTTCATGCAATTTATCCATTTTTAAAGGATAAATTAAAGGCTGTTAGTATATTCACAGAGTTGCACAACCATCCCCACAATCAACTTTAGGACATTTGTTTTACCTTCAAAAGGAATTCTGGCCTGGTTTGGTGGCTCAGCCTGTAACTCCAGCATTTTGGGAGGCCGAGGTGAGTGAATTCCCATGACCCTGTGGGTTCAAGACCAGCCCAGACAGCTTGGCGAGACCTCGTCTCTATAATGAATAAAAGATTAGCTGTGCGTGCCTGTAGTTCTGGCTGCTTGGAAGGCTGAGGTGGAAGGATCGCCTGAGCTCAGCAGGTTGAGGTTGGGTTGGCCGTGAGTGTGCCATTGCATTCCAGCTTTGGTGATGGAGGGAGACTCCAACTCAAAAAAAAAAAAAAAAAAAGGAATTCTATACTTTTTGCTATTATCACTCCAATTCTCTTATACCTCATCACTAGAAAACTCTTAATCTTCTTTCTGTCTCCATAGATTTGTGTATTCTAGGTGTTTCACATACTGGCATCATACAATATATGACATTTTGTGTCTGGTTTCTTTCACTAAGCATTATGTTTTCAAGGTATCTACGCTGTAGCTTATGTCAGTGCTTCATTCCTTCTTATGGCTGAATAGTATTTCATTGCTTGGATAGACCAATTGCTTATTCATGCATCTATCAATTGACTTGGGTTGATTCAACTTTTGAGCTATTATAAAAAAATGCTGCTATGAACATTTGTATACACATTTTTATGTGGGCATGTACTTTCATTTCTCTTGAGTATACACCTACAAGTAGAATTTTGGATTCTAGGAATCAGAGATCTTAAAACATTGTCATTCAACTCTATTCCAAAGAAAATAAAAGCTTCTGCATATGCTTATGTTTGTGTGAGTGTATGACAACACAACCTAGCACCACTTTGTTATATGCAACTTTTCAATGGTTCTATGCTGCGGGTTGTATAAAATCCACCTCATGCTGGATGAGATCCATATTGTACTTACAAGATTCTATCACATGTTATGTATTCAGGAAAATTGAAAAATGTTCTTTGATTTCTAAACATGATTACTTATCTTTGTGTCTACTGACATTTGTGTTGTTTCTGCTGGCAGTATATCTTTTAAGAAAAGCATTTGCAAGACTTTTGGTCACTCCCTGCCCAAAGGTATCTATTCTCAATACTCCCTTCACAGATTTCAATTGTCTTTTAAATTCTCACAAAAGTCTCTTGGAATGACCTTGGAAAAAATAAATGGAACTCTAGAAAAGCTGCTCTCAGACTTCTTCAATGTTCTAAAGTTGTCCTTATTCCCTTTATCACTCCTACATTTTTCACTTTTTCTTTCAATTTTTTAATAGTTCACTTATTGGAAAGCATGAGGGACTTTAAAATTCTATTTTGTGCTGTTCACTAGTTCTTACAGTTAATGCTAATTTTACAATGGATATTATTTAAAAATGAATTAATTTTATAGTCCTCTAATACTAACTGGAGTTTATGTTTGGTGGGAGGAGAAAAGTGTGGAAAGTAAACTTTTGGAAGGTACAGTAGGCTGAGGTGCTGAAGTATCTAAATATTCCTAAGATTCATCTCCTATCTTCTGTAGCATGCAACCTACCATGACCTCCAAGTCTTGCTTATTAGCCTGATGTCCTGTAGTGAATGTTCTGTTGGATATCTGGATAATCCGTATCTCTTAAGACTGTACTATGACAGAGGGCAGGAATTTAACATGGATTTGGATCAAAACTAAATGCAACTTATTCTCCATTGTTTCTGACATTCTCTTCTGAACAGAATAGAAAATAAGGCATTTGCCAAACCGATGGCTTTATGAGTCTACTGATTGCCTTTAGCTAACATAGCTCCATTGGACAGACAACTACTAGAGGGGCAGCTGTTAGACTACACTTGCACTCAGCTGCATCCTTCTCTAGAATTGTAGTCAATTCCTATAATTTTAGGTTGCTTTGGCGTTTATCTTGAATATAAGTTTAACTTTCTCATATCAGATGCAGAGCTTGGTCACCATTGACAATTTCCAGTTCTCCACTCTTTAGTTCCTGAAGGTAGTTGATCCCGTATCTGCTTTAAACAACTACTTTCTTATGACCACCTATAGGAAGCTAAATACAACTGACTGGATTATTCCCTCATGTTGTTCATTGTGTATATAGATAAAAACATCATGTTTTACAACATAAATATATCTATATAATTAAGCAAACAAATGAACCTCTGAGGTTTCGTCAACTCTTGAATATATATATGTACATAGTGAAATGATTACTATAGTCAAGCCAGTGGGTATATTTATTATTTCATACAGTCATCTTTATCATGTGTGTGGTAAGAACACCAAAATGTATTTTTTTGCAAATTTTCTGCACACAATAAAATATTATTGATTATCATTATTAGGCTTTACATAGGATCTTTAGACTTATTAATTTTATATAATGCAACTTTATACTCCTTGATCTACATCTCCCTTCTTCCCCTCAGCCTCAAGTAACCACCATCTTACTTTCTGTTTTGATGTATTTGACTTTTTTTAAAGATTCCCTACATTAGTGGGATCATGTGGTATTTGACTGACTATGCCTAGCTTATTTCACTTAACATAATGTCCTCCAGGTTCATTCATGTTGCAACAAATGACAGAATTTCCATGTAGCTGAATAATATTCCATTGTGTGTAGATACCACCATTTATTGTTTTTTAACATATTTTTTATTTTAAGAATGTGGGGTATAGTTAAGGTATACAAATATGCATTGTGCAGGTACCCTTGTTGATGAGGTGTGCCCTCCCGTCCCCAGACAGATATTGACTACTGTTAATCCCACCTCCCTTCCCCTCTCTGTCCCCCATAGTGTCCCACCACTGTTAATCCTTTTCTTATACTATTACGATAGTTGTTCAAGGTCCACTTATGAGTGAGAACATGTGATACTCAGATCTTTGTTTCTGTGAGAGATCACTCAGTATTATAAACTCTAATTCCATCCAGGTTGCTGTGAAATTCATGATTTTGCTCTTTTTTATGGCTGCATAATATTCCACTATGTATAAATACCACATTTTTAAAATCCAGTCCTCTTTTGATGGACAGCATGGCTGGTTCCATGATCTTGCTATTGTGAACAACGCTGTGATAAACATACGTGTGCAGGTATCTTTTTAATAGAGTGATTTGAGTTCTTCAGGGTGTATTCCCAGTAGGGGGATTGCGGGGTCATATGGAAGGTCAATTTTTAGAGCTTTTAGGAATCACCACACTAATTTCCACAGAGGCTGTACTAGTTTACACCCCCACCAACAGTGTAGAAGTGTTCCCTTTTCACCACATTGTCTCCAGCATCTGTTATTTTTTGAGTTATTGATAATGGCCATTCTGACTGGAATGAGGTGGTATCTCAGTGAAGTTTTAATTTGGATCTCCTTGATGACTAGTGAGGTTGAACATTTCTTCATGTATATGTTGGCCACTTGTACGTCTTCTTTTGAGAAGTGTCTGTTCATATCTTTTGCCCACTTTGTAATGGGGTTGTTTGTTTTTTTCTTTTCAGCACGTTTGAGTTCCTTGTAGATCCTAGATGTTAGGCCTTTGTCAGACATGGAGTTGGCAAATACTTTTCCCCAGTCTGTGGGCTGTCTCCCTGCTCTCTTGATGGTTTCTTTGGCTTTGCAGAAGGTTGTCAGTTTAATGAGGTACCACTTGTCTATCTTGTCCTTATGGCCCATGCAATTCAGATTTTGCTTAGGAATTGGATGCCAGTTCCAATTACCGTAAGGGTGTGTCCTGTATTTTCTAAAATTCTTATGGTTTGAGGTTTTACATTTAGGTCTCTGATCCATTTAGAGTTAATTTTTGTGTATGGGAATAGATAGGGGTCTTGTGTGAATCTTCTGCATGTCAGCCAGATTTCCCAGCACCATTTACTGAATAGGTTTTCCTTTACCCAGTGGTGGATGGTGGAGGCTTTGTCGAAAATGAGTTGGTTGAGAAATTGAGGTTTTGATTCTGGAGTCTCAATTCTGTCCCATTGGTCTATATGCCTGTTCTTGTACCAATACCAAACTGTTTTGATTATTGTAGCTTTATAATAAAGTTTAAAGTCTGGTAGTGTGATATCTCCTGCTTTGTTTTTTTTTTTTTTTTTGGCTGAAGATTGTTCTGGCTATTCTTGGTCGTTTGTGTTTCCATGTGAATTTCTGTATTGTTTTTTTCTAGAGCTGAGAAGAATGTCGCTGGTAATTTTATGGTTATTGCATTAAATCTGTAGATTGCCTTAGGTAAGATGGACATTTTCACAATGTTGATTCTTCCAATCCATGAGCATGGGATATTTTTAACTTGTGTATGTCATCTTTGATTTCTTTGAGCATTGTTTTGTAGTTTTCATTGTAAAGGTCTTTCCCGTCTCTAGTTAGGGATATGCCAAGGTATTTCATTTTTTTTTTTTTTTGTGGCTATTGTGAATGAGATTGTGCTTTTTATTTGGGTTTCTGTTTGTTTATTATTGGTATAAAGATATGCGATTGTCTTTTGCACATTTATTTTATACCCTGAGACTATCACAAAGTTCATTATCAGTACAAGGAGGCTTTTGACAGATTTTCTTGGGGTTTCAAGGTACAAAATTATATCATCTGCAAAGAGAGATAACCTGACTTCCTCTTTTCCTATTTGGATACCCCTGATTGTCTTCTCTTTTCTGATTGCTCTAGCCAGGATTTTCAATACTATACTGAACAGGAGGGGTGAGAGTGGGTATCCATGTCTTGTTCCAGTTTTCAGGGGAAATGGTTCCAATTTTTGTCTGTTTAGGAGTACGCTGACTGTGGGTCTATCGTAATTGGCTTTTACTACTTTGAGGTATGTTCCATGTATGCCTAGATGTTCGAGGGTTTTTATCAAGAAGGGGTGCTGGATTTTATCAGATGCTTTTTCTCCATCTGATGATATAATCATGTGGTTTTCACTTTGACGCCTATTGATTTATTTAATTACATTTATGGTCTTGTGAATGTTGAACCAGCCTTGTGTCCCAGGGATGAAGCCTACTTGGTCATAATGGATGATTTTTGAGATGTGCTGTTGAATCCGGTGTGCTAGGATCTTGCTGAAAATTTTAGCATCTATGTTCATCAAAGATATTGGCCTATATTTCTCTTTCTCTGTGGGGTCTTTACTTGGCTTGGGTATCAATGTGATGTTAGCTTCATTAAATGATTTGGGGAGAGTTCCATCTTTCTCAATCGCCTGGAATACCTTCAGTAGGATTGGTATCAGCTCCTCCTTAAATGTCTTATAGAATTCTGCTGGAAAGTCATCTGGTCCAGGGTTGGGTTTTTTTAGGTAGTTTTCTTATGACATAGTCAATTTCCGTGATTGTTATTGGTCTATTTAGGGTCTCAATTTCTTCTTGTTTCAACCTAGGCAGTTTGTGTGATGTCAAAAAGTCCTCTATTTCCTTAAGGTTTTCAAGTTTGTTTCCATACAAGTGTACATAGTAGTCTCTAAAGGTCTTTTGTATTTCTTCAGGGTCAGATGTGACTTCATCTTTTGTGTTTCTGATTGTGTTTATTTGGGCTTTTTCTCTTTTTTTCTTGGTCATTCTAGCCAGGGGACTATCAATCTTGTTTATCCTTTCAAGAATCAGCTTTTTGTTTCATTGATTTTTTTTTTTTTTTTTTTTTTTGGATTATCTTTTTGTCTTCCATGTCCTGGATTTGGAAATTTATTTTGGTGATCTGGACTCTTCTGCTGAAGCTAGGGTTTTGGTGGTCTTGCGTTTCCAGCTTCCTTAGGCTGTTAATTTATGGTCTTTTCATTTTCTTCATGTGCATTTATAGAGATATGAATTCCACTCTTACTACAGCCTTCATGGCATCACAGAGGTTTGGGTAAGATGTTTTTCATGTTCATTTGTTTCCAGGTATCTCTCAATCTCTGTTTTGATTTCATCATTGACCCAGGAGTTGTTTAGCATCATGCTATCTATTGTCCATGTCTTTGTGGGTTTGGGGGGTACCTTTTTGGTGTTGATGTTTATTTTTATTCCACTGTGGTCCGAGAAGGTGCATGGCAAAATTTCAATCTTTTGAAATTTGTTTATGCTTGATTTATTACCATGTATGTGGTTGATCTTAGAGTACATTCCATGCGGTGATGAGTAGAATGTATATTCTGTGATCGTTGGGTGGAGTGTTCTGTAGGTATCAGTTAAGTCCATTTGGTCAAGAGTCACATTGAGTTTGCAGATTTCCTTGCTGATTTTTTGTCCTGATGATCTGTCTAGGGTTGTGAGTGGGGTATTAAAGTCCTCAGCTATGATAGTGTTAGAGTCAGTATCTCTTTTGAGTTTACCTAGAAGCTGCTTTATAAAAGTTGACACTCTTATGTTGGGTGCATATACGTTTTGGATAGATATTTCTTGTTGATGGATTGAACCTTTTATCATTATGTAGTGGACTTCTGTAACTGTTTAAGTTTTTTTTTTTTTTTTTTTTTGAGTTGGAGTCTCACTCTGTCACCCAGACTGGAGTGCAGTGGCCGCTCCCGGCCACCACATCCTCGACCTGCTGGGCTCCGGTGATCCTTCTGCCTCAGCCTTCCAAGTAGCCGGAATTACAGGTGTGCGCTACCACACCCAGCTGATTTTTGATTTATTGTAGAGATGAGGTCTCGCTGCCCAGGTGGGTCTCGAACCCACGGCCTCAGGCAATCCACTCATCTCAGCCTCCCAAAGGTATGGGATTACAGGCTGAGCCACCGAGCCTGGCCTCTTTTTAAGTTTTTAATGGCTTAAAGGGTATTTTGTCTGAGATTAAGATCGCGACTTCTCCTTTCTTTTGTGTTCTGTTCACCTGAAAATTTGTTTCCCATCCTCTTACTTTGAGTCTGTGAGTGTCCTTTCTAGTGAGATGAGTCTCTTGAAGGTAATATATTGTGGCCTGGTGATATTTTATCCATTTTGCTATTCTATGTCTTTTCAGTGGTACGTTTAGTCCATTCACATTCAGGCTAATTATTGAAATATGAGAGTTGATCCCTATCATAAGGTTCGTATAGAGTTGTTGCTGTTCCTGTTTGTTTGCTGTCTTTCTTTTGGTTTTGGGGTTGGTTTTTGTGTGTGTTTTAATCTTTTTCCTGTACTCTTGTGATGAACATTGTTGTTCTTTTTTCCTTTTCTTCTGTGTTTAATACTTTCTTAAGTGTTTCTTGTGGAGATGGTCTGGTGGCAGCATAAGTTCTTAGGGATTGGAAATCTGGGAAAGATTTTAATTCTCCCTCACTGATGAAGCTTAGCTTGGCTGGTAGGGTATTCTTGGTTGAAATTGTTTATCTTTTAGAACTTTGAAGATAGGGCTCTAAGCTCTCCTAGCCTGAAGGGTTTCTGTAGATAAAGCTGCTGCTGTTCTAATTGGTCCTCCATGGTAGGTAATCTGACCTTTTTTTCTTGCTGCCTTTAGGATTTTTTCTTTTATACCTACTTTGTTTAGGTGAATTATTATGTGTCTGGGAGTTGGTCTTCTCATTTGTTGTCTTATAGGGGTTCTCTGAATCTCTTGTGTTTGAATTTTTGCATCACTGATGAGATGAGGGAAGTTTTCTTGAATAATCTCATGGAATGTTTGTTCCAGGGTGGTCTCTGTCTCTTTTTCTGCCTCAGAAACTCCAATTACTCTTAGGTTCAGTCTCTTTAAGTAATCGCTCATCTCTTGAAGGTTCTGTTATGTCTTTTTATGCTTCTTTTCTATGTTTTTGACAGTTTGGATTAGTACTATATTTTGGTCCTCAAGTTCTGAGATTCTTTCTTCTGCTTGGCTAATTCTGCTTTCCATGCTTCTCAGTTTGTTATTTATTTCATTCACAGTATTCTTTACTACTGTTATCTCAGTTATCAACTCCTTCCTAGTTTCCTCTTGTCTCTCCTCAATTCTTTTTAATCTCTCCATTAATGTCTTGATATCTGGGTTTGTAATTTGAGACCAGCCATTCTGAGGGCTTTTCATTGTTTTCATTCTGAAGTCAGTTTTCTCCATGTCTGACCTCCCAGGGGTCTGTGAGAGACCCATATTCTTCTTTTGGTTTTTCTTCATTTGTGTAGATTTTTCTCTCCCCTTTTCCCTCCCCCTCTTTAATTCTGTTTTACAGAGAATGTAGGGTTGTTTTACTTCTTTTCGTTCAATCCTCTTTTCTTCCTTATGAGCATCCTCTGGCTTTGTTCACTTTTGAGGCTGAACTATGGGTTGGGGCTGTACTTTTTGCAGTTTTAAGATTTATTTGAGGGGGAAGCTGTGATTCAGAATCTATCTGCAGATCCCAGTTTCCACCAACAGGTGTATGGGCACACTGGAACCCACTTCTCACTGCCTTACACTCTGTCCATGCAGTAGGGTTTAGGTTTACTCCCTGGAACCAAAGAAGGTAAGAAAAAGGAAAATAATGGAAGAAGGAGGGGTCAAGCGGAAGTTGCAGAGAGAGAGAAGAGTAAGAGGGAAAAGGGACATACATACCAACTATTGAATGAAAAGAGAGACACGGCCAGAAAAGAGTAAAAAACAAACAAACAAACAAGATTCCCTAAAGCATACTGGTAATCACACAAAGACAGTCCAATAAAATCATGCCTTTTGATGTGCTTTTCCCCAACACAAACAAGTAGCCTAACTCAAAAAGCAAACAAAAATGAAGAAAACAGACAGTCAAATCAATAAAATAAAAAATCAAAATAAGAAACCCTATTAGCTCTGGAGTCTTTCCTGTGTGTCTAAAGTCTCTTCAGCTCTGATCTCTAGCCTCTCCCCTTTGTTCTCATTGCAGGCGGATAGATTTAATCAAAGCTTGGATTAGTTCCCTTGGCTTGCTGCCTGAGAGGTCTGCCACAGGACTGAATTGTCTGTGTCTGATTAAGCATAGGGGAGGGCCTTGTGTCTCCTGTTTGGTGAGGTTACCTCAGAAACCAAGGTGGAGGCTGCTCATCTACACAAATGAAGAAAACCCAAAAGAAGAATATGGGTCTCTCACAGACCCCTGGGAGGTCAGACATGGAGAAAACTGCCATTGGAATGAAAATAATGAAAGGCCCTCATAGATGGATGGGGCAATGTGGATCTCTACCTGGAAAATGGCTACGATGGGCGGCTCCTCTTTTGCCATACCTTTCTCTCCTCCTGTCCTTTCTCTCCACTCGTCCAGGTCTGTGGGTGATCAACTATGACGGGCTATGGTGGTGTGTGTCTGGTGTCAGGCACTGGGAATCAGTGATATAGCTGGGCAGTGCATTTGGTGTGCTGCCAGCAGCTTGGGGTGGAGGAGGGAGCCTGGAATACCCTGGGCCGGAGCTGAGAGCCAAGAACAGCTCTTTAGCACCTCCTTAAGATGTACTGTTCCCTTACATGACCATGAGGTCTTAGCTCCCAAGTTGGAGGTTAGGCAGAGTTGGGTGGCTCACTGCAGGTCTCTGCCTAGTCACAGGACTCCAGCTGTTCTCTGGACCTACGGTAGTCAGGGGCAAGTTGGGGGAAGTGGAGTGTGAGACTGCTGGGAGCCTCAACTAGAGTAGAGATTGGAGCTCCAAAGGCCACCATTTCTTTATTCACTCATTTATTGATGGACACTTAGGTTGTTTTCATATCTTGCTGCTGTGAAAAAATGCTGTAATAAAATTGGGAGTGTTTATATCTCTTCAAGATTCAGATTTAATTTTTCCTTAAATATATGCCCAATAGTAGGACTTCTGGGGCATATTGTAGTTCTATAATTTTCTTTTTTCTTTCTTTTTAAAAATTTTTAATTTTAAAGATGTGGGGTACAATTTAGGATTAGATATACAAGTGGTCATAGTGCAGGTAAAGTTTGGGCCTCCCTTTGGTTCCCGTTTCTTCTTGTTTGAGATCAGGTCCCCTCATTGCTTTGTTCCTTCCCCCACCATGGCAATATCTTGCTACTGCAAATCCCTCCTATTGTATTTTGGTAAATGTCCAGGGTCCACATATGAGTGAGAACATGTGGTACTCAGTTCTTTATTTCTGTGATAGATCACTGAGTATTATAGACTCTAAATCTATCCAAGTTGCTCCAAAGTCCATATGTTTGTCTTTATTGCTGCATAATATTCCATTGTGTATATGTACCATATTTTTTTTTAATCCAGTCCAGTTTCAATGGGCAGCTTGGTTGGTTCCATGTTTTTGCTGTTGTGAATAATACTATAATAAGTATGCATGCACAGGTATCATTATTGCAGAATGATTAGAGTTCCTCCA
Organism: Cephalopachus bancanus; assembly: GCA_027257055.1. NCBI lineage: Eukaryota > Metazoa > Chordata > Mammalia > Primates > Tarsiidae > Cephalopachus > Cephalopachus bancanus. The sequence continues at coordinate 128,314 of JAPVLO010001194.1, forward strand.
GGTCATATGGAAGGTCAATTTCTAGTTGTTTTGGAAATCACCACACTGTTTTTCATAGAGATGAAGTCGTTTTTACTCCTGCCAGTAGTGTAGAAGTGCTCCCTTTTCAACACATCCTAGCCAGCATTTGTTGTTGTTTGTTTTATTAATGATGGCCATTTCTACTGGGGTTAGGTGGTATCTCAGTATAGTTTTGATTTGCATTTCTCTGATGATTAGTGAGGCTGAACACTTTTTTCATGTGTCTGTTGGCTGCCCATATATCTTCTTTTGTGAAGTGTCTATTCATTTCTTTTGACCACTTTTTAACGAGACTGTTTGTTTTTTTCCCTTTCAACACATTTGAGTTACTTGTAGATGTTAGGCCTTTGTTAGATATAAATTTGGCAAATATTTTTTCCCATTCCGTGGGCTGTCTCCCCACTCTCTTGATGGTTTCTTTTGTTTTGCAGAGGCTTTTTGGTTTAATGAGGTACGACATGTCTATCTTATCTCTTAAGGCTTGGACATCTGGGGTTTTGATCAGGAATTGGTTGCCTACTCCCATTCCTATAAGGGAGTCTCCTGTGATTTCTAAAATTTTCATAGTTTGAGATTTTACATTTAGGTCTTTGATCCACCTAGAGTCGATTTTTTTTTGTATGAAGATGGGTAGAAGTCCTGTTTCAATCTTCCACATGTGGTCATCACCATTTTCTGAATAGGTTCTCCTTTCTCCAGTGGTTGTTGGTGGAGTTTTTTTTTGATGAGTGGGTTGAGAAATTGAAGTTGTTGCTTCTGAAATCTCTATCCTCTTCTATTAGTCTATATGCCTGCTCTTGTACCAATGCCAGACTACTTTCAGTATTGTAGCCTTATACTAAAGTTTAAAGTCTGGAAGTGTGATACTGCCTGCTTTGTTTCTTTTGCTGAGGATTGTTTTGGCTATTCATGGTTGTTTATGTTTCCATACAAATTTCTGTATTGTAGTTTCCAGGTCTGCAAAAAATGATGTTGGTACTCTAATGGGTATTGCATTGAATCTGCAGATTGCCTTTGGAAGAATGGACATCTTAACAATATTAATTCTTACTATCCGTAAGCATGGAATATTTTTCCATTTATGTCCTCTTGGGTTTCTTTGTGCAATATTTTGTAGTTTTTGTTGTAAAGTTCTTTCACTTCTCTGGTTAGGAAGATACCAAGGTATTTCTTTTTTTGTGGCAATTGTGAATGGGATCGTGTTTTTTATTTGGTTCCCTGCCTATTTGTTGTTGGTGTGTAAGAATGTGACTGTCTTTTGCACATTTATTTTGTATCCTGAGACTTTACCAAAGTCCTTTATCAGTGCAAGGAGATCTTTGACAGATTCTCTTGGATATAAGATTATATTGTCAGCAAAGGGGGATATGCCTGATTTCCTTCTCTTGTCTAATTGCTATAGCTAGGACTTCCAACACAACGTGGAACAGGAGGGGTGAGAGTGGGCAGCCTTGTCTTGTTCTGGTTTTCATGGGAAATGCATTCAGTTTCTGTCCATTTAGCAATATTCTGGCTGTGTGTTTATTGTAGATGGTGCTTATTATTTTGAGTTATATTCCTTCTATGCCTAGGTATTCACGGATTTTTATGAAGAAGGGATGCTGGATTTTATCAAAAGCTTTCTCTGCATCTGGTGATATAATCATGTGGTTCTTGTTTTTACATCTGTTGATATATTTAATTACATTTATGGTCTTGCATATTTAGACCCAGCCCTGCATCCCAGAGATGAAGCTTACTTGGTCATGGTGGATGATTTTTGAGACCTGTTGTTGGATTCAGTTTGCTAGACCTTGTGAGAATTTTTGCATCTATGTTGATCAGGTAGTTCTATTTTTAATTTTTGAAGAAATGCCATACTCTTTTCCATAATGATTGTTGTAACTTACATTCCTACCCATAGTGCACAAGGGTTTCCTTTTCTCTACATCTTCACCAGCATGTGCTATCTTGTTTTTTCTGCAATAATCATCCTAACGTGTGATGTAATTCTTCATTGTGGTTTTGATTTGTAATTTTCTGATAAAATGATGCTGAACACCTTTCAAGTATTTGCTGGTCATCTTAATGTCTTTTTAGAGAAAGTCTAATATGGTCATTTGCTCATTTTTTAAGTTGAGTTAATTTTGTTTTGCCATTGTGTTATGTGAATTCCTTATACTTTGGAAATTAAGACCTTCTGAGATACATGGTGTGTAAATATTTTCTCTCAATCTTTAGGCTACTTTTCCATCTCGTTGAGTTTCTTTTGCTGTACAGAAGCTTTTTAGTTTGATGTAGTCCCACATGCTTATTTTTGCTTTTGTTGTCTGAGTTTTTGGTGTGATATCCAAAAAGTATTTTTCAAGGCCCAGCATCAAAGAACTTTGCCCCCGTGTTTTCTTCTAGTAATTTAAGAATTTCAGGTTTTAAACTTAGGTCTTTACCCCATCTTTACCCCATTTTAGTTTATTTATGTATGGTGTAGGATACTGGTTCAGTTTTGCTCTTTTGCATAGGAATATAAAGTTATGCCAACATCATTTACTGCAGAGGCGATGTTTTTCCCCATTGAGGATTCTTGGTACCCTTGCCAAAAACAAGCTTGTCATATACATTTGGCATTATTTCTGGGTTCTCTGTTCTATTGTTTTTGTATGTGTTGTCCTTTTTGATGACGATAGTATACTGTTTTGATGGTTATCACTTTGTAGCATTATTTAAAATCAGAAAGTGTGATGGCTACAGGTTTGTTCTTGTTTAAGTTTGCTTTGGCTGTCTGAGTCTTTTGTTGTTCTATAAAAATTTTAGGATTGCCGGGCTCAGTGGCTCAGCCTGTAATCCCACGCCTTTGGGAGACTGAGGTGAGTGGATTGCCTGAGCCCGCGGGTTCGAGACCCGCCTGGGCAGCGAGACCTCATCTCTACAATAAATCAAAAAAAATCAGCCGGGCATAGTAGCACATGCCTGTAATTCCGGCTACTGGGAAGGCTGAGGTGGAAGGATCGCTGGAGCCCAGCAGGTCGAGGCTGCGGTGGCCGGGAGCGGCCACTGCACTCCAGTCTGGGCGACAGAGTGCGACTCCAACTCAAAAAAAAAAAAAAAAATTTTAGTATTATGTTTTCTATTTATGTAAAAAATGCCATTGGAATTTTCATAGGAATTGTGTTGAATCTGTATATCCCTTTGAGTAATACAGGTATTTTGACAATATTAATATTTTCAGTCTATGAAAACAAGATATCGTTTCATTTTTTGTGTCTTTTTGTTTTTTTTCCAATGTTTTATAGTTTTCTGTGTAGAGGTTTTTGACCTCTTGGACTTCCCTATTACGTTACATTTAATCTTACAAGTCAAAAAAGCAAAAATGCAATCAATAATTCAACTATCAAGTGTGTCAGCTTCAGTTATGTACTCAGGCTTGACGCAAAGACTACTGATTGAGTCCACATGTAATGAACACACTACAGGTTGGATTTCATCCAGGGTTCCCTTTGTTATCTCATGTTTCATAAACCATAAGTTCCTACTTAACAGAAAGTTGACAAGATTTTTTTGAGTACCTGGGAATTAAGATCAACTCAGATCCAATAACAGATAGTTCTTGATACTTTGGGTGTTCCATTTTCCCTAGTGTAAACGTCCAAAAGTCCTTTTGGAGAAAAATAATGGGGACCCTTGCAGTCTATACTTCCTAAGCTGTGGCAGTTTTTCCTTCCAGGAATCAAGCTGTTCCTCAATCTATGGACTCTAAATTAGAAAATTGACAGGAATTTAGCAAGAAATTTTAACATTTTAGTTGGCGTAAATGCTCCTCCATTTTTACCTTCTTCTGATTGTAGATGAGAATCTTTTTTGGCTGCTATCTATTTCAACCATAAGGATGCTCTGCTTTAGAACATATTTCACAAATTTCTGCAGGTCATAATAGATACTTTGATTTCTGGCTGACCGTTAAATGTCTCCTCTTTTCCTTTATTCTTTCAGTGATCCAGTCATCCCAGGAATGTGAATGAGCCCGGCTCTATGACCACCCCCCCTACCATTACCCATACTCTGCATGTGAGGCCAACATTGACCTTGTCAGGGATGTCATGGTTTCTACTAACAGAACATTTCCAATTGCCTTGTTGAAAGGTGTGTTCTCTGAGTGTTCTTATTAAAAATTACCATGTGGATTGTCTCCTGGTCTCATATATATCTCAGCACATCATTAGTGAAAGGAGATGGGCAGAACTGCAGCTGCCAGTCAGTTGCTATCTTTATCAACTTTTCTTCCCTGGATATCTGAGCAATGTACATTCATGGTCACCCCACATTTGTATGTGGATGTTTATTGTGGTATTCACATTGCCAAAGCTCATGCAATTACAATCTTAAAATATATTTATTCCTTTTTATTTAAATAATGCTTCAATTAAGTTGACTGAAAAAAGAAAATTTTCCAAGAGAGGTTTTTTTTTCCCCTTGTCGCTGTTGACCTTTGAGGCTGGATAATTCTTTGTGGTGGGTACTTGTTGAAAGCCAGCCTTGGATGCCCGCCTGATTGACAAAGTCCAGGTGTGCTGAGGACCCCCGACCGCAAAGTGAGTCCAGGCAGCTGAGGCCCTTCTGTCTTCTGTCTTTGCTGTTGGTACAGCTGAAGAAATTCTGTGCAGTCGTGGAAGAAGAAGATGGCATGTTTATGTGAAGTACTCACAGCTAACCTGAGAATGTCATGGTTCATTTTTCCATTTTCCCACTATGCCACTTGGCCTTTTCTAACGTATACAAGAGTTAAACTCTGAAGCACATTAAGAATGCTTTCTTTCACTTGGTTATAAGTTACTAGATATTGCTTAAGTAATAAATGATATAAGTATATTCACTCCTTATTTGATTTAGGATTATGTAGTTTAGTGTTTAGACATAAGGTTTTTTAGAAGCATAAGTTTATAGTAAGTTCATTATGAATTCATTATAAGTTCTAACACTTATATAGGCGTTATGTAGGTGATTTATAACACTGTTTTCACTGACTTAGAATAAAGATTATCTTTAAGGTTTTTACTTAATTCAATAGTTAAAACTCTAAGTTAACGTTTATAGAGTGGGTTTTCACTGAACTCATAATATACTAATCAGACAGTTTTATGAAAAATTAGCTAAAGACAGAAAGCAACCTTGGGGGCCTGGGAAACATTACTAAAAGCTTCTTTTGAGTTTTCTTTAGAAACAAGCACTGCAGGATAAGAGAAAAGTAATGAAGACACCTGGACAAGAAAGGTGGTTACAGAATTCTGAAGGCCATAAAGCCCCTGCTACATGAAGAACTTTACACTTGGAAACTTTCTGGAGACAGTTCAAGGACTGTAATTAGGGACTTTGGACTAAAACTATCATCTTTGGCCTTATGAATAAGACTCATTGTCTGAATGTTTACAGGGTTCTTGGCTTGTTTATTGCTAAGACCACTAGATGGCGGTAACTTGTAGAGGATATGTACATGAAGGAATTTTCTTTGTCTTGCCCCTTTACGAATGGTATAAAAACTCTGTGTTAACTAACATTAAATTGTCATCTGTTCAGGAAGCAGGTGTCCGAGTATAATGTTTTCGTCTTTTGCCTATCCGTCTCTCCTTCAGGAAATCTCATGACCCTTGCGGGGCGGGACCCCCGCAGGTACTGTCTTGTGCACTGTGGGATATTTAGCAGCAGTCCTGGTATCTACTCACTACTCACTAGAGGAGTATCATCCCTGGAACTATTTCCTTTCCCCCATTGAACCATATCAAGCCAAATCTCTAAACATTATTAAATGTTCCCTGGGTGGGAGATGGAGGGGTAATTCCACTAGTTGGAAACCACTTACTTAATGCTATAATATTTGATTTATTTAATGGCAAAAATAAAAGATATTGAAATAAATAGGTAACCCAGAAATGTTCACAAGCAAATTAAAGTTTTTAGTATATGATTGAAGAATTGAATGAGTGGTAGAAAGTTTCATTCATCTCCCATATTTTTTGAATAAATACAAACTTTTGGAAAAAATAATTGTGGGTCTGTATTTTACCTCAAACATCAAAATTCTAGAGATATATAGTTAGAGTTGACTTGCATGGTACAAATAGGAAAAAACATAAAGATAAGTGTGAACTTTAGGTACAAAAACTTCTGAGTACCATCAGACTTAGAACTCTAAGATGGGGAAGTGATTTTTTTATACTTATGCCAAATAAATCAAATAGAATCATTGCACCACAGAGCACATTTTTCCACATCCTTAACTAGAATGGTTACATCTCAGAACACAACTCCTCTTTCCACTCAGCATTGAAGCCCAGAATGAAATGCAACTATGAAATTTTGAACTATTAACATTGTAATCATCTAAATAGCATTTTCCCCATCTGGTAGCTTAAATTATGTTGAAATATGCACTACAGATTAAGTTGATATATTTATTATTTCAATTTTTCTGTAAGATATTGAGAAAATATACTGCAAAGTTCATGGCTTAATCATTTTAAGGGAGAATAATACAATTTTTCTGAAAGACTATGAAGCTATAAGCCATATATAAATATACTTTTCTTACATTTAAATTAAGGGAAATGTGACTATTTTGACATTACAAAATGACATATAAGGACTATCAAGATTTTTGTTTCTGAGAGAGACTATATCACTGAAATTACATGAATTTGGAGAAGGTAGAATTTCCAATATAAAGTAAAAAAAGAAAGTCAAAATCACAGAAAATAAGTAAAATTGGTCAAAAATATTAAACACTACACAACTACAGGTTTTTGTTCTTAACATACTTATCTGTAGAGGCAACACATCATTCTAAAATATGGTGATTTAATACATTCTAGTGATAAACATTTGTTAAATACGTCAATTAAAAATATATTAAGATGACGAATACTTTGTACAATGGCTATTGATAAAATGCTGACACTACTAAACCACATAGTTTTGACCATCAGTTAAGAATGATGGGATTTTTCTTCCTAGTGAAGCATACTTGATTAGTTGCCTAGGCAACATCTAGACTCCCATTCTTTCTAGCTAATGGACATCCTAAAATTGTTTGTAAAAGCAATGTGAAAGAAATCAAGTTGTAAATTGACATTAATCCATGTGAAATATCTAGCCGATAATGTACATAGTTAATCTGCTGGGATGGGGTGGCATGGAGAAAGTCTGAGAAACATCTAAGATATAGATAGTGATTTTCACCCCATTTCTTGGCCTGACTGGTAGATGTGAGGCAGAAATGCATGCTCATGGAGCCCCTTATTTACTATCATAACTAACAGAGATTCTTCACTGGACTAAACTGTAGTCAGGCTCCTGAACCTCCTCTTAGGCTTAACTGAGTACTTCCTTGTAAAATTCAGCTTTAGCAAGGAAGCTTCTAATTTAGTTTAACAAGAACCTCCCTCTACTGACATCTGATCACTTTTCATATCTGACCAGTTTCCTCATTCTTTCAGTATTCCCAGGTGATGTGTGGTCACCTAGCTTGTCTTCATCAAAAATTCTGTTAGGTCTGTTTACCCATCACTCCCTCACCTCTGATGTTTCCTGCTTAATTACCTACTTGCCATACTGTGTTGAGAGTTGAGGCCAATCTCTTTCCTCACTGCAAGACCCCATTGCAGTGGTCTCTGTACGTATCCTGACAGTCCTAGATAAAGTCTTTCTTATCATGCTTTAAGAAGTATCATGAAATAATTCTTTTCTATAACATGACACACAATATCCAGGCTTTTTTGCTGGGTGAGAAAATTATCTCCTTATATGTCTGATTCACTTGGAGTTGTATGACACTTATTGTTTTAGGCTGAACTGTGAACTCCTCAAAATTCACATGTTGAAGCCATAACCTGCAAGACCTCAGAATGTGACTGCATTTACAGACAGGACCAGTTAAAATGAGACCTTTGGGTGGACCTTAATCCAGTCTGACTGATGTCCTAATAAGAGGAAGAGATTAGGACACAGACATGCACAGAGGAGTAACCATATGAGGATACAGGGAGAAGATGGCATCTACCAACCACAGAAAGAGGCCTCAGAAGAAATCAATCCTGTTGACTTGTTCTTATGACTTCCAGCCTCCACAATCATGAGAAAATAAAGTTCTGTTGTTTAAGCTGCTCAGTCTGTGAACCATTGACATGGCAACTCTAACAAACTAATACAGTTACGTTTAAACTAATTCAGTTACCTCCAGACCAAACAATTTAGTAATATATGTAGTAGTTTTGTTTATGAAACTTAACCACAGATTGTTTCCTAGGGTCAAATATCTACATGTTACATTCTAGTCTTTGCCAAAGTTACAATGCCAGTGACCCCAGGTATACAATAGCTATGATTTGCAATTTCAATACATTTAAGGTCATGACCATGGCTTCTGGAGTAGAACGCAGGAAGGACCCCACTGAATTTATCAAAGTCAATATTTATGCCTGCCGTGAAACTCACAGAGGTGCCTTATAGTCATAATAAAGTAATGACTGTGAGAAATGTAACCTTATACAAACCTTTAGAATGTGTATTGCATTAGAACTCAGAGTATAATATTGCTAAATACTATAAAATATTAATAATGTCACAATATTAGAGTGAAGAGTGGTTTCCCAAAGCTGATACTTGTTACAAATCCATCCAATTAACACATATTCATTTAGTGAGCACCTTAGGAAAGAGCTCGTGCTATCAACACTACAACGATATATAGATCAGTTTACTGTCCTCACAAAACATATAGATAGGAGAAAGACAGAGAGCATCCATAAGCATAAGAAAAGTTTATTTAAAATGTGAAGGATGAGAGCAATTATGATTCCTTTGTCCCATCTAACATTCCATAACTCTACATAAGGAATTATACTGTATGGGCCTGGGTATAAGTATAAATTAATATAATATGTAATACATTTTAGAGATAACTCCTAACTATCCATCATCAATCTATAGCTATTTGTCTATTATATGTTTATTTATCTAATTAATCTAGACATTGTTTATCCATTTATTTTCTATCTTTTTATGTAGGTTGATGGATGCAGGGATGAATGTATGGATTGTGGATAGAAAGACAGACAGATATAATAGAGATAAATGTTCACAATTAATGTCAATTATGCTCACAAACTAAGAAAGATAATAAGTAAAATATAAAGAGTTGGCAAACAGTGTTATCTCTGAGTTGCTGATAAAATTGTCAACTGTGCCTAACCTACTTATTATGAAGAAAGGGGAGGAGTGATGGATCTTTACAAATGAGAAAAGATGAATCCAGTACCCCTGGTGATTGTGGTGAGGAGCGGGAACATGATAGGTTTTCATTCAAAAGCCATATCAAGCCGGGCTCGGTGGCTCAGCCTGTAATCCCGCGCTTTGGGAGGCTGAGGTAAGTGGATTGCCTGAGCCCACGGGTTCGAGACCCGCCCAGGCAACTTGGCGAGACCTCATCTCTACAATAAATAATAAAAAAAAATCAGCCGGGCGTGGTAGCGCATGCCTGTAGTTCCAGCTACTTGGAAGGTTGAGGTGGAAGAATCGCTGGAGCCCAGCAGGTCGAGGCTGCGGTGGCCGGCAGCGGCCACTGCACTCCAGTGTGGGTGACAGAGTGAGACTCCAACTCAAAAAAAAGAAAAAGCCATATGAATCTCTTTCAGTGTAATCCTCTGCATTGCTGAGTCTAGAAAAATAAAATTGTCCTTCTTCCATTAGCTTTGCAAATAAAGATTTTGTATGCATTTTAAATTTTTTCTTCCTTTATAAACATTTTTTGATGACATAAAAATGTGCATTCAGAAAAAGGGCTTGAACCTAAACTTGACACTTGACCAAATGAACTTAATAGATACCTACAGATTATTCCAACCAACAACTACTGAATATACATTCTACTCATCACCACATGGAATGTAATCCAAGATAGATCACATCCTTGGCCATAAATCAAGAATAAACAAATTCCATAAGGTTGAAATACAGCCATGCACCTTCTCAGAACACCGTGGAATAAAAATAAATATCGATACCAACAAAATTTCCCCAAAACCCACAAAGACATGGGCCCTAACAGCATGATGCTGAACAACTACTGGGTCAACACTGAAATCAAAGCATAAATTAAAAGATTCATGGAAACAAATGAAAATGAAGAAACATCTTAACAAAACCTCTTGGAAACAATGGAAACAGTTCTAAGAGGGGAATTTATATCTCTATAGGCACACATCAAGAAAACGGAAAGATAACAAGTGGGGAGCCTAACAAATCACCTAAGGGAGCTGGAGGGAGAACCATCAAAATTCCAACTTTAACAGAAGAATCCAAATCGCCAATATAAGAGCCCAAATACGGGACATAGAAGACAAAAACATCATAGAAAACATCAACGAAACAAAAAACTGATTCTTTGAAAAAATTAAAAGATTGATGGACCCCTAGCCAGAATGACCAAGAAAAAGAGAAAAAGCCCAAATAAACACAATCAGAAATCCAAAAGATCAAATCACAACTGACCCCAAAGAAATACAAAAGATTATCAGAGATTACTGTGTATACCTATATGGAAACAAACTTAATAACCCAAATGAAATGGAGGACTTTCTGACATCACACAACCTACCCAGGTTGAAACAAGAAGACATTGAGACACTAAATAGAACAATTGTATTGTGATACTAAATAGAACAATAGAATTATTGTTCTATTTAGTGTCTCAATGTCTTCTTGTTTCAACCTGGGTAGGTTGTGTGATGTCAGAAAGTTCCAGTTTCTGATTGTGTTTATTTGGGCTTTTTCTCTTTTTCTTGGTCATTCTGGCTAGGGGTCCATCAATCTTTTAATTTTTTCAAAGAATCAGTTTTTGGTTTCGTTGATGTTTTCTATGATATTTTTGTCTTCTATGTCCCATATAGCAACCAAGGAAATTGACTCTGTCATAAGAAAACTACCTACCAGAAATGTCATGGACCGGATGACTTTACAGCAGAATTCTGCAAAATGTACAAGGAGGAGCTGATACCAATACTATTGAAAGTATACCAGGCAATTGAGAAAGATGGAATGCTCCTCAAATCATTTTACGAAGCTAACATCACACTAATATCCAAACCGGGTAAAGATCCAATAAAAAAAGAGAGCTACAGACCACTATCCCTTATGAACATAGATGCAAAAATCCTCGACAAGATTCTAGCAAATCGGATCCAAAAACACATCTCAAAAGTCATCCACCATGACCAAGTAGGCTTCATCCCCAGGATACAGGGCTGGTTAAACATCCACAAGACCATAAATGTAATTAAATACATCAACAGATGTAAGAACAAGAACCACATGATTATATCATTAGATATAAAAAAATCTTTTGATAAAATCCAGCATCCCTTCTTGATAAAAACCCTTAAACGCCTAGGTATAGAAGGAGCATACAAAATACTAAGGGCCATCTATGATAAACCCATGGCTAACATACTGCTAAATCAACAGAAACTGGAAACTTTTCCCCTGAAAACTGGAACAAGACGAGGCTGTCCACTCTTAACCCTCCTATTCAACATTGTGTTGGAAGCCCTAGCTAAGGCAATTAGACAAGAGAAGGAAATGAGGTGTATCCAAATAGGAAAAGGGGAAGTCAAGTTATCCCTCTTTGCGGATGATATGATCCTATACCTCAAAAATCCAAAAGAATCTGTCAAAAACCTGTTTTCACTGATAAAGGACTTTGGCAAAGTCTTGGGGTATAAAATAAAGGTGCAAAAGACAGTTGCATTCTTATACACCAACAACAAGCAGGCAGAGAACCAAATAAAAAGCATAATTCCATTCACAATAGCTACTAAAAAAATAAAATACCTCAGCATCTTCCTAACCAGAGAAGCAAAAGATCTTTACAATAAGAACTACAAAACACTATACAATGAAATCCAAGAAGACACAAATGGAAAAATATTCCATGCTCATTGTTAAGATGTCCATCCTACCAAAGCAATCTACAGATTCAATGCAATATCCATCAAATTACCAACGTCATTTTTCTCAGACCTGGAAATGACAATACAGAAATTCATATGGAAACATAAATGACAACGAATGGCCAAAACAATCCTTAGCAAAAGAAACAAAGCAGGAGGTATCACACTTCCAGACTTCAAACTTCGCTATAAGGCTTCAGTAATCAAAACAGCCTGGTATTGGTACAAGAACAGGCATACAGATTAATGGAGTAGGATAGAGACTCCGGAAGCGAAGCTTCAATTTCTCAACCAAATCATCCTTGACAAAGCCTCCAACAACAACCGCTGGGGAGAGGAGAACCTATTCAGTCAGTGGTGCTGGGAAAACTGGCTGACCACATGCAGAAGATTGAAACAGGACCCATACCTTTCACCATACACAAAAAGTAACTCTAAATGAATCAAAGATCTAAATGTAAAACCTCAAACTATAAGAATCTTAGAAAGTGCAGGAGACACCCTTATGGGAATTGGAACTGTCAACCAATTCTTGCTCAAAACCCTAAGTGCCCACACCATAAGATATAAGATAGACAAGTGAGACCTAATCAAACTAATGAGCTTCTGCAAAACAAAAGAAACCACTGAGAGAGCAGGGAGAGAGCCCACAGAATGGGAAAAAAAATTTGCCAACTGTGTATCTGACAAAGGCCTAACATCTAGGATCTACAAAGAACTTGAACGTGCCAAAAGGAAAAAAAAAAAAAGTTCCATTAAAAAGTGGACAAAAAACATGAATAGACATTTCTCAAAAGAAGATATACGGGCAGCCAACAGACACATGAAAAAGTGCTCAGCCTCACTCATCATCAGAGAAATGCAAATCAAAGCCACATTGAGATACCACCTAACCCCAGTAAGAATGGTCATCATTAAAACAAACAACAGCAGATGCTGGCGAGGATGTGGAGAAAAAGGAACGCTTCTAAACTGCTGGTGGGAATGCAAACTAGTGCAACCTCCTTGGAAGACTGTGTGGTGATTGCTGAAAGACCTAGAAATTAACCTTCCATATCACCCAGCGATCCCCCTATCGGGAGTATACCCAGAGGAACTCAAAGCATTCTACAAAAAGATACCTACACACGCATGTTTGTTGCAGCTCTATTTACAATATCAAAAATATGGAACTAACCATGCTGCCCATCGAAGCAGGACTGGATAAAAAGAATGTGGTACATATGCATAATGGAATATCATGCAGTCATAAAGAAGGACAAACATATGGACTTCACAGTAACTTGGATAGATTTAGAGTCTATCATACTCAGTGATCTATCACAGAAACAAAGTACAGAGTACCACATGTTCTCACTCATAAGTGGACCTTGAACAAGTATCATAATACTATAAGAAAGGGATTGGCAGTACTGAGAAACTGCCAGGGGAGAGGGAATGGAATTGGTAGTTGAGGGAAACTGCCAGGGGAAGAAATGGCATACCTCATCGACAAGGAACTGCATAAAGAACATTTGTATACCTAACCTTGAATTGTACCCCACATCTTTAAAATAAAAAAATTAAAAATTAAATTAAATTAAAAATTTTAAAAAAACAGAAAAAGGGTTTGAATATAATTAAACTGCTATCTCTATAAGGCAAAACCCACAGAACAGCCACACTGTTGAGAAACATCCTGCAGGGCTTCTGTCCCTTTACCCCTAGAGATAACCTCTATCCTAAATTTCATAGTAATTGCTTCCTTGTTCTTTTCTAACCTCGTATACCTAAAGGTGCAAATTTTTGGTTTTCACATAGATGGGCTTATAGCTTATGTGTTATTTTGTCTCTAGCTTCTTTCACTGAATATCACATTTTGAGATCCATCCAGGTGTTGCAAGTACCTTGTAGTGCATTCACTTTCCCCAGTGTCTGGTATTTTATTCTATGAGTATACCACAAAGTATTGATGCATTCTATTGTTGGTAGATATAGTAATTGATTTCATCTGCAGCTCTTTTAAGCCATGTGACTGTGAACCTTTTTTATTGTATTACTTGGTTCACAGAGAATATAATTAGGAGTAAAATTCCTGGGGCTTTATGTGATTTAAGCTTTGGCTACTGGATGCAGTCACCCGAAGTTTGGAATGTGGAAGTTAGACTGCTTCTGCTGCTTCTCACTGGAAAACTCAAACACAGAATGTTCGTTGTTTCATTTTTTCCCATGTCTCAGCATTTCATAGTACATTTCTTAGCTTTGTGGGTATTATGGTGGACAGTGCCAAGCTTTCATTTTTGTTGGTTCAGATCTGGCAGGGCATAGTAGCATGGAAGACAAGTACCATGGCAATAATGAGTCATGGTATTCAGAGAATTGAATTAGGATATTTAATTAGACTCTATTGCTTCAAGTTTCCTGAACTCTCAAATGCACCTGATCCTCAACTGACTCCAAGAAATGCCCTTCCTCTCCACATGAAGAGCTAATTTTAGCTTGCTTGCAGACTCTGCATATGACTTTTGGCAGTTGCCTTGTGAAGTAGAGCCCATTCTCATGAACTCCCACCTTTACAGGCCCTTCTTTCCTCCAGATATAAGATTAAAATCTGATTCCATCTTGCCTAGGAGGACAAGTGCAAAGACTTATTCAGAAAGAAACAATGTACAAGCTACAAAGTTCAACTGCTGGAAATTTGCTTTTATCATAGAGTTTTAGATGTTAAGGGATCTAAACTCAGAGACAAGGATGTTGGAAAACTTTCTCTCTTACCTGTAGATATCTCCTCTGGAAGATGTACAAATACTCCCTCCCACAAGGCATTGAGAAGTTTAATCTAGTGACTGTGTCCAGAAGGTAGGGATGAAGGCTAGAGATGCTCCTATTATACTGGGTTCTTCAAATGAAGTTGGGATAATGGAATTAGAGAGTGGACAATGCTGGTAGGCAATATTTAACCATCAGAGAAAACACAAACACACATATTGTAAGTAGGCAGTAAGACTAAATTGACCATTGTAATGGCCAAACTACTTGACACTGTGATCCATCAAGGAGTGTCCATCACAGAATAAAATGAAAAAATCCAAAGGAATTTTTATTGATTTGCTTAACAACAACAATACAACTTCAGGTCTGATAAACAGAATTATGTCTTGAATTAATATGATAGACAGTCATAGTCCCTCAAATAATTCCCAAACTTTCACCAGTTTAATCTCAGAAACAAAGAAATACAGTTTAAGAGGTTCACTTAATAAAGATCCCAGTGTCATTGCCATTAGTATGGGCCACAAATCATGTTTTTGTTCACAAAACATTGTGTTTTTGCTATTCATCTCTGGTTATTCATTTAGTTGTCATTCATTTCTTTGCACTGTCACAGAGTATTCCCCTGTATAAATATTCCATAATATATTATTTATCTACTGCTAGTGAGTGTTTATACTGTTTGGCAGATTTTAAGAAGATCAATGTCATATGCCTTTTGCATATATCCTGATGTGCATATGGCAAGTATTTCCATAGGACACTTATCTATAGATTTATTTTACATCATACACATGTTCATCATTACTAAGAAATACCATTTATTTTAGAAAGACATTCTACAATTTCACATTTTTTCAAACACAGATAAGGTCTCTATCGCAATAAATTTATTTTATTTGCATTCTGGCTATGATTGCTATGAAATATCTTTTTTATTTTATTTTCTATTTCTAATTTTCTTATGAAAATATTTATACATAGAAGATTTAGAATAGTAGAATAGACAACCACATATCTGTCATCTAGATTTAACAGTTGTTACCATTTTGTTATATATTTCCATCTATTTTTGTTGTTGTTGAAGTATGTTAAAGGGAGTTACGAACATCTTGACATTTTGCTCCTAAATACTTAAGCACGCATCCCTTCAGACCTTAGAACACTTCTTCACACACCGCACCTAACAGAATCACAAACATTTATCGATATACTCTACCACTTAATCCATATTCAAATTTCCCTGTCTCACAGCAGATTTTTTCAATTAAAGACAGCACATTTTGATCAGTTGCTATTTCTCATAAACCTCCTGTTATTGAGACTAGGTCATTTTCAAGTTGCAGTGCTCACATGTTATGAAGATAAACATTATATGGACCCCATGTCATCCCTCTTCTGTGAAACTTGTGTTTATTTCCTTGCTTATGTTTCTATGCTTCTTTTTGTTTTGAAATTTAACGAACTGAAGCTATAAATAAAATAATCAACATCATCCAAAGGCCTCTTGGACAGAACAAGTCACAAGAACAGGAGGTCATGACCTATGAGTGATATGACAGCATCAAATCCTGACAGGTGGAATGTAACTTTTGTTGTTGTGGTTCTAATTGTCGAAGGTCCTTTCTACAAGTGAGATATAGAAGTGCTCAGTCACAAATGAAGGCATTTCAAGCAATTAAGCAATATAAAATGAGTTACTTATTCAGAGGTTAAGAGTTAGAGGGGACTCCTTGTTCCGTTTGGGGGGCTGCCCTCACACTGACCTTGGAAGTTGTTGTAAGAGCCACTTGTTAGAAGAAAGCAATTGTCTGACCAATCACCCATTTATTAATGCAGCCCTAGTCATTTGCTTATATGGCCATATCAACCCGGACAAAATCCCAGTCTGTGGAAAGTCTAAACATGATGTAATACAAGGCTTCTGCTTAAATGCTTAAATGGACCAGTACATTCAAACTGGTACCCCGAACAAAGGCATTCATCAGTGGCCATTTAAGTTTGAAGCTGTGTTTTGCAGTATTTTGTGTGTTTTTGTTGGTTTTCATAAGTCTGTACCTTATTGAGGAGGGGTTTGTAAGTGATTGGACTAGAAGGAGATGGTCAATATCATTTGGAGCATCACTACAATGTTGCCTAGGAAACTGCGCCCTATAGGACAGCAAGGTCTATAAAACAAACATATGGTTATGTCATCTTTTTGGCCTACCCCCCCTTTTCATGGAAACCTTATCATTCTTAATGTGGGATGCTCTGTCTCTGCTCTGTGACTGTTTGAACTCAA
>JAPVLO010001195.1:0-196461 GCA_027257055.1 Cephalopachus bancanus
GAGAGAAACTAATCTTTTTCTCTAGAAGGGAGGAGAGTTCTAAGAATCTGTGACATCATTTCAAAACCTCCACAGGAAACATGCTTGTTGAGAAAGATAGTTTAGGATAGTTTTAACTTTTCTGTTTTTTAGTTGTCTGCTTTTAAGATATACATTATCTTAAAAATAATCTTATCCCCTAAAAAAAAAAAACTTAAATAACATTAGCCATATGAAAGCATTAAGAAGTTTGTCATGAAATTTCATAATCTATCTGTCAAAAATAAAAGAAAAAAGAAATCTTGCATTTGTAGTTAAGTTACAAAGAAAAAAGAAATCTTGCATGTGTAGTTAAGTTACAAAGCATTACATCATTGAGCATATTCTTACATTGGTAGTGAAAATGGGCAACTCCCACTGATGACTGTATCTTGTAGCTTCATTCTTTCATAATTGTCATTAAATAGTATGTAATCAAAGGACTTTTGCTACCCATTGGGTGGGATAAGTTCCACTCATCTTATCATTATAAATACTTCCTTTTGTTAACTTCTAGTCAACTTTGGACCATCTATTCCAACCCAAATAAGTATTTTATAGAGACAATTCATGAATTTGTAAAATATATATAAAATAATGCAAAAGTCACCATTAAATATTGTTACAGACATGACATAGCTGTACCTTTTAGACATGTACAAAGCTGTTACAGAGCCTTAGAGCTTGTAATTTTGTTTCAGGTTTTTTTGTAAAGGTAAGAGCAAGGTAGAGTTACTTCGATAAATACAGATAACATTCTATGATCATAAAAGGCTGGGATAGTTCCAGAACATATGTCATATGTTATTCTGATAGGAACTGAAGGTCACTAGGAAAGCTAAGGATAGGAGAAAGAAGCTTACTCAATTCTCCCTAATATATCCAAAGGAGCTGTTTGAATTGAGTATTCAACATCAGGGGCCTAAAGTAGAAAAGAGGTTTGTTTGTTGAGTAGAGTCAACACACAGGAAAAGTACTGCCACTGATGACCCATTTTTTTTTTTCTAATTTATCCTCCTTGGCCCAGAGCAGAAAACTGCATGTAATCTGGAAATAACGCAGCTAGTGATGAAGGTGATGTCAGTGATTTCTCTTGTAGCCCTGGGTGGCTATTAGGGTTCTCGCCTTGAGATCAAGATGCTCCACACTTCACAGTGTCTTCTTGTGACCAGAGGTTAATCTCCTTATAGAATTTCTCCCGTCTCAGCTTTCCTGCAGTTACAGCAAAAATAAAAGATTATTTCTCACTGCTTATTTACTCCTACAACCAACTCATAAGAAGTGGAATTCTAATTATTATGAATTAAACTCATTTTTTTTAATAGTTGTAAAAGTCAAACATTCTTGTCAGCACTAATCAGATATTGTTACTATTGTTCTCCTGTGGCTGCTGTGTCTATAATGTAATTAAAAGCTTTGTTTTCTTTTTATTCCAATGCATGTTAATTACAAGCATAAATTTACGAAATCTTTATAAATGTACGTTGACAAAATCATAACCTTGTAAAATGTGATAACATTAATACAATCTCAATATTTTTTTGAATTATTCAATTGTCAAACAACCTGCAAAGAACAGAAGTCAATAACGTCATTAGAAAATTAAAGATATGTTGATTTCCAATGATGATGTAAGGGAAACTACTTCAACATCAAATTTAAAAGTGGTTAATGGGTTTATTCTCTCATAGGCTTCTATGATTATCACAGCAGTTTGTACATATCACTGTTAAAATGTTGTCACATAAAAGTTAATTTTTATCTCTCATAATTTTCACTGTAGAAATATAATGAAAAAAGTAAAAGAATACTTTTTGCATATTTTTGTGACTATAGTGTGCTTTTTTAAGTTAAAAAATAGAATTAAGTATTGCTTAATTTAGAAAAATGAACAAATTGTAAGTGTTCAGTTTAATAACTGTCACTAAGAAAATTTAATTGTGTACTCACCACTCAGACCAAGAAACAGAATATGACCTTAATTCCTCTCTCTACCAATGCCTATTTCCTTCTTTTCTTTTTTTTGAGTTGGAGTCTCACTCTGTCGCCCAGGCTGGAGTGCAGTGGCCACTCCCGGCCACCGCAGCCTCGACCTGCTGGGCTCCGGAGATCCTTCCGCCTCAGCCTTCCGAGTAGCCGGAATTACAGGCACGCGCTACCATGCCCGGCTGATTTTTTGATTTATTGTAGAGATGAGGTCTCGCTGCCCAGGCGGGTCTCGAACCCGCGGGCTCAGGCAATCCACTCACCTCGGCCTCCCAAAGGCGCGGGATTACAGGCTGAGCCACCAAGCCCGGCTCCTTATTTTCTTAGTGTATTCACTGTCCTGACACCTAGTATCACAGAATAGTTTTGGCTGTTTTGACATGTCATATGAAAGGAGTCATACAGTCACCTCTTATTCAAGACATATGTAAGCAGAACATGCTTTAATTTTGCTGTCCTCTCAGGGATACACCGCAGCAGTCTGTAAGTTCCCCCTAACAAGTGCTTTGCACTGGTGTTTAGTGCTCCTTTCTTTCCTTTCTCTGGAATCCCACCCGGCCCAAGTTTACATGGGTTTGGGACACCCACTTGTGCAAACTCCCCCGCCACAGCTTTGTGGGTCACTCCTGCCATGGATTCAACCGGGACAAAACAAAGGACATGCAACTATCTTCATAAGGGATATTGAGTTTTAGTTTTCTTTTCTTGTGATGTTTTTATTTGACTTTGTTTTCAGAGCAATTGACTTCACAGTCTAGATTGAGAGGATTCTCCTTCTCCTGCAATTTTTGAAAGAGTATGTGAAAGACTGGTTTAATTCTTCTTTACATTTTTAATTCGTTATCTTGTTATAGGGCTATTCAAATTTTCTATTTCTTCAGCCGATTTTGATAATTTATGTCTCTCTAGGAATATGTCCATTTCATGTAGGTTAATTTGTTGACGTATAGTTGTTCACAGCATTTTTTCTGATCTTTTTAATTTTTGTAGCGTTCATGTGGTTTCTCAGTTGAGTGTTCTCAGAAGAAAGAAAGTCAGAAAAAGCTAGGGGGTGATCTCAATAGGTACGTGGTCTCAGCTATAGTCTGTCTTCAGCCTGGTCTCTTGGGGAGCTCTGGAACAGCATGACCACGATTTCCTTTCTTGTTTGAGGTGAGTCTGTTTTGTTTTGTTTTAATATTTATTTTAGATTTGGGGGCGGGGGTAAACATGCATGGTCGTTAAATGGACGTATTGCATAGTGGTGGTGTTTCAGGTGGCCTACTCCCCAGATAGAAAACCTGGTACCCCATAGGTACTTTCTGAACTCTAGCTGCCCTCCCCACCTCCCCCTTTATTGGTGCTCCCAGTATCTATTTTTTCCATCTTTGTGACTGCTTAGTTTCCACAAGTGAGTGAGAACATGCTGTGTTTGGTTTTCTGTTTCTGAGTCAGTTCTCGTAGGATGGTAATCTCCAGCTCCATCCATCTTGCTGCAAAGGACATGATTTCATTCTTTTGTGACTGCAAGGTATTCCATGCTGTTATATACCACATTGTCTTAATCCAGTCAATAGTTTGCTGGGTCTTTAGGTTGGTTCCATTATTTTGCTCATGTGAATAGTGTTGCAATGAACATATGAGCATAGGTTTCTTTCTAATATGATTACTTTTCCTTTGGGGAGATCCCTAGTAGTGGGATTGCCATGTCAAATGGTAATTTGATTTTTAGTTTAAAAATGTCCATACTGTTTTCTGTAGATTAAACTAGTTTACAATCCCACTGACAGCGGATGAAGGGAGTCTATTTTTTAATTCTCTATGTTGGTTAATCATTTGATAGAGGTGTTTATAGCTGCAGATTTTCCTTTAAGCTTGAGTTTTGCTGTATCCTACATTGTGATATGCTGTCATGTTTTTGTTTTCATTCATCTCAAAGTATTTTCTAATTTCCCTTGTGATTTCTTCCTTGACTCCTTTGTCATTTATGGGTATGTTGTTTTATTTCCACATATTCGTGAATTTCTCAAACTTACTTCTGTTTCTTATTTCTAATTCTATTAATTGAGAGATGGATATACTTTATATGATTTCAGTCCTTTTACATTTATTAAAATGTATTTTATTATCTAGACTATGGCCAATTTGGGAGAATGTTTCATATGTGTTTGTTGAGTGTGTATTCTGCTGTTGTTGGGTAGAGTGTTTTATAAATGTCTGTTAACTCTAGTAGATTGACAGTGATGTCAAGACCCGATATATTTCTTTGTTTTATTTCTAGTTGTTCTATCCTACAAGCTAATTTTAAGATTTCCTTTAGTCCTGTGGTTCTGCAGCTTTACCATAGTGAATCCATGTGGGTATGTTTTTTGAAATTGTCTTGCTCGATTAAGTGGTCATCCTGAATTTGGATTTGGTTTCTTTTCAACATTTATAGAAAGTATTAAACAGTATTTCATTAATGTTGCCTCTGCATTTATCTTTTATTCTGGAATATCCATTTAACATCGTTTAGATTTTTTTTTGTGTTATCCTCTAAGATGTCTCACTTCTCTTCCATATCTTCTGTCCTGTAGTATGTGTGTGTGTGTGTGTGTGTGTGTGTGTGTGTGTGTGTGTGTGTATGCTACATTCAGAGTATTTTTTCTGAGCTGTCTCCCAGTACACAAATTCTTTCTTCAGACATCTGTATTCTGTTTTTAGAAATATATTTATATATTGAGTTTATAATTTCAGCTATTCAATTTTTCATCTAAAGAAGTTTCCATTTCTTTTAAAATCTGTTATGTTGCTTCATATAGCTTCCTATTACTTGCAAATGTTTACATTTGTTTTTTATTTGTTTAAACAGGGAATGCCCATGAATTTGTAATCTCTAACAAATTTGTTCAAACTTTGCTAGTCTCTTTTGTTCTTTGTTGTTCTAGATGTTTTATATGTGGGTTTTTTTTTTTTTTTGGTTTATTGCTCATTGTTTCCCTTTAAGCTTAGTTATTTTTTCTCTTTATTTCCATTTAACATCATTAGAATTTTTTTGAATATTTTTAAAAATAAATTTTATGCATGCACTTAAAGTATACAACATGATTTTATGGAATACATACAGATAACAAAAACTTATAGGGAAGCAAATTAACATATCCATCATCCAACATAGATACTCTCTCTTTGCAAGAACAGTTAAAATCTACTCACTTAGAATGAATTCCATAACGGTACAGTTTTATCACCTATAGTACTCATGCTGTACATTAGACTTCTGTAGATTCATTTAACCTACATATCTGCTGCTTTGTGTCCTCTGATCTGCCTCTTTCCTTCCCACATCTCTTGTATGAGAACTAAGATAGAACTATCTTCCTTTGCAGAAGATTTACATGTAGTTCTTTCAGGTGCCTACATATATAAAACTAGTCTAGAATCATCT
Source organism: Cephalopachus bancanus (assembly GCA_027257055.1). Classification (NCBI taxonomy): domain Eukaryota; kingdom Metazoa; phylum Chordata; class Mammalia; order Primates; family Tarsiidae; genus Cephalopachus; species Cephalopachus bancanus. Next base: position 5,411 of record JAPVLO010001195.1, read on the forward strand.
TAAACCTCCCTCTTAGCTTGAGATTTTAGACAGATGAAGAGTTATAACCCTATAACTTCTAGTTTCTGTCTATAATGCTTTGACATCTTGGGGTTTTGCTAACTGGGGATACTGGCCCTCCCAGGACAGCCTATTCTTAGAGATAATGAAGGACTAGCCTACAATAGTGTCTTTCATATGCAAACTAATCAATTCAGAGCCAATACCCCAATCCCCTTCTCCAACAGCTCCCACATTTTGGGCTACAGCTGCCCTAATTACCCCAGGGCCAGATTATGAAGCAATGGGAAACCCTGCGGGAGCTTACTGAAGTTCTAATCATGCGAAGCATGTCTCACCCATCTCTGTTGCAGAAACCAAACCACAATAAAGACTTTTGCCCATATTTCAATTCACTACCTATGCTTCCCGACTGACCCTCATGCTTCCCTGTCTGGTCCTACAGGTTGAGGCATGCCTCCTCTCCTGAGAACTGTGAGTAATAAACTATAATTCAATGGCAGTTATCTTCTGATCTGTTGACCTCACCATACCTGAATAATAATAAGCCCACATTTTAAAACAAATTCCAATGGAAACATGTGATAACCGGCTTGTCACTGTAGCTCCTCAGGGATTTTTTAACTTTTTTTTTCTTTCCATAATGCACCAGAGTGAATTTAGTCACAATCCTTCGGGAGTGAGGATGGTGGCAGACTTGCTTCTAGTTTACATTTTTGCTGAAAGTGTACTCCAGTTGTTCGCATCCTTGACTAGAATTAGAATCACCTGATAGGGAGACTTTAAAATAACTCTCATGCTTAGCCTCAACTCTACACTTATTAAATCAGAGTCTCCGGTGACAGACCCAGAACTCAAGTATTTCTTCTGAGCATTCAGTTGATGCTTCTTCATAGTAAATGTTAAGAATTACTGATTTCATATGTAACATTCCTGATTTCATATATAACATCTCTTACCAGACTCTTTGAACAAACTCTGACCTTTACCTCATAATGCCTTCAAATTGATGGCACATTTCCTTGATTGGCAAATGCCATCAGAAAGAAATAGCTTCACCTCTCCACTTAACTCTTTGGGTTTTTACTTTCCCTTGGAATTTGCCCTAGATGCCATTTATTACTAGTTTGCCATATTTGTATTGTTTTTAAAATGATTGGACTTTTCTCAATTCAGTATTTTAAATGTTTTCAGCACAACACTTTGTTTAAGTGGATTATACAGATTAGTCTGCCATATTTCCCAAATCCTCACCTTAAATTTTTCCCAGCACTTAATCTCTTCTCATTCTCCCTCTTGCTTCTATTCTCAATTCCATTTCACAGTGCAGCCATGGTAGACAGTTCAAGCATGCTCCAGTGTCTTTCTCCTTTTCTCACCAGGCATTTCTCCAGGCTGTAAAAAGTGCCCTATTTTGCACAAGCACAGCCTTTACATTTAGGAAAGTTAAAGACCCTTTGACAACTCTCAATCAATAGTAAATGTGGTTTGGTGGATAAATATCTCACATCGTCCTTCAAATGAACAATTCTGAGATGCTTTCTACATAATGCTTCAGAATATCCACATTGAGATGAATGTCCAGTTGCCACCAATCATAATCACCTCAATAATTTATTTTTTCTGACTTTTATGATTTTAATTGTCTTATTCTCTCTTTTTCCAGTTTTTCTTCTTCTGTCTTTTTTCTATTTTCCCTTCCTCTGTTATCACTTTCCAAATGAACTATATACAACCAAGGGTCTTCTTTTGGAGAGAGAAAGCCCAAATAAAAACACATTCTCCCCACAGGGGCTTATGACCTTACTACCTCTCTCAGCATTTCAACCTTTAAAGTATCTACACTATTGATAATATTCAGTTTAGGAAACATATAGAAGCAGCATTATCATTAGGAGCATGAATTTGTATATGTGAATTCCTACTTTATATTAACCAAATTTTTTATATTCTGCATATTGGTAGCAATAAAGAATTTTCACAGGAAAATTCATTCATTCATATATTGTTGAATAAATTATGATTTTGAGTTACCACATGATGGCAGTGCCTGCAAATTTTTATTTCTTGGTACAACTTTGCTCACACTGAGCTGTGAATTTTCTATTTTTCTTGTTTGCCAAGGAAACTGAAACCAACTGGGACAGATATCAAGAAGACAGCCTGTGAAGTCTGCCAAGATAAAAAAAAAAAAATTCAAGCTAGCAGGAGTGTATTTGCTAAGGGGTGACTGTGCATTAGCTGTGGCTTTTTGTGATTTCCTTTCACACCTGCACCCAACACCCATCCTCAAGTTCAGGCCAGATGATTCAGACATGCCTCTGCTAGTACTTTAACAACAGTATGAATTATAGTTTTGTGGAGTTTTCTTCCCCTCCCCCCACTTTTTATAAAGGCGGGACAGAAAAATGAAAGGAGGAAAGAGAGTAACGGGTGAGTGAAAGGCACTGAGATCCCTTCTTGTGCGTGCAATGCTGTGGAACAGATCTGTTCATTCCTGAATTCAAGACTCGATATCTGAATTAAACTGGCAACTGAGGAACGAGCAGAAAGGGTAGGGTGCCTGCTGTCTGACCTGCAGGAGTCTGTGGCTGGCTTCAGTTCTGGGGAAGCTTAGCTACTCCATTTGGACCAGTGACAGCTGAGAAGTGACTGCCAGGCATACTGTGTCCCCCTGGATGTCCTGCTCCCTGAATATGAACTCAGGTCATTCTACCTCTAGCAGGCCCTGCAACAGGTTTTGGTATGCAGAGAACAAGACTGTTCCTGCCATGGAGCTGCCAGGCAATGATAACCTAAAGAGAGAGTTTCTTTTTTTAATCTTTCCAGTAGTGTCACACTTAGGAGCGCTCTGTAAATCTCTCATACAAATAAATGAATTTAGTTCCTACATCATTGATTTTTGCTAATCAAAAATAACTATATGGTCAAAACTCTCTCTCTCTCACTGTGTGTGTGGGGGGTGTTTGTTACCCATAGCATGAGCTGAGTCACTTGTAGCACTTGTTAAACATACAGATACTTAGTCCTGAGAATCTGGGTTTTAACAATCCTTTCAGTTGACTCTCATGTACATCAAAGTTTGAAAACCGTTTCTGAATAGATACAAACAGCTACACTTTGTTAATTTGAAGTTAAAAGCTCTGCTATTCATTCCCGATTAAGAAACCAGAAGCCTGGTTATTGTAAAGCTGTTTGCAGTAAAAGCCACATTTTCCGAGGACTTCCTTTGGTGTTCACTTTAAAGAGGGGACTCTTCATTTCCAGTATTTGTAACGGAGATGTTAAGAATTCATGTTTTACCTCCATTTTCCCTACTCCCTACACGGAAGAATCAGACAAAGGGAGGTTGTATAGAAATAGTGTGTTTAACTTGACTACTGCTTTGCTCTGGTGAAAAATGTATTTGTATTTTTTTGTCTCTACACATAATGTTAGCTAAAGACCGAAAAGTAATTGTGGTTTTGTTTAACTAATTTACAGTCACAGATTTGTGGTAAAACATAGACATAAGAACCAATTTGCTTATTGTGATCTTTGTAGTATAATCTCCATCTAACTCAGCATGTACTGAAATCCTATTTTGTGCAGCATGCTGTGCATATTATGGTGGCTCATTTAACTATCAAAACACCTTCACATTCCCCTATCATTAACCTAGGCTACACTTAGGTATACTTAGGTTTAGCTATGTAAAGTTCTTTGGTTAAGGCCACATAACTTGAAAATGGATAGATCTGGTATTTTTCATAACATTAGATGCATTTTGATTAGTCAACATATAAATAGAAAACTGAATACTTGAGACTTTTGAGCACAATATTGTTTCTATATTCTAATTATAAAATACATAGATGTTACAAAATACCATTTTAAAATAACGGCAATCAAAAATGAGCCAGAAAAATCAATGGGATAATTGCACTTTTAATACTTAATTTATTATTGTGTCGACTTTTCAGGGTATAGTTCAGTGAAATTAATATATTAACATCACTATGCAGTCATCATCATTAAATATTTTCATCATTCCAAATGGAAACTGTACCTTTAAACAGTGGTTCCTCATTCTTCCCTCTCCTCGATCCATGGTAATCATTCTAATTTTTGGCTCAATGTACTTGTCTGTTCTAGGAACCTCATACAAATGGTATCATATAGTATTTGTCCTTTTCTGTCTGGCTTACTTAGTATAATGTCTTTCATGTTCATACATCTTGTAGCATATATCAGAATCTTATCTCTTTTTATGACTGAGTAATATTTCATTTTATGTATGTGCCACATTTTGTTAATCTACTCATTTGTTGAATCACATTTTGGGGGAGTATTGTACCTTTGGGCTATTGTGAATAATCCTGCCATGAACATTGGTGTACAAATATCGGTATGAGTTTCTGCTTTCAATTTTTTTGTGTGTGTATATACCCAGAAGAAGAATTGTTGGATTAATATTAATTTTGTATTCAATTTCTTGAGAAATTACCATACTGTTTTTCACAGTGGTATTACCACTTTACATTTCAACTAACAATGCACAAATGTTCCAATTTCTCCACTTCATGGCTAAAACGTGTTGCTTCTGTTTTTTTGTTTTGTTTTGGTTTGGTTTGGGTTTTGGTTGTGTGTGTGTATGTATGTTTGAATAATAGTCATCCTAATGAGTGTGAAGTTATACTTTACAGTGGTTTTGGTTTGAATTTGCTAATGATTAGTAATATTGAGCATGTTTTTATCTGCTCTTTTGACCATTTGTATTTCTTCTTCAGAGAAATGTCTATTTCAGTCTTTTGCCTATTTTTGAATGGAGTGTTTTTTATTGTTCTTTTTCTTGGGAAGTTGTAGGAGTTCTTATCAGATAGATGGTTTTCAAATATTTTCTACCATTCTGTAGGTTACCGTTTTACTCTGTCAATATCGTCCTTTGATGAACAATAGTTTTTACTTTTTTTTTTTTTTTTTTTTTGAGTTGGAGTCTCCCTCTGTCACCCAGACTGGAGTGCGGTGGCTGCTCCCGGCCACCGCAGCCTCGACTTGCTGGGCTCTGGCGATCCTTCCACCTCAGCCTTCCGAGTAGCCGGAATTATAGGCATGCGCTACCACGCGCAGCTGATTTTTTGATTTACTGTAGAGATGAGGTCTCGCTGCCCAGGTGGGTCTCAAACCCGCGGGCTCAGGCAATCCATTCACCTCAGCCTCCCAAAGGCTCGGGATTACAGGCTGAGCCACTGAGCCCGGCAGTTTTTACTTTTAAGTGTAATTTAGTTTTTCATTTGTTTTCCATACTTTTATATCATACCCAAGAACTAATTGCTACCTGAAATCCAAGCTGGGCAAAACAAAGACCAGAAAACATAGCCCCCAGAGGTAGTTAGCATGTTACAAGGTAAGATCTGCTCTGCTCCCTCTAGTTCAAGGGAGGGAACTCGACATTGAACTGCCACCTTCTCAGACCAAGACTATGCAACAGAGGGAAGTGGGTAAAGAAAGGGGTAACAAAATGTCACAGAATTTCTACCATCTTGAATGTGTGTGTGTGTGTGTGTGTGTGTGTGTGTGTGTGTGTGTGTGTGTGTGTTTCTTAAACATTTGCTTGGTTTCTGTAGACCTTTGACTGTTTTCCAGAACTTTGACTCCTTTAAGATTATTTTAGCCATTTTTTGGTTATATTTTGACAGCTCCTTCAAGAGAAGGTCTTAGAACTTTCTACTATGCCATTTTGCTTAATTGTTTAGGTTTTAAATCGTGGCTCTGTGACTCACTCACTGAGTCTTTGAGCAGCACATTTACTTATTTGCAAAGTGGGGCTAAAATCTCTAAGTTGTAGGTTCTTGTATGTATCAGTGAGACCAGATATTTAAGTAATGCATCACAGGGATTGAAATATTGTAGGCCCCCATAATGGTAGCAATTACTTGGATTTTATTATTACCACTGAACATTGTACTGTCGAAGTACAGCTCTGGAGAAAATATTACCCTGTGTTTCGTCATTAACACCATTACAGATTTGAGAGAATGTTGGAGGAAGCCTTCTGTAGTCTGCTAATACTAGGTCACATGTTGTCCCACAGAAAGTGCAGAAGTCCTTATGAATCCTAAAATGATGTTAAGAGGTGGAACCTTTGCCAGCTGTTTGGGTCATAAAGGCTCTGACTTCAAGAATGGACTAACGGTGTTATAGCAGGAGTAAGTTAGTTATTATGGGAGTGGGTTTCCGATAAAAGGATGAGTTTGTCCCCTTTCTCTTGGTCTTGCTCTTCTGCATTATCTTGCCCTTTTGCTTTCTGCCAAGAGATGACACAGTACAAAGGCCCTCTCCAGGTGTGGACTATAGTCTTTCTTGATAGACTTGTAATTTTAATTTAATAGTATATGTAAGCTGTTCCATTTCTTGTTCCAGCTCCTTGCTGTTTGCCACCACTCCACCCTGCTCCTCCCCACCATCCTCTACAGCTTCTGTATTCTTGCTTCAGTGTTGATGATTAGGCCCAGTCTTTATTCTTTAACTCCTCTTCACCACTGATCTGGGATTTTATGTGGTGATGGAACCTGCCTGAGACCAGACAATTGGAAGTCTACTTCTACTAAAGAATGGTATCACTGAGGCAGCCCCCACTCCAGACCAAGGAATGAAGGACCCATCTCGATGCATATGTTCTCATCTTTGAGCTTGTCTGGAGTACCACACCTCTCAACTGGATTCCGAACTTCTCATAAAGGTACTTCATCAGTTAAAAAAAAAAGTATATGGATAGGTTCTACTGCTTATGTATATCGTTATGATGTGAGCTTTTTAAAAAATGAATATTGCCATCTTGATTGCATTCATTGTAAGATGAAGTAGGGGTGCTTTTGGAATTGCTAGATTGTATGATAATTGTAGGTAAAGGATGTCTGGTTTCTTCCGTAGTTTTTCTGAATGCCAGAGCTGATGGAGAAAGAAGACCTTAGGGCAGCCAGTCTCTCATGGGCACACTATGAATTCCAGGGAAGGAAGCAATGTTGGTCTAAGGGATCCTCTTCTTCCTTCTCTTTCAGGAGAAGAGGAAACTCTACTAAAGAAGCTAATAAAGATACCCTCTTGACACTTCTTGGATTGCAAAGTTCTGCTGAGCCATGGGCCAAGTTGTTTAAGGAGTTCAGATTATTTGGGGAGAAAGAGCACCATGTTACCCACTTGTTTTTCCTATGAGTTGATTGTTGAAAAACATTACAGGCTGACTTGATTGACCCTGATAGAGGTTTCTCATACTTGAAAAATATGCTAATGAGATGTAATAGAAAGAAGGAAATAGTATGGGTCCATGGTATTGATACAACAGAAGTGCTTAAGGGCTCCTGTGAGTATCTGATTACAATTTCTTTTATGGCTCAAGGTGGTGGCAAGGTGTCATGCTTTGGGGAAAATGCTTGAACTTTTTAATTAAAACAAAAGTACATAAATAGACATTGGAGCTTACTGAACAGCACCATTAAAATGCAGAGATTACTCAATGACATCGACATGGTTATAAAATAGAGTTCAATGTACTAATTTTTTGCATGTGTCAGTGATCAAAACATGATACTGGTTGTCCAATCATACTGTTTGCTTCCACCTCACTGCTTCGCATTTGGAACCAGTACTAACATCATTTAGATCTTAGGTCTATTGGGCATTGGGTAGTTAAAATTCTAGGGAGAGATGTAATTTTCTAGTAATAAGGACAAATGAGTTTCTCAAGTTTTTAATTAGAAAATAAATTAAACGTTACTTTAGTTGTATGCCAAATTGGGGAAGTGTCTCATACCCAACTAAACCAAAATTTTAGGTAAAAATTTTGTAAAAATCAACCAAGCATCAGTGGCAAAAGGCTAAGCCTATTCCAGGTAAACATTGTAACTTCAAGCATAATTATGTACAATTGAAAATAAAATATGGTGGAGATGTGATAATTTTGGATTTCATTTTACCAAAAAACTGATAAATGTTCCAAATTGCTTGCACATAATAGCATTGTCTCTGCCATGGTTAATATCAGATTTCTAGCTTTATGTTAACTATGCTCTGCTGTCATACAACTTCTGCTAGTCAGGACTGCGCCTTTAATTCATTGTTATTTTCAGACAGTTTTATCACCATTTCAGCACTTGAACAAAGCTGAATTAATGCACCTCCAGAGTTTTACTTTTAATCTGGTGTGTTGATATAGGCTGTGCTTTCTATAAGGAATAAGAGATTTTATTTCTATTTTCATGGCTATGAGACTGTGTGTGTGTATTCTCTAGGCTCTTGAAAGTATTGTCTGCAATTTTTTTTCTATAAGAGGAATGGAGTTGTTTGCTTTCTGTTCCTTGGCAGAAAACCTAACTTGAGGGTTGAGATCTGATCTAGAACTGATTATAAACTTGGCCAAAAGTTTTCTTGTGAGACACTATTAAACATTTCTTTCCAAGCTGCATTTTTCTGTAAACTACAAAGTTTTATTTTTTTTAAATGATTTTATTGAGATCAAACATACACACAATAAAGTGCACAGATCTTTGTTGTTCAGGTACCTGAGGTTTTATAAGTATGTATATCCATATAACTTCCACCCAGGTCAAAATATACAACGTTACTAGAATTTCAGTTTTTCTAGTTCAAGTAACCCAACATTAACTCTGACTTCTATCACCAAAAAATAAATTAAAAACAAAAAACCTAGTCTGTTTCTGAAGTTCATGTAATGTAACTTCACATACTGTTTCCTCACTGATTTTTTTTGCTCAACTCTGTTTCTGAGAATTATTTTTGTTGCATGTAGCAATAGTTCATTCTCTTTCATAGCTCTACAAAATGTTTCTCAACTTTGACACAACTGACATTTGGGGTTGCATAATTCTTTCTTGTGGAGGCTATTCCTCGCATTGCAGGATGCTTAGCAGCATTTCGTCTCTAACCACCTCATACCAGCAGTTTCCATGGTGCTAACCAACCTAGTTGTGACAAACAAATATATCTCAGGCATTGTCAAAAGCCTATGCGGGGCAAAATTACACTCTACCTTCCACTGGGATCCACTGAGCTAGAATAATTAGAACTGTCTCTATTCAATCACATTCCAGTTTTTAATAGGAATCTAGGAGGCTGTAAGAATTGAAGAGAAGTTTGAAGAAGCCACTTAACAATGTCTAAAGAGTTTTTTAACCTTAAAAAATGTTTAAATCACATCACTGTGGAGAAGAGAAAGATACCATTGGTCTACTCGCTGGCATATGCTATACATACCCAGTCTCTGTTTTATGTTGCTGTATAAGTGCATGAGAAGGTTTACTCTACTTTGTTAATCTTTTTCAAAATTGTGTGGAGAAAGATGTTTCATGTTATCTAGTTCAGAAGTTTCTTGCACTTCTTTTATTTTTACTCAAAAAAATATTTTAAAATTAACTCAGAATAAAATCTAAAACTCTAGTATATATACAAACAAATCTAAGAAAATTCTTACAGTTACTTGTTTTGTTTTTTATTTTTTTATTTTGTTTTTTTGAAGTCTCCCTTTGTTACCCAGGCTGGAATGCAGTGGCACAATCACAGCTTGTGATTTTCCTCCTGGGCTCAGGTGATCTTTCTACCTCAGTTTCCCAAGTAGTTGGAACTACAGACAAACACCATAATACCCAGCTACTTTTTTTTTTGTAGAGATGAGCTCTCCCTATGTTGCCTGGGCTGGTCTTGAACTCATGGCTTCAAGCAATTCTCCCTCTTCAGCCTCCAAAAACTGCTGCGATTGTAGGCATGAGCCACCAAACCCAACCTTGGTTTTGTATAGCATTTATCTCGTAAAGACAGCAATGTTTTTTGAGTCAAAGAACAATAAAGGCAAAACTAATATAAGATGATGATGTTAATGATGACAACAGCATGAAACACAGCACTAACATTCATGATTTCATATTTTGAGTATTGTAGACACATTTTCCGTATTCTGTTTCACATGGTCACACTACAGAGAGAAAAACTCATGTGTGGTCCTGAGTGATATCAAACTCAGTACTTTTAAATATAATTGCATTCAGTAATTAAATGGATACATATTGACCACTGGCCATGTGTTGCTGAACACTCTGGCATGCATGAAGAAAGTATTGAAGATAATGTGGTTAACATAACAGTCGTGGTTTCTGTGCTCATGAAGTTTTTAGTGCAGAAATGAGGTGTTAAATTATACCAATAGACGTAATAGTTGAATATCTTCTAAGAGGAAATAGCAGTACAGAAGTCTAGAAAAAAAGGATAGACAATATTTAGATTAGGTCAGTTGTTCTTCCTTGAGGAAATAAGAATTACTATGAATTTTTACTAAGAGTAAAATTAGGAAAGGCTTGAGAGAAGCGAATTCAAGGTAGAATGAGAGTGTTTGTACACAATTCCCGCTTGAGTAAGAGCTTGATGTGTTTGGTCCTGAATAAAGGTCCATGGGGTGAAGCTGAGATAATGCAGGATGAGGGGATGGGCGGGCAGCCAGATTGTGCAGGATCTTAAAGTCCAGTGGGAGAGACTGTACTTTAGTTTTACTGCTGTGGGAAACTTTTAAAATTTTCATGCAGAAAAAAAAAAAAAACATGGCTTAGTTTGTGTTATAAATTTCACCATGATTACTACACTGAGAATGAAATGGAAGTGTCAAAAATTATTCTTGGTCATGTTATCAACCCTAAAAATAGACCCTTTGCAATGACTAGCCTGTATGTAGAAAAATGTAAAATGCTAAATCCCATATTCTTGTCCTTGAAAAATGGTGATGAGAGGTGTTGAGACTCTTAAATATAATGTATCTCCCCTTGCTCCCTCCTAATTGCACACATTGCCAGTCACTATGTTTTAAAATCCCTAGAGATAACGGTTTTCCAGCCAGAAAAATAATCCCTCAGGTCATTCACAGTAGCATGAAATGGCTTTTTCTGTAAATGTAATCGAGATGGAAACTGAAAGCAATGAAGAGTTACTTTCATCATTGACTCATTTCTAAGAAATCAACTGCTTTTCTGTTCTAGCAAAGCCAGAGTCTGTTTTTAAACTTAATTTTATAACAGACTGAGTAAAACCCTTCACACAATTAAACCACTGTCCCTATCATGCTTCTGCAGACTCTCTGTAGACATCACATTCTTCCGTTGTGGACCATCTGTGTTTCACTGGTCAGAAATATTTCTTGGCATATGCAATGGCTGCTTGGCTGGAAATATCACCAAAGTCCCAGAGCTATTAAAATATGCGACTCTATTTCAGCTGTGTGCGCCTCTGTCCTTCTGTGTTCATTTTGCCATAGAGTTTCCAAATCAGCAAAGCATCTGAGCTCTTTTTCACACATGGTCCCTTCTCTGATAGAATAGATATTAGGATAACATTGCAACAATTTAAACAAATATTTAACTGAACCCCAATTCTTTAAGAAAAAAGCTCTATTATAGGAAAGTGGGGTACAATGAGGACTAACTGCATATGTAGACTTCAGGCAAATGAAGTTTGGGCTTCTAACAGGGTCCTCACTCCCCATGGTCATGGACTACTTACCCTTTGTGTGTCATGTACCCCTCACCCTCTTCCCTCCCTCCCTTCCTCCCCTAGCAGTGCCCAGGTACTGCTGTTCCCTCCCTTATGTTAATGTGACTAACATTCAGGGCCCACTTATGAGTCAGAATGTGAGGTATTCAGATCTTCATTTCTATGATAGCTCACTTAGTATGATGGTCTCCAACTCCATCTGATTTGCTGTGAATTCCATGATTTTGTTCTTCTTTATGATTGTATAATACTCTATTTTGTATATGTGCCACATTTTCTTTACCCAGTCCACTTTCAATGGGCAGTAGAATTGTTTTCATGTTTCTGCCATTGTGAATAGTTTTGCAATAAACGTGTGTGCAGGTGTCATTTTTGTAGAAAGATGTATGTTCTTCCAGGTATGTTTCCTGGAGAGGAATTACTGAATTGTATGGAAGGTCAAATTACATTCCGTTAGGAATTGCCACATTGCCTTCCGTAGAGATTGAACTAACTTGCTTCATTCCCACCAACAGTGTAGAAGCATTCCCTTTACTCTACATCCACACCACACCTGTTGGTTTTTGCCTTATTAATGATAGCCATCCTTACCAGAGTTAGGTCTTACCTCACTGAAGCTTTGATATGCATTTTTTGGTGATTAGTGAGGCTGAGCATGTTTTCATATGTCTGTTGGCTGCTTGCATGTCATCTTTTCAGAAGTGTCTATGTCTTTTGTTCGTTTTTTAATAGGATTTTTTTTTCCTTTCACTTTGTTTTAGTTCCTTATAGATCCTGGATGTTAGGCATTTGCTAGATGCATAATTTGCAAAAATTTTTCCCATTCTGTGGGTTGTCTCTTTACTCTCTTGAGAGTTTATTTCTGTGTGCAAAAGCTTTTCGGTTTGATGAGGTCCCACTTGTCTATCTTAGCTTTTATGGCATTTGCTTTTGGGGACATGGTCCAGAATTCATTGCCTACTTCAATGTGCATAAGGGTGTTTCTTACATTTTATTCTAGTATTCTCATAGTTTGAGGATTTACATTTAGATCTTTGATACATATAGAGTTGATTTTTTTTTTTTTTTTTTTGAGTTGAAGTCTCACTCTGTCGCCCAGACTGGAGTGCAGTGGCCACTCCTGGCCACCGCAGCCTCAACCTGCTGGGCTCTGGCGATCCTTCCCCCTCAGCCTTCCAAGTAGCTGGAATTACAGGCATGCACTACCACACCCGGTTGATTTTTTGATTTATTGTAGAGATGAGGTCTCGCTGCCCAGGCGGGTCTCGAACCCGCGGGCTCAGGCAATCCACCCACCTCAGCCTCCCAAAGGCGCGGGATTACAGGCTGAGCCACCGAGCCTGGCAGAGTTGATTTTTTAATATGGTGATAGGTAGGGGTACATTTTCACTCTTCTGCATTGGTCAGCCAGTTTTCCCAGCACCATTTGCTGAATACCGGTCTCCTTTCTCCAATGACTGTTATTGGTGGCTTTGTCGAAGATGAGTTGGTTGGATACTGTGTTTTGATTCTGGAATGTCTGTTCTAGTCTACTGATTTATGTACCTATCCTTGTACCAATACTAGGCTGTTTTGGTTACTGTGGCTTTGTAATAAAGTTTAAAGTCTGGAAATGTGTTACCTCCTGCTTTGTTCCTTTTACTGAGAATTGTTTGGGGTATTTATGCTCTTTTCTGTTATCTTGTAATGTCTGCATTGTCATTTTTCAGGCCTGAAAAAAATGATGTTTAATATCATAGCTACTGCATTGAATCTGTAGATTGCCTTGGGTAGGATGGACATCTTGACAGTATTGATTCTTCAAATCCATGAACATGGAATGTTTTCCCATTTGTTTGTGTCATCCTTGATTTCTTTGAGCAGCGTTTGTAGTTCTTGTTGTAAAGGTCTTCCACTTCTGTGTTTAGGTGAATGTCAACATATTTCTTCTCTTTTTATTTTATTTTTTGACTTTATCGAAGTCGTTTACCAGTATAGGAGTGATTTTGACAGACTCCTTAAGTTTATCGAGATATAAAATCATACTGTAAAGAAGGAAAGCATTACTTCATCTTTTTCTCTTTGGATACCCCTGATTTCATTCTGTTGCCTGATTACTCTGGCTCAGACTTCCAACACTATGTTGAAGAGGAAAGGTAAGAGTGGGTATCCTTTTGTTGTTCCCATTCTTAGGGAGAATGTTTCCAGCTTCTTCCCATTGGGCAAAATGTTGGCTGTAGGTTTATCATAGATGGCTTTTACTATTTTGAGGAATGTCCCTTCTGTGCTGAGATGTTCAAGGGTTTTTATTAAAAACAGATGCTGGATTTTATCAATTTTTTCTTCTGCATCTAATGATATAATCATGTCATTATTGGTTTTACATCCGTTGATGTGCTGAATTACATTTATGATCTTTTGAATGTTGAACCATACCTGCATCCCAGGAATGATCTTTGAGATGCGTTGTTGGATCCAATTTGCTAGAATCTTTTTTTTTTTTTTTTTTTGAGTTGGAGTCTCACTCTTTCGCCCAGACTGGAGTGCAGTGGCCGCTCCCGGCCACCGCAGCCTCGACCTGCTGGGCTCCGGCGATCCTTCCGCCTCAGCCTTCCAAGTAGCCGGAATTACAGGCATGCGCTACCACGCCCGGCTGATTTTTTGATTTATTGTAGAGATGAGGTCTCCCGGCCCAGGCGAGTCTCGAACCCGCGGGCTCAGGCAATCCACTCACCTCAGCCTCCCAAAGGCGCGGGATTACAGGCTGAGCCACCGAGCCCGGCTTGCTAGAATCTTGTTGAGAATTTTAGCATCTATGTTTATCAAGGAGATTGGCTTGTAATTCTCTTTCCTTGTTGGCTGGGTTTTTTTGCCAGGTTTCACCATGATAATAGCTTCATAAAATGAGTTGGGGAGAATTTCATCGTTCTTGATTGCCTGGAATACTTTCAATAAAATTGGTATCAACTCCCCCTTGCATGTCTTATAGAATTCAGCTGGGAAGTCATCTGGTCTGGAACTTTTTTTTTTTTTTTTTTTTGGCAGGGAGATTTCTTGATCTGTTTAGAGCTTCAATTTCTTCTTGTTTCAAACTTGGGAGGTTATGTGATATCAGAAAATCCTCATTTTCTTTAGGTTTTCTAGTTTATTTGCATACAGGTGTTTTCAGTAATCTCTGATAATCTTTTGAATTTCTTCAAGAAAGTGACCCTCAATTCTTGAGAGAGAAGGAAATGTGCGTGTTTGTAAAAATTCATTGAGTCTACTAGAGCAGAGGAGAGAATGTAAGTATGTAAATATCAACAAAAACTGAAGTAAAAAAAATTATGCTTAATCATTGTGTTAGAGAAATTTTAATTACTCCTGAAATCAAGCTGGTGGGTAGAGGCAAGAAGATATAATAAGAAAAGAAGAGAGCATCCAGAAAGATAGAAAGTGCTAAGCTTCAGTAGAGTGGAGAGCTCTTGGTTCTCTTTAAAATTGTGATTGGCAAAGAAATCTTATGAAATAAGACGATCTCTCCTTTCTTCTGTAAAATTTACTTCAATGACTTGTGTTTTATTTGATAGTTTGCATTTGAAAGTGGACATTTACAGGAGCTGCTATAGTGAACTCTATTTTGGATTGTTATTTTTATTTATTTATTTTTTTGGAGTTGGAGTCTCACTCTGTCACCCAGACTGGAGTGCAGTGGCCGCTCCCGGCCACCGCAGCCTCGACCTGCTGGGCTCCGACGATCCTTCCGCCTCAGCCTTCCAAGTAGCTGGAACTACAGGTGCGCACCACCACGCCCGGCTAATCTTTGATTTATTGTAGAGATGAGGTCTCACCAAGTTGCCCAGGCAGGTCTCGAACCCGCGGGCTCAGGGAATCCACTCACCTCAGCCTCCCAAAGTGCGGGATTACAGGCTGAGCCACGGAGCCTGGCTTAAAGGAATATTTTTCAATGTATTTCCACAGGAATAATGTGCACGTATGTGAACTATA
Source organism: Cephalopachus bancanus (assembly GCA_027257055.1). Taxonomy (NCBI): domain Eukaryota; kingdom Metazoa; phylum Chordata; class Mammalia; order Primates; family Tarsiidae; genus Cephalopachus; species Cephalopachus bancanus. The sequence goes on from JAPVLO010001195.1 coordinate 20,906, forward strand.
TGCAGGAACTGTCATAACAGTTTTTCTCATAATAGTAAAAAACTTGACACTACTCAAATGTCCACTTGCAAGGATAAATACTGTAGTGTATTCATAAAATGAAATACTTTATATCAAAGAAGATAAATGACCTATAGCTACACACAAAAATATAGACTGATCTCACAAGCATAACATCAAAAAGTATTAAAAGCTAAAACATATCTTGTTTATTATTTAATGTATGTAAACTACTAAAACTGGATAATTGTTATCCTTGACTGGGGGAGACAGGAGTTGGGAGGGCCTAAATGGAAACATAAGGAAGACTTTGGGGCTCTGTCTGACATATATATATATATATATATATCAGACATATATATGATGCTGGCAATGTAAATGTGTCAGTTTGTGAAAAATTATGTTCATATATTTCTGTTCATATATTTCTGTTCAAATTTCTGTTCATATATTTCTGTTCAAATAAATTAACAAAACATATTTGGACATAACATGTGTAAGGACTACACTAGATAGTGTATATCTAAATGTTGCTAAGAGATTTAAAGAGGCATAATAAATAAAGGAACTCATTATTTTAAAAATGCCATTTATGTTAGTCCATTTTTGTGTTATTATAAAGGAATACCTGAGGTTAGGTAATTTATAAAGAAAATGGGCTTGTCTCATGTTCTGCAGGCTGTACAAGAAGCTTGGTGCCAGCATCTGCTTCTGAGGAGGGGCTCAGGGTGCTTCTCCTCATGGTGAAGGTGAAGGGGAGTCAACTTGTGCAGATCACATGGTGAGGGAGGAGGGAAGAAAGAGGGAAAGAGGTTCCACACTTTTTTCACCAATCAGTTCTCATAAGAACTAGTAAAGCAAGAGTATTACATAAAAAGGAAGTCACCATGTTATTCATTAGGACACCCTGATGACCCAAAGCATCTCCCACTAGGCTTCACCTCTGACATCGTGGATCAAATTTCAGAATAAGATTTGGAGCGGACTATATCCAAACTATATCACTATTATTCAAACTATAGTACTATTTACCCCAAATTTGCTATAGATGCAATGTAATTCCAAACATATTTTTTGGAAGTGGTTATCTTATTCTAAAACGTATATCAAATGTACATGAAAATGCCAAAAAAAGTTAAGAACTGTCAAGGAAGTTTTGAAGAAGAACTAAATGAAAAAAAAAAACTCTCCATTACATAACCTATTATAAAGCTTAGGTAATTAAGATAGCGTGGTGTTGCTGCATACATGATGAAATGGATAGACACAGCAAACTAGAGAGCTCAGAAAGAGACTAGCATGTCTGGAGAGTTGATTCATGGCAACTGAAAACTGTAGGTTTTTTCAATAACTGGCACTAGGCCAATGCTATATCCATAAGAAAAATATAAAAACTTGTTTCTTACATCCCATCATCAATAAAATTCAATTCTAAATTCAATTTCACATTTATTGCAGATCCAAATGCAAAAGTCAAAGCAATAAAGATTTTAGAAAATATCAAAGAGGATATTTTCATGGCTTTCAGGTTTGGAAACAAGACAAAAAACACTAACTATAAACAAAACATAGAAAAATGTAGCTACTTAAAATTAAGAACTCCTATTTAAACAAACATACCATGAAAGAACAAAAAGACTAAAGGTTATACATATCTTTTACCCACTTTCTAATAGGGCTGTTTGTTTGTTTTTTTTTCGGCTCAAAGAGGACTGGATTTTAAAAATGTGGTACATATACATGATGGAATATTACACAGCCATAAAGGAGGAGAAAATTATGAACTTCACGTAATTTAGATGGACTTAAAGTCTATAATACTGAGTGATCTATCACAGAAACAGAGAACTGAGTGCTCCAATGTCCTCATTCATAAGCTGACCTTGAACAATTATCATAATACTATAAGAAACTGATTGGCAAGCGGTGGGAAACTGCCAAGGGAGGGAGGAGGGGGACACACCTCATCAACAAGGGTACCTGCATAGTGACTATTTGTATACCTGACCCTGAATTGTATCCCACATTTCTAAAATAAAAAAAGAAAGAATAAAAAGGCAAACCGAATTTACCACGATATACTTACACATGCATGTATTATGTCTGTATACACACATATACACACACACATATACACACATGCACATCCATATATACAGATACCAGCTCTATTTCAAACACAGAATATATACAACAGTCATCAAGTCAAGAAGAAATTTCCAGATAATCAATTAGAAAAAAATACAAGAATCTTGAATAAGCAAATGAAGTAGAGGCTATCCAAATAAGCAATAGATGTGAAAAGATGCTCAACCCAGCTGTTTATCATTATGTATATAAGAAAATCAGATTATATCTGCTGAGAGTATAAACTAAGCCATTTATATCAGAAAAATGTTGGATATTATCTACCATAAAATGAACAAATGTATATACAACGAGAGCAATGAATTTTACTCCTAGCTATATGACCAACTGAAATGCATACATATGTTCTGATGCCAAAAAAATTCCCAAATTCTCATAAATAGAATGGATAACACAACTGTATAAAATATCTTACAGTAATAAATATAAATAAATTATTACTACAACCAGCAACTTAATGAATTGTAATGATTATGTGGAGTAAAAGAAGCCAATATAAAACAAATAACATATAAGTTACAAAACACACTGCTAATCTACGGTGTTAAAAGTCACATAAAGGTTTCTGTAGTAGTTATCTATTACTGCATATCATGCTTCCTTAAAACTTGGTGGTTTGAAACAACATTTATTAACTCACAGTGTCTGTAGGCCCAGAATTTGGGTGTGGCTTACCTGGGTTCTCTGCTTAGTGGGCTCTTGCAGGTCAAAAAGTGCTGACTGGCTGCAGTCATCTCAAAGCTGTACTAGCGATGGAGCCATTTTCCAAGCTCATTCATGTGGTTTGGGGGAAGATTTATTTCATCATGCATTGTTAAACTGAAGGTCTCAACCCACAATGGCTGTTGTCTGGAGAACATCCTCAAAGTTTTGTCATTTAGGTTTCTCCTTCAAGGCAACTTGCCTCATGAGGGTGACCAATCTAGAAAGGCAAGAGAGACAGAGTGCTTGAGAAATGGACATCAGTCTTTTGTAACCTACTTATGGAAAGGAATGAGAGCCTAACACTTTCACTATATCCTATTTGTTAGAAGCAATCTGCAAGTTAAACCCATACTCAGGAAGAAAGGATTATGTAAAGGTATAAATAATAGGAGGTGGGGGTCATTGTCAGAAACTATCAGTTTTCTTGTGAGAAGGGAAGTGTTGCCATTTAGAAAGTAATGAAAAGTTTCTTATAATATTTGATAATAAGCTCTTTCTGGATTTTAGCTACTATGCAAGGGTATACCTACTTTTTGAAAGTCATCTATTCTAAAGTATGTGATTGGTTACTTTTTATATATGTGATTTTATAACATTTTAAAATAGAAAATCATTAGGCTTGAAGTAGAATTTAGAAGGATAGGAGCCGGGCTCGGTGGCTCAGCCTGTAATCCTGCGCCTTTGGGAGGCTGAAGTGAGTGGATTGCCTGAGCCCGCGGGTTCGAGACCCGCCTGGGCAGCGAGACCTCATCTCTACAATAAATCAAAAAATCAGCCGGGAGTGGTAGCGCATGCCTGTAATTCTGGCTACTTGGAAGGCTGAGGCGGAAGGATTGCCGGAGCCCAGCAGGTCGAGGTTGTGGCGGCCGGAAGCAGCCACTGCACTCCAGTCTGGGCGACAGAGTGAGACTCCAACTAAAAAAAAATAAATAAATAAAAAGTAAAAATAGAAGGGTAGGAATGACAACACTTGGCTACTCTGAAGTCTTGAATCACAAAACTAAAATACAAAGACAATACTTTTAGGAAATACAAGATGAAACTGAGCCCCTGATGAGGCATTGGTCATACAATGGATATTGCTGAGCTTGTGAGGGCCTGAGAACAAAATAAAGGTTCACACTATTGTTTAGAGAGCATGTTGCTGATATAGGGGAGTCAACAGTAAGTTCCTATAGTTTATCAATCAAGTAGTCCGTGGGATAATCAATGTTTGAGAGGATTATTCTGCCAGCTAAGTGTTGACAAAGCCTGGCATAGTGAAACAGATCACTGAAAATTTCAAATCTTGGTTCTACCACTTATTCACTATTTACCTTTGGAAAAAGCCCTCAACCTTTCTGTACTTCGTCTACAATACTTGCAAAGTGGGTATAATATGCCTTAACTTGCAATGTTCTTGTTAATATAAATGAGATCATGTATGTGACACAAGCATTGTAGAGCTCAGCCCATAACAGATACTTGGTACATGGTAGCATGACTTGGATTTTATTTTTATCATGGAAGTCTATCTTTGGAGACTAATAATACCCTGCATATTCTATCACTGACATCATCAAAGAAATGAAGCATAATGGAAGAAGCATTCTGTTGTCTACCAATATTAGCCTCTCCGTTCTGTGCCATTGAAAAATATAGAAGTCTTACCAAACCTCGGCTGATAGACACATACTTTGGATAATCCTAAGGCATAAAATGGATTTGTTATTTCTGCGGAGAATCTCTTCTGGGTATGCAGGTTACCATGACTTCCAAACCTACTTTTTGGACACCCCTGTCCCTCTTGTAAAAAAGAAAAAAGAATATATATTGGTGAAGCAGAAAGTCTTACATTCTTTGTAAGATATCTTAGAGTGTGGTGGCTGTGGCAGGGCTGTATCATAAGGAAAGTTCTACTTGATGAGCTACCTGGAAAGATCCTTGGCTGAGTAAATCTTGAAGCAGGAGCCATCAACTTGATGCCAGCTATATTCTCAGCTTCTCACCATTCCCCTAAGGTCACATAAAGAAAGTCTTCAGTCCAGGTGATATGGCTCAAGCCTGTAATCCCAGCACTTTGGGGGGCCAAGATGAGAGGATTGCCTAAGCCCACAGGTTCGAGAACAGCCTGGGCAACTTGGCAAGACCTCATGTCTACAATAAATCAAAAAATTACCTGGGTGTGGTGGCATGCACCTGTAAGTTCCAGATACTTGGAAGGTTGAGGTGAAAAGAGCACAGCAAGTTGACGGTAGGTGGCTATGAACATGCCGGGGCAACAAAGTAAGACTCCAACTCAACAAAATTAAAAGTCTCCAAATTCCCTATTGAATCAACCTTCTAATTCTCAATAGCAAAACTTCTATCTTAATACTCTTTGACTTATTTCTATCATTTAGCTTTTTTTGACAGGAAACTCTTCTGTATTAATACTGTTATTTCCATTTTTTCTAATCTGTCCAAGTAATTATGCTTGCCGATACATCTTACTAGTAAAGTAATCCTAGCAATTAACAACTTGCTCAAATACTTATCATCTTAGAAATTCTCCCTGAGCCGGGCTTGGTGGCTCAGCCTGTAATCCCATGCCTTTGGGAGGCTGAGGTGAGTGGATTGCCTGAGCCCACGGATTCGAGACCCGCCTGGGCAGTGAGACCTCATCTCTGCAATACATCAAAAAATCAGCCGGGCGTGGTAGCACATGCCTGTAATTCCAGCTACTTGGAAGGCTGAGGCGGAAAGATCACCGGGGCCCAGCAGGTCGAGGCTGCGGTGGCCAGGAGCGGCCACTGCACTCCAGTCTGGGCGACAGAGTGAGACTCCAACTCAAAAAAAAAAAAAAAAGCCACATGATTATATCATTAGATGCAGAAAAAGCTTTTGATAAAATCCAGCACCCCTTCTTGATAAAAACCTTTGAACATCTAGACATACAGGGAACATACTTCAAAATAGTAAAAGCCATCTATGAGAAACCCACAGCCAAGATACTCCTAAACGGACAAAAATTGGAACCAATTCCCCTGAAAACTGGAGCTAGACAAGGATGCCCACTCTCACCCCTCCTGTTCAACATAGTATTGGAAGTCCTGGTTAGAGTAATCAGAGAAGATGAGGCAATCAGAGGTATTCAAATAGGAAAAGAGGAAGTCAAGTTATCTCTCTATGCAGATGATATGATTGTGTACCTTGAAAACCCAAGAGAATCTGTCAAAAACCTCCTTACACTGATAAAGGCCTTTGGCAAAGTCTTAGGATACAAAATAAATGTACAAAAGACAATCGCATTTCTCTACACCAATAATAAACAAACAAAAACCCAAATAAAAAACACAATTCCATTCAAAATAGCCACAAAAAAAAATGAAATACCTTGGCATCTTCCTAACCAGAGACGTGAAAGACCTTTACAATGAAAACTGCAAAACACTATTCAAAGAAATTAAAGATGACACAAACAAGTGGAAAAATATCCCATGCTCATGGATTGGAAGAATCAACATTGTGAAAATGTCCATCTTACCTAAGGCAATCTACAAATTTAATGCAATACCCATCAAATTACCAGCAATTATTCTTCTCAGACCTAGAAAAAACAATGCAGGAATTCATATGGAAACACAAACATCCAAGAATAGCCAGAACAATTCTCAGCAAAAAAACAAAGCAGGGGTATCACATTACCAGACTTCAAACTCTACTATAAAGCTACAATCATGAAAACAGCTTGGTATTGGTATAGGAATAGGCATATAGATCAATGGAATAGAATTGAGATTCCAGAAGCAAAACTTCAATTTATCAATCAACTCATCTTCGACAAAGCCTCCACCACCTACCACTGGGGAGAGGAGAACCTATTCAGTAAATGGTGCTGGAAAACTGGCTAACCACATACAGAAGATTGAAACAGGACCCCTATCTATCCCCATGCACAAAGGTTAACTCCAAATGGATCAGAGACCTAAATGTAAAACCTCAAACCATAAGAACCTTAGAAAATGAAGGACATACCCTCATGGAAATCGTAACTGGCCTCCAATTCCTGAACAAAACCCAAAACCCACAGGTCATAAGAGAGAGGATAGACAAGTGGGACCTCATTAAACTGACAAGCTTCTGCAAAGCCAAAGAAACCATCAAGAGAGCAGGGAGACAGCCTACAGACTGGGAAAAAGTATTTGCCAACACCAGGTCAGACAAAGGCTTAACATCTTTGATCTACAAGGAACTCAAACATGCTGAAAAGAAAAAAACAAACAACCCCATTATAAAATGGGCAAAAGACATGAACAGACACTTCACAAAGGAAGACATCCGAGCAGCCAACAGACATATGAAGAAATGTTCAACTTCACTAATCATCAGGGAGATGCAAATCAAAACCACACTGAGATACCACTTAACTCCAGTCAGAATGGCAATTATCAACAACTCAAAAAATAACAGCTGCTGGAGAGGGTGTGAAGAAAAGGGAACACTTCTACATTGTTGGTGGGAATGTAAACTAGTGCAACCTGTGTGGCAAGCAATGTGGTGATTCCTAGAAGCTCTAAGTATCTACCTCCCATAAGACCCCGCTATCCCCCTAATGGGAATATATCCAGAAGAACACAAATCACTCTACAAAAAAGACACCTGCATACGTATGTTTATTGCAGCATTGTTCACAATAGCAAGAACCTGGAAGCAACCATGCTGCCCATCAAAAGAGGATTGGATTAGAAAAATGTGGTACATATACACGATGGAATACTATGCAGCCATAAAAAAGAACAAAATCATGAATTTTGCAGCAACCTGGATGGAACTAGATTCTATAACACTGAGTGACCTCTCACAAAAACAAAGATCCGAGTGTCACATGTTTTCACTCATATAATGGACCTTGAACATCCAATCTAATACTATAAGAAAATGACTGACAGTAGTGGGAAACTATGGGGGAGGAGGGAGATGGGATTAATGAGCAAATATCTGTCTGGGGATGGGGAAGCACCTCTAATCAATAGGGTGCCTGAATGAAACGTATTTGTATACCTAACCCTTAACTGTACCCCACAACATCATAATAAAAAAATATTGATTATTGAAAAAAAAAAAAAAGAAAGAAATTCTCCCTGGATTCCATATCTTATTTTGACTACCACCCCAATTTTTTCTTTTTACCGAAGTCAAAATTATATTGTCTCAATTTCCCTTTTCCAGGTCTTCTCATTCTACCTCTCTCTTAGATAGAGTCTTCACCAGTTTTAAACCTCAACATTCCACTGAACTGCTCTTGTTGAATTTACCAATGACCTTCATTTTGTCTGATTCAATGGGTATTTCTTTGTATCTATTTTCATTCCTTTTGGGTGCCATTTCCCATGGGTGACTTTCGGCTGGTTCTTAAAATACTTTTCTTCTTTGACTTTTGTGGTGCCATACTCTTCTAGTTTTCTTCCTATTTTATGTCTAGTTCTTTTCACTATCTTCCAACTTTTCTTCCAGTCATCTGAATTGCGGGCCCCTCTAGGAATTGGCCTTGGGATCTTCTCTCTTACATTTATACCTTACCTTGTAGTCATCTCATCTAATGCCAGGAATTTGAATGCTACCATTATTCTGGTAACCCTCAAATTGATATTTCTTTTTATGTTTGCCTTTTATTTACTTATTTTTTATTTGTACAGATTTAGGGAGTATAAAAGAAGTTTGTTACATTAATCTATTGCTAAAAGAAAAAAAATCTGGCAGTTTTTTCTGGATAGCACTGGCCTGTAGAGGAGTAAAGCAGAAATGCTCATTTATCAACTTTCTTTTCCAGCAACTTAGTCTTGAGTTCAAAATTCTTAATTTCACAGTCAAAATGGCATCTGAAGAATAGGGAGGGAAGGTGTAGTAAGGGAAAGGTAACCTGATAACCTGGGCTTCAGGGTTCAGTTGCTGGCTTTAGTGATTATTAGTTTAAAAGTTAGCATGACTGCACTCTTAGTTTGTAACTCCATATTTTGTTGTCACATGATTTTAGAGATTAACTCATTTCAAAGAATTATTAGCTTATGTTTTTGAGCATACAGTATATAAAGATGTAATTCTGTGACACCAACAACTGAAAAGGGTAGCAATGGAGTTGCTATAGAATGTTGATGGGAATGCAAGCTAGTTCAACTTCTATAAAAAGCAGTGTGGTGATTCCTAAAAGAACTAAAATTTGACCTTCCTTATGATCCACCAATACTTCTGGAAATACACCCAGAGGAACATAAATCACTCTACAGAAAAGGCACCTGCACATGCATGCTTATAGCTGCACTACTCACAATAGCAAAAACATGGAACCAACCCCACTGTCCATCAAAAGTGGGCTGGGTAAAGAAAATGTGGTACATATACATGATGGAGTATTGTGCAGCTATAAAGAAGAACAATATCGTGGACTTTGCAGCAAATTGGATTGCGTTGGAGGCCATCATACTTAGTGATCTATCACAGAAAGAAAGAACTGAATAGCAAATGTTCTCACCTATAAGCGAGATCTGAACATTAATCACATTAGCACAAGGGAAGGATCAGCAGTCAATGGACACTGCCAGGAGAGGAGGAAGGGAGAAGGCAAGTAGCTTCACAAAGTGTTCCTGGTCCTAAACCAGGGGAAGCAAGGGCCAGCTGGAGGTCCAAACTTCACCTACATGAAATCTACTTGTGTAACTAATCCTGACTTGTACCCCACATATCTATAATTTTTTATAAAAAAGAGTTTTTGTATCCTATTGAAATAAAGCTGGTATAAATCAAATTAGTGTTATAACTTTAGGTTGTTAAATATAATTCATATGGCCGGGCTCAGTGACTCAGTCTGTAATCCCACACTTTGGGAGGCTGAGATGAGTGAATTGCCTGAGCCTGCAGGTTCGAGATCCGCCCGGGCAACTTGGCGAGACCTCATCTCTACAATAAATCAAAAAATTAGCAGGGCATGGTCACGCGCACCTGTAGTTCCAGGTACTTGAAAGGCTGAGGTGGAAGGATCGCTGGAGCCCAGCAGGTCGAGGTTGCGGTGGCTGGGAGCGGCCACTGCATTCCAGTCTGGGCAACAGAGTGAGACTCCAACTCAATATATATATAATCCATATGGTAAGCACAAAGAAAATAACTATAGAATATGCACAAAAGGAAATGAGGAGATAATTAAAAATTTTCCTTCTGAAAAAACAACTAAACACAAAAGAAGATACCCAGCAGAAAATGAGAAACAAAAATAGTATAAGACATATGGAAAACAAATAGCAAAATGACAGAAGTTCCTCTTTATCAATAACTACACCAAATAGATATATATTAAATGCTACATTCAAAAGACAGAGAGTGACAGGATGAACAAAACAACCATGAGCCAACTACATGCTATCTATGAGAGACTCATCTTAGAGCCAGGAGGCAAATACACTGAAAGTGAAAGGATGAAAAAAAGACATTCCATGCAAGTAGTAGCCAAAAGAGAGCAGGGGTAGCTATATTAATATCAGGCAAAATATCCTTTAAATAAAATAGTTACATGAGACAAAGAACACCATTACATACTAATAAAAGTTTTAATACAGAAAGAAGACAAGCAATTATAAACATTTATGCATCTAACAATAGATTCTCAAAATACATGAAGCAGAAATTGACAGAATTGAAGTAAAAATAATTTTATAGTAATAGTTGGAGGCATCAATACCTCAGTCCTAATAATAAATAAAACAACCAGATAGAAGATAAAGAAATTGAAGGCCAAGCTCCGTGACTCAGCCTATAATCCCAGCACTTTTGGAGGCCGAGGCGAGTGGATTGCCTGAGCCCACAGGTTTGAGACCCACCCGAGAAACTTGGCAAGACCTGTCTCTACAATAAATCAAAAACAAGCTGGGCGTGGTAGCATGCACCTTCCGGCTACTTGGAAGGCTGAGGCGGAAGAATCACGGGAGCCCAGCAGGTCAGAGCCTTAGTGGCTGGGAGTGTGCCACTGCACTCCAGTCTGGGCAACAGAGTGAGACTTCAACTCAAAAAAAAGAAAAGAAATTGAATACTTGAATGAACAATGTAATAAACCAACAGATAAAATAGACAAAAGAATATACATTCATCTCATGAGCATACTTTCAAAAATAGACCATATACTATATCACAAATTAAAACTCAATAGATTTTCAAAGTTATATATCATACAAACTTTCTCTTATTTTGGGAAAGAACAGTGAAAATCAATCATCCCACTTTTAAACAACTAATGGATCAAAGAAGAAATCACGAGAAAAATTAGAACATATTTAAAGCAAATTATAATGAAAACAGAATATATCAAAACTTACGGGATGCTATGAAATCAGTGTTATGGGGAAAAACTATAGGTAAAAATTCTTATATTAAAAAAGAATAAAGATATTAAATAAACAAACCTAACTTTAAAACTGAAAGAACTGGAAAAAAGAATACGTCAATCCAATTTTTTCTTGTTATTGACTTTTACTTTTATCCTATTGTTTTATTTAGGTCTTTGACTCATGGGATAAGGCCTCCTCCATAATGAAGAGAAAACTTTTATTCAAAATCCACCTATACAAATGTCAATTTCATCCATTGAAATTAACCATTACACTGATGAAAATTATGTATATGTATATATATATATGAAAGTCAGTCATTTAAAATGACTGAAAATTATCATAAGCTAAGAATACTGGAATCCGAATTACACTTGTATAGCTGGCTCATTGGACAGAGGTTTCATTCCAGAAGAAGCAAACTGAGAAAACAAGATATTTGCCTATAATCCTGCAGTGAAACAAAGATGTCACATGGAGAGAAGTAAGCCACTGTCCCACCGTTTAGCTCTAAAACAGGATCTCAGAGATTGTTCAATAGACAGAGTACATCCATAAGAAAAGAGAGCTCTGAAGAGTTCTCCAAAGAAACTGATTTTATTTGAAACACAGCATAAGGAATTTCAAGTCTAGGGTTGCTCTCAAACCAATAGAGATTTGGGAATTTAAGAAGGAGGCTGGCAACTCCTGTTAATTAAGAGAGTAACAAATTAAACAATGGGGCCAGCTAGTTCACCAGAGAAACAGCTAAGAGCCATCTTACAGTCACAGCAAACTGTACAAACTGGCTTAAAAATTCGCTTCTACCCAAGTTCATTTGCTTCAGACAATACTAATTTATTCCTCAGGGCACTTTAGAAAACCATAGAGCAATCAACAGGCAATTAGTGAAGCCTAACAGCCAGATGTGATAGGAGTAGTGATAGTCAGTTTAATAGAATTAGTCAGAGAGATCTGTTAAAACTGAGGCCATTCCAAGGTTACTTTACACATGCCCAAGGTTGCATTCTGAAAAGCAACTAAAGAGTCATGAGTAAACATTGAAGGAGGAAAAAAATAAAACAAAAAACAAACAAAAAAAAACCACTCAAATCGTCTAGCTTAGCCACTAGACAAAATAATTAATTAAAACCTATTTCATGGCCCAGAATGTGGAAAATTTCAGGAAATATTTTATGTACATTTAAAGAGAATATGCATTTTGCTGATGCTAGGTGGACTGTTTAACCAAATGCTAAATCGAGAAAATTGGTTTAAAAGATTTCTATACACCGGTTTTTCATTTGTTCCACCAATTATTGCGATGGAATGTTAAAATTGTCAACCATAATTGTGGACTTCTCTATTTCAATTTGCAGTTCTATAACATTTTCCTTCATATATTTTGAAGCTATTATTTTATATATAATCATTTATAATCTTTATATCTTCCTGATGAATCCTTTTCATTGTAGTATTTTCCTAGTAATATTCAATTGCTCTGAAATCTACTTTGTATCATACTAATACTTGACCTCTTCAAAGTTCTTTTTCTTGGTACTGACAGGGGTCATATTATCTATTATTTTACTTTTAACCTGTATGTGTCTTAACAGTTACAGATAATTTCTTGTGAGCAGCATGTAATTGGTGTGGTAAGCTGAAAAATGGCTCCCCAAAGACGTTCATGTCCTAATCTGTGGAACTCGTGAGTATGTTAGTTTACAGACAAAAGGGACTTTGTTGATGTGATTGAGTTAGAGATGTTAATATGGAGAAATTACGTGAATTATCTGAGTGGACCCAATATAATCAAAATAGTGCTTGTAAGAGAAAGGCAGGAGAGTGAGAGTCAGAAAAGACAATGTGAAAACAGATGTACAGAAAGCAGGACGTCTCGAGAAGCTAAGCAAGGCAAAGGAAAAGATTCTCCTTTATAGCCTGCAGAAGGAATGCAATCCTGCTAACCCTCTACATTTCTGACCAGCAAAACTATATGAGAATATGTATGTGGTTTTAAGTCACTAAGTTTGCAGTAATCTGCCACAAACTCAAAAAGGAAGCTAACACACTTAAATCTCACTTTTTTATTGTGTCTAGTAGTCTCTGTCTCTTTTAATTGGGGTGTTTAACTGATTTACATTTAATGTAATTGTTGGTTGAGTTTAAATTTACCATCTTGCTATTTCTTCTCTATTTGCCTCCTCTATTGTGTTTCCCTTTCCATCTTTTCCCTCTGTTGTATTTACTCAGTGTCCTTTATGATTCTGTTTTTTAATCTCTTTAATTAATTTGCTATAGTTTTTATTAGAGTGCATTGGTATTTGACTTAGGATTTATAGTATACATCTTTACTCAACATGGCTCATTTTTTAAATTACACAAATTACTTTGCTTTCCTCTTTTTTGGATTTGTGCAATTGTCACATATGTTACTCTTACATGTGTTATAAGTCATAATATAATCTCTTAATATTATTTTTGCTTTAAAAAGTCACACTTTAAAATGATATTTATAACAAAGAAACAAATATTTATCTTTATAATTATAATCACAATTTTAGGAGTTCTACATTTTTGGAGGAGGATCCAGATTTTCATCTGATATTCTTTTACTTCTTCTTGATGTACTTCCTTAAAATTTTCTGTAATGCAGTTATGCTGTTACTAAATTTTAGGTTTTATACATTGAAAGTCTTTATTTCAACTTCATTTTTGAAAATTATTTTCACAGCTTAAAGAATCCCAAGTTGACCACTTTTTCTCTAGTATTTTACATGAAATGCTCCACTATCTTCTAGCTTGAATTATTTCTGAGTTACCTCTTATCTTTATTTAAATAAGAATACCTATATTTGAATATTATTATAATATTAATTCCAAAATAAAGACTTCAGAGATAAAATGGTAATTGGTTCTATCATATTCCCATTTACTTCACCTTTTTGTTCAGTGCAAAAACTAGATGGGTTTTGATATATAATGGTGGTCTATTCAAATCTTGAACAAACAGTAGCACCAATGGCAAGATGCCATTTGTTATATCTTTAATGAAACATAGGTAGGTCATTTTTACTCTACTATTGACCAATAAATAATTTTTCCAAAGTCCTAATCAATAAATTATAGTAAAGCAGTTTTTTTTCCTGTGAAATCACATTCAAATTCTTACTCAGGACTCTCTCAATTATCTTGCTGTCTGATACAGTGAAGGGCACAAGAACTTTGATCATCTGGATGCTCTGTAGAACATCATGATGGCCCACTCTATCAATGCTATCTTAGTAATTGAACCTGGTAAGTAGGAAATGTTAAGTATTCTAGATGTCCAAATAGATACATGAGTGTCAGAGGCTTGGAGGTAAACCCTGTGAAGATTCGGAGGTAAATATTCTAGGGCACGTCCAGGTATATCTGCTAAGAAAATGAAATCTTGAACAAACAGTAACACCAATAGGCAAGATGCCATCACTCAAAGTTATTGCCATCACTCAAATATTTGAACATTGCACTCACTAAGTAATTTCTCCTCCCTCAGTCTTTCACCATTTTGAGTTCCCAATGTCTTTTACTCCACTCTAGGTCCATGTGTACCCATTTTTTAGCTTCCACTTATAAGTACCAACATGCAATAATTGATTTTCTGTGTCTGTATTAGTTAACTTAGGATAATGGCCTCCAGCTCTTTCCATGTTGCCACAAAAGATATGGTTTTATTCTTTTTTTAATGGTTGCTTTGTAAATATTCACCATGGACTACTGTGCAACTTAGTCTTGTATTAAAGTTCTCAATTCCTAATTCAAAACAGCAACTAAGAAATAGGGAAATAGGAGGAAGATTTCTTGATAATCTGCAGCAGTCTATCACTGGCTTTAGTTCTGGGGAAGGTCAGCTTCTCCATTTGAACCAGAAATAGCTGTAAACCTCACCCAGGGCAGCAGCATGTGGAAAAGAAAGAACCATACATGGAGGGATTAATTTCTTCTCCTGGTTCTTTAAGAGGGAGAGAAGAACATTTTTCACCCATGGCCTCAACTTGACTTACTGTAACATGCATTAGGACAGACCTAACACTGGATCTCAACCTGGCTGCATATTAAAATCACCTCCAGGGATTTTTTAGAAGTACTGATGGTTCCCTTTCCTTTCCTTATCTGATTTAATTGGCCTGAAAGGTGGCCCAGGCATCTGCATTTTTTAAAGAACCTCCTCTCCTTTCTGGTGATTCTAAAGTGCTGCCAGTGTTAGAAAACCCTGGATATCACCAAAAAGATATTTACAAATTTCTTTTATCTGCAAAGGTCTGTATGACTTATATGAATTTGGCTGAGATGCACTGACTTTAGAACATATCCCAGATTCTTCTTGGCCTCCCTGTGTAGCAATCATGTTTCCAAGATATGGGGCAGGATTCCTCCTGAAATGGAGTTTTATGTCATCCCACCAGACAAGGTAGATAAAATAATTTATATGTGGTCAACTCCAAGACAGAAAGATGGGGGGAGATTAGAGTGCATTTTGGTTTCTATATTCTATGACCTGCTGTGGGGAGAAATAACAAAGGCTATGGGAGTTATGAGTCAGAAACCATGGACAAACACACACACATATATGTATATACATATCTTATAATATCATTCTACTCTTAATGATATACAGATTTAATGCAATCTCTATCATAATATCAATGATAATCTCCACAGATTTACTTACAAATTTAAAAATTGATATGAAATCATAAAATACCCTGAAAAGTCAAAGTAATCTTGAGTAGGAAGAACACAGCTGGAGATGTTATACTACCTGACTAAAATATACTACAAAGCCATAGTAACCAAAACAACATAATACTAGTATAAAAACAGACACACAGACTGATGAAACAGAATTGAAAACCCTCAACTTTAAGAATTTACAGCCAACTCATTTTTCACAAAGACAGTTCCTTCGATAAATGGTGCTGGGAAATCTGGATATGAATTTGAAGAAGAATATTGGATTAAAGACTTAAGTATAAAAATTAAAACTATAAAACTACTAGAAGAAAACATAGGGAAAATAATTATGAGATTGGTCGGGGCAAGGAATGTTTAGATAGGACCTCAAAAGCACAGGCAACAAAAGCAAAAATAGACAAATGAGATTGCATCAAATAAAAAAGTTTGCCGCCGGGCTTGGTGGCTCAGCCTGTAATCCCGTGCCTTTGGGAGGCTGAGGTGAGTGGATTGCCTGAGCCCACGGGTTCGAGACTCGCCTGGGCAGAGAGACCTCATCTCTACAGTAAATCAAAAAATCAGCCAGGCGTGGTAGTGCATGCCTGTAATTCCAGCTACTTGGAAGGCTGAGGCGGAAGGATCACCGGAGCCCGGCAGGTCTGGGCGACAGAGTGAGACTCCAACTCAAAAAAAAAAAAAAGTTTGCACAGCAAAGGGAACAATCAACAGAGCAATGAAACAACCTATGTAATGGGAGAAAATATTTGCAAACTATGCTTCTGACAAGAGGTTAGTATCCAAAATCTATTAGGAACTCAAACAACTCAATAACAACAATACCAACAAAACAAATAACCAGTAAAAGTTGGCAAAAGACCTGAGTAGGTATTTGTCAAAAGAAGACATACAAATGGTTAGCATGTATATAACAACATGCTCAATATTACTAGTCACAAGGGAAATGCAAATCAAAACTACAATGAGATTTCACCCCAACCCAGTTAGAATGGCTATTATTAAAAAGAAAAAAGAGAATTTTTTTTTAAAGATCAGAACTTAAGATTCCATCTTCTGTATCTGTGACTGGGAGGCCTTACCAGGAGAAATCTTATATACTATTACCACTCTTGGTGGAAATGCAAATTGGTACAGTCATTATGGAAAATAGTATAGAGATTCCTCAAAAAATTAAAATAGAACTATCGCATTATCCAGTAATTCTACTTCTGAGTATATAGCCAGAGGATTTAAAATCAATACGATAAAGAGATATCTACACTCCCGTGTTTACTGCAGTACTATTCACAATAGACAAGAAATGGAATCAACATTAAGTGTCCTTCAATGGATGAATGAATAAAGAAAATGTGGTGTATAGATATACAACAGAATATTATTCAGTTTTTTAAAAAGACTGAAATCCTTTTATTTGTGAAAAGAGGATGTAACTAGAGGACACTATGTAAAGTGCAATAAAGCCAGGCACAGAGAGACAAATACTACGTGATCTCATTCATATGTGGATTCTAAAAAATATTGATCTCATGGAAGTAGAGAATAGGATAGTGGTTATCAGAGACTGGGGGGAGGATAGGTAGGAGAGATGTAGGTGGAGAGAGGTTGGTCAATAGTTACAAAGTTACAGTTAGATAGGAAGAATAATTTCTGATGTTCTATTACATAGTGGGGTGAATATAACTAATAACTAAGTATCAGATATTTCAAAATAGCTAGAAAACAGATCTTGAACAGTTACCACTACAAATAAATGACAATGATTTGAGGTTATGGACATGCTAACTGCCCTGATTTGATAATTATAAATGTATATATGTAAAACATCACATAGTACCCCATAAACATGTACAATTATTACGTGCCAATTATAAACAAAATTTTTAAAATTACAAAAAAAGTGCAACTGAAGAGACATCAACAACCGCCCATTGCAAAGTCATTAAACTGTATAGACTTATTCCAGGTAATACACTAAATAAACAGGAAAACTAACAACTATCCCTGGGGGAGATCATCATAATTCATAGTTATTACATTATGTAATTTGTAACATCCAGTTTTCAAAAGCAAGTTATGAGTCATTGAAGAAAAATGAATATTGATTTAATCAGAAAAATAAGTTAATGGAAACTATTTTTTTGTGAGACTTGGAAATTGACAGGAAAAACTTCAAAAGCAACTTCTATAAGTGTGTGTAAGGAACTAAAAAATCAAAGCAAAGTATTATGACACTGACTCATAATATAGTAATATCAATAATAAGATATGTGACACAAAAACAAAGTAGAAATTCTGGAGTTGAGCAGAACAATAACAAAAAATATCAGTATAGGGGCTCAGTAACAGATTTGAACTGGCAGTAGAAAGAATCTATGAATTTGAAGATGAATTAATCATCGAGATAATCCAGTTAGAAGAACAGGGAGGAAACGAATTAAGAATAATATCATACGATATACTGATATTTGCATAACGGAAATCCCAGCAGTAGATGACAGGGAGAATGGAATAAATGATGTATTTTTAAATGATCCAAATTTGCACAATTTGATCAAAAACATTAATCTGCACATTCAGGAATCTATGTAGATTCTAAGAAGTATGGATACAGCAAAATTCACCCCCTAAATACATCATACTCAATCTGTTAATGACCAGATTGGGTTAAAAGAAGAAAGCCTGCTGGACACTATCTACTAAGCTCTAACTGCAGAATGACAGCAAGAATGTTCTGACCTCCTTCACTTCTGTACTTTGTCATGTTCTAGTCACTGAATTCAGGCATGCGTTTTCTAAATATTTAAAAATACCAGAAGCCAATTTTGCTTTCAGTTCCAGTTTTCACTTCATTTTCTTTCTGGGGATGACTCACATCTTCAGTTTGTTTTCAGTGTTTACAAATTGGAAGAAGAATAACAGAGAGAGGACACAGTTCAAAGATGAGTTGGCAGAAACCAGGAGTTGGTTAGGACGGAGCACATGAACCTACAGTGCTGTGGAGCAGATACGTTTATTGATAAACTCTCTTTTACATGCAATTTAGTGTTGAGCTTAAAAACTTTGATTTCTGGGCAACCCTTCAGGTTCCCGCCCACAGTGGGAGCTTTTTTGTCCTCTCAATAAATCCTGCTTTCCTACTTAAAAAAGAAAAAGAAAAATAGAGGAAAAGTGTGCCAGAGTCTTCTGGGAGCCACACCAATTGCCTCCCTGCTGTCCTATGAAAGCCTGGTCCACGTGGTGGCTGGAGCTGTGGGAAGCATGACAGCAATAACAGTGTTTTTGTCCCCAAAGCTAGACTTCGACTTCAGGTTGACGAGAAAAGAAAGTCCAAAACTACACACAGGGTGCTCCTGGAGATCATTAAAGAAGAAGGCCTTCTGGCACCATATCAAGGGTGGTTTCCAGTTATTTCCAGTCTCTGCTGCTCCAATTTTGTCTATTTCTACACTTTGAATAGCCTCAAAGCAGTCTGACTCAAAGGTCAATGTTCTACTACTGGAAAAGATCTGGTAGTTGGATTTGTTGCAGGAGTCGTGAGTGTGTTGCTAACAACTCTACTGTGAGTGGTAAACACCAGAGTGAAGCGCAAGGGGCAGAGTTTAGGAATGAAGATATTGTACCAACCAACTACAAAGATACCATTGATGCTTTTCACCAGATCATTTTATGGAATGTCACATTTCCCTTGTTGCTATTAGTCTTCAATTCTGCTATCCAGTTCATGTTCTACAAAGGTTTAAAATGGCAGCTTTTTTTTTTTTTTTTTTTTTTTTTTAGTTGGAGTCTCACTCTGTCGCCCAGACAGGAGTGCAGTGGCCGCTCCCGGCCACCGCAGCCTCGACCTGCTGGACTCCGGCGATCCTTCCGCCTCAGCCTTCCCAGTAGCCGGAATTACAGGCACGCGCTACCACCCCCGGCTGATTTTTTTATTTATTGTAGAGATGAGATCTCGCTGCCCAGGCGGGTCTCGAACCCGCGGGCTCAGGCAATCCACTCACCTCAGCCTCCCAAAGGCGCGGGATTACAGGCTGAGCCACCAAGCCCGGCTTTAAAATGGCAGCTTTTAAAGAAACAGATGAAGCCTTTTTCTTTGGATGTATTCATCATTGGTGCAGTAGCCAAAGCAATTACCACCACTGTCACCTATCCCATGCAGACGGTACAGTCAATTCTGAGGTTTGGACATCATAGACTAACCACCCCCCCAAAAAAAAATTACATTGTGATGTCTTCTGAATGTTCTCTATCTTCACCAATGAGTAAGGCGTTTTGGAATAATGGGACTCTACAAAGACCTTGAAGCCAAACTGCTGCGGACAGTCCTCACTGTTGCTCTTATATTCCTTGTTTATGAGAAACTGACAGCTGCCACTTTCACAGTCATGGGCTGAAGAATGTGCGCAAGCCCTGAGACAGCCACATATGAGGACATTGATATATAGAAAAGTACGGAAGATGCTCAAGATGGGGGTTTCCTTTTGAGTCAAGAGAAGTGATTCTCCCTTTACTCTGGCTCCTGCCACCACAAATTTAACCCTCATTGGCTTGGAAAGCATCCAAGTGTAAACAGGAAGTATAGTGAACTGGACATGTTGCCACCTTAATTTTTATGATGGCTGGTTGGATTTTGGGATGGAGGTTGGACTAATATGAAAAGTAAAACATTATTGAAAACCTAAAAAAGTTTATGGGGATTTATTGGTTTTTTTCAGGGGAATGGACTATTGCTGTCATGTATAATCTTTTCTTTTTTAAATTTTCAGCTTTTTTTGTTCGAACTCTCTCCCAGGTTCTAGGACAAATTTAATAACATATAATTTTCCTCAGATACTTTTGTATGTCTTAATTTTGGTATTTTCCTCACTAAAAATAATATTATGACTGTGCCACAGGCATGACTTTATTTTGGTTGGGTTTTTCTCCTGCTTAAGGAGAAGAGTCTTTTTTTAGAACATAAGCTATTTATTTTTGATGGGGGGGATGAAAATTATTAATCCCAAGTGATTCTCTTGTAAACTGTAAATGTCACATATTCATTAGGGTTTGACATAATTTAAAATATTTATTTTGAATCAATGCTTTCATCACAAAAGACTTGAGGTTTTATATCCATCTTACAAGTCCCAATCAGTCAAACCCCAATAAATTGTCAGCACAACAGAAAAAAACTTTCATTTATGATTTAAAAATAAAACCTTAGAAGAAGAATTACAAAGAACTTATAAGATTACAAAATTCTATATACCTTTCACATAAATTTACCCCTAATATTTTGCCATTTGTGTTCTATCTATTTATCTATCTATTTATCCACCCATCCATCTATCTATCATCTATATATCAATGTCCTCATATGTGGCTGTCATCAACAGTGGAGAGGTTTCCTTGTTTGGAGAACAAAATGACGCCTCTGAACCAGTGTGAGAACATGTGTACCTTACAGAGAGAGGTTCTCACAGACAGTCCCAGAGATTAATTTATGATGAAAGAGTTTCTATTTTATCTAGTTCAAAATGTTGCCATCATTAGAAGTCTCTTGTAATTATTTTTATTTTCATTCAGAATAATAAGTAAATAATTGATAATAGAATAAAATCTAACACCATCACTAAAATTATAAAACAAGTTCAAAGAAAACCCTAAGTTTACTGACTGTTTGTACAGCACATTTATCTCATCGAGACAAGGGTTTCTTTGGGGTTATAGAATCATTAAGACCAAACTTAGCATGATAGGATGATATTGAAAACAATGCTGCCAGTAGCAGTAATAAATACAATAGTTACATGAACTCATATCCATCAGGTCATGTTTTGAGCATTGTGGGATGGAATTTCCATAGAGCATCTATGAGGTCAAACCACCAGGATGCAAAGAGCCAAACTCATGCTGAATGACAACAAAGCCAGCACTTTTTTTTTTTTGAGTTGGAGTCTCACTCTGTTGCCCAGTCTGGAGTGCAGTGGCACACTCACAGCCACCCACTGTCGACCTGCTGGGCTCCAGCGATCCTTCCGCCTCAGCCTTCCAAGAACTGGAAACAGGGTCATGTTACCACGCCCAGCTCATTTTCTATTTATTGTAGAGACAAGGTCTTGCCAAGCTGCCCGGGCTGGTCTCGAACCCGCAGGCTCAGGCACTCCACAGAGCAGGCACTTTTAAGCATGATTACATTTAATCATTCAATAAATATGCCTTGGCCTCTGACCATGTGTTGGACACAGAGGAGAGATGATGTGATCAGCAAAGCAGCCATGGTTCCTGTAATATATATATATATATATATTTTTTTTTTTTTTTTGGTTGACACTTTTTTTTTGTCCCAGGTCTCAGTCTTCGCAGGAGAGAGATGCTCAGAAGGGGAGTTTTCAGGACCCCTCCCAGGTTCCTGTAATATTTTACAGGAAAACAGACATTCAGACATCAATTAATTGTCATACCAACAAATGTAATATTTCAATTTCTGATACACATAAAGGAATGGTACAGAGCGGCATGAGTAAATACAGAAAAAAAATGTAGATTAGTTTTTCAGAAATACCTACCTGAGGAAACTAGAGTTAAGATTAATTTTTAATAAGTATACTGGGAGGACCCAAGAAACCCTCAAAATTTATTTATTTAAAAATGGTATATTTTATTTATTGCATTTCTATTTTATTAAAAATTGTGTTTCGTCTTGCTTCTTCTCCCTCTATGTAATATCTTTGCACACACTTGCTCCCACCCTTCTGCTTTCTGTCTTGAATGAAAGTAGCTTGAGGCTCTCACCAAATGCAGCAAACCAATTTTAGACTTTCCAGGTACCAGAATCATGAGCCAAAAAACAAACAAACAAACAACAACAACAAAAACTCAACTTCAGGTATTGTTATAGCAAAAAAAAAAAAAAAAAAGAAGAAGAAAAAAGAAAAAAATAAAAGAAAATACAAAGACAGTGGCAAAGTCCATATAAACAAGCATATCCAAGAGAACTCCAAAAGCTAATTCCCAGAGAACAGAGGCCCATGCCAGATATTCTAGAATTGATCTAGATATCTTACATATGTCCAGACACAAACTCTTAGAGACTGGGTCCCTTTCATAATATTGGCACTGAGATAAACACTGGAGGATGAACTAAAAATGATGTGCTGTTAAAACCAGAAATGGTCTCAGAAATATTAAAAAATTGAAAGTGGTTAATATGCTTCCTAGACAAACGCAAATGTTATATCCATACTAAACGCCATTCAAGAATATACACACATATACCCTCCAAAATAAAAGGTTATATGAGAAAAGAATGTTAAGAATAGATATACATAATGGCATCATTGTGTCATAATAAAAACTGAAAGAAACCCCAAATGGCAAGAAACATTTGAAAGATTTTAATTACATGAGTCATTAAAACAAAAATGTACCACCACTACATATCTGCCAAATAAAGAACCGGCAGACGATTTCTCACAAGCGTAATATTGAGTAAAAGCCACCAGGTATTAAAAAGTACTTGCTTTATGATTTCATTTGTAAAAGGGGCCAAAGTAGGACACTGGTTATTTTTGATAGAGCAGGGTAGATGTGGCAGAGACCGATGAGGTAAGGGCTCTGGGGATTCCGTATGTTCTTCTGATTATTCACTTGAGTGCTAGCAGTGTGGTTATGCTTATTTTGTGAAAATTCATAAAGTTTGTTTTTATAAAATGTATACTTTTCTCTACATATATTTATGCTTCAAAGAAGTTTACTTAAAACTAACATAGGAATAAATCTAACAAAATCTTCAAGTACTATACATGGAAAACTATGTAATATTACCAAGAGTTAAAACGTGTTAATAAATGGAAAGACACATCTAGATCATGGATTGGAAGGCCCATTATTTTTAAAATGTCATTTCTCCTCCTATGTATCTATAGATTCAGTACAACCTTAAACAAAATTCCAATGGATATTTTTGGGAAAAGTGGTGAGGGTAGAAAAACTGATGATTTGGGGAATTCCAAAAGTCTGTGCCCAGCTGGTTACTGAAGTGGTTATGGACAGGTCTGTTTACCTGCTTCTTCACAACTATCCTAGAATAATGGTGTTAGTTCTACTTCCACCTTCAAAATTTCCAATGAGTTCCTCCCTTTAGCAAACTCTTACTTCAAAAGATAGGCAACATGGCATTCAACAAACTGTGCTTCTCAGCCTTACATTGATGATGCCAAGATAATAGACCCTGTGGCACAGCTGGCTCTAATGGCGTCTGAATTAGGTTCAAGAACAAAACTTAGGATAAATGTCACATTCATTATAGCAAATTGTAGGTTCAAACCTAGTTAAAAATTTGTAAGGATGTACTACTGCTCAAACAAAAGGAGAATTTTATTCTCTTTTTTAATTATCCTACATCTCCTAGTCCTTTGATATCAAGTATATCCAGTTTTCTTGGGATGAGAAACATACTACACCCAGATTTCCTTGGTATGAAACTGCACTGTGGAGTCCATATTGAAGCCTGCAAGGGGTAGTTGTACTGTGAGTGGCAGCTGTAAGAACAAGGAATGCTAGAAAACAGAGATGATCTTGGTAATTGAGAAACCTTATGTTAAGATAAAGAAAGGCTAAGAGATAGTAGCATTCAACTAGTCTTGGCATTTAATTATCATCAGAGTGCTGTCAAAATGTCAAACAACTCTGGTTAGAACATTTTGGATGGGTGGAACTTAATATTACCCCTATGAATGCCATAATAGAGAATGAGGCTAAAGACGAGGGGAGCCTGGATCCCCAAGGAACTGCATGCAGCAGAGGGCCTCATCCCTGCCAATTTGTGCATGAGTAGTTAATAAATCAACCTCTCTGATGTTAAGCAACTGAGATTTGGGGTTTACTTATTATAGCCTCTATGCTACCCTGATTTATACACTGATATATAGAATAGTATTGATTTTGTAACAAAATTTTGTAATTGGTCGTTTTGATATTTTTTTCGTGTTAGTTCTGATAACCTTCAGTTAAAGTACTTGGGTTTTCAACATGCATGACTGTATTTCTTCTTTCCAAATATTCTCTAAACTATGAAATCTTTAGAAAAATTTGCATCCATATTGGTCAAATTGAATTTGAAAGTGCGAAAGTGCTATTAGTTTATTTTGAAGTAGGTCCACTGATAATAAATTGTCTGTATTTAATGAAATAAAATGATTTCCTTTTTATGTGTATACATGTTTTCTATATCAGACTGTTGAAAAGTTGTTTCAAAGGCATTTAAGTCTTTTTTGTTAACTCTAGGTATAAGAAAGCTGGATTTTTTTCTGTTTCCATTTATCTGACCTGTCTAATGCTAGTTAATTTTTTTAAAACGTGGTTAATAATTAATCATTTGTTCTTCTCTTTGTATTAAAGATATTTAAATCACTTTGAGAAACCAAGATGGGAGAATTGTTTGAGGCCAAGAGTTGAAGACCAGGTCAGGCAACACAGAAAAATCTTGTCTCTACACAAATAAATAAAAAAATATAGAATAAGGCCAGAAAGACATATACAAAAATATTATGGTGTCTCTAATCCTACTGTCTGGATGGTGGGATTATATGTGACTCATTTATTTTTATATGCTCTCTAATTATTTTAACAATGAGTTTGTGTTCATTTTATAATTAAAAATATCAATAATGATAATGAAGATATCATTTAAATGCAGCTTATTTCAAAAAAACCTACTGAAATATTTAATTTCTCAGATATAACAACTCAGTTATTTAATTAGTGGATATATATTTATTAAAAAGTGACCACTTATATACAACTGTGGTTATTATTTCTTTCTTTTTTTTAATTGGTGTCTCACTCTGTCACCCAGGCTGGAGTGTAGTGGCACGCTCATGGCCACCACAGCCTCGACCTGCTGGGCTCAGGTGATTTTTCTGCCTCAGCCTTCCAAGAATCTGGAAGCACGTGCTACCACTCAGGGCTTATTTTTGATTTATTGTAGAGACAAGGTCTCACCAAGTTGCACAGGCTGGTCTCGAACCCCTGAGCTTAGGCAATCCTCTTACCTCAGCCTCCCAAAGTGCTGGAATTACATGCTTGAGCCACCATGCCTGGCCTGTGGTTATTATTTAAAGATCAGTTATTTCAAGGTAGGGAAAGCTAAAATAGCCACTGGAGTGGGACAAAAAGAAAAGAACTGGCATGACTAGAGGAGAAAATATGATTTTGCTTGGTGAACAAGTCAAGGGATTATGACAGTAGACATCTGTAATACAGGCAAGCAAGTGACCAGTTAAAAATAGTAGACTATTCCTTCAGACTGACAAAGAATCAAGGCAAACCTTCAGCATTAAGATGTTCTTGGTATAGCAATCAGGGCATTGAGTTCAGAGAAGAATTCATGATTGAGGTTCCAGTTCCTCAGAGGTGAGCTAGCATGAACAAAGCCAAGGTACAGTTCAAAGAAGCAGTGAGATGTTGAACCACTACCAGTAATACAGATTCATAAAAGAAGGACCCAGAAGCCCAGTCATAGACATGGCTACTTAGTGGATATAGAAATTCACGAGTGAGGTGGGAGTCAACTTTTTGATCGGGCGGAACACAGTGTGCTGCTCTTCAAGGCTTAATTATGTTCTACAACAAGTCACAAGGCACTTTGAGAATAAATGGTGGACCTGAGAATGAGAGGGGGGCCGACTGACCCAGCTAGAGGAAATTCTGGTTGTAAAAGGCGACATGGTGAATCCATAGAGCAGGGCTTCTCAGTTAGACCACATGACTCAATATCCTCTTTTGCAGACAGGAAAACTTGACACTAAATAGACCTTTTCTAATAAAAAAATATTTTTATCATTTGTAATGTATTTCCAAATACATTATCAAGAATTACTTAGATTTTACTACATTTGTTTTTCCACTAATGCCAATCACATGTTTAAAATTTCTCTATCAAAAAATTTATGTATCCTAAACTTTCTGGGTTATTCATTATTCGAAAAAGTCTTTATTTTGCACATATACATGAATTGCATTTTTTCAGTATATAGGATTCTATATTACTATATTGTGTTTTCTATAGGATTATGAATGAAAGGTTTGATACCCCTTACTTTACAGGTAAACAGTAGTAGTAGAAAAAGAACTTTTATTTTATTTGTCTTTGGAAATTGGAAATTGCACTCGGATAGATCCAAATGTTTGTCTTTTAAGATGAAGTGTTCCTATCATATTCTTTGACTTTATTTAGATTGCTTTTGCTCCTATTCCTCCATGTGGAATTCCTATAGTGTGGATAATGCATGTCCTGTACTTCTTTCGTGGTGTCTCTTACTCTTTTGCTCTGTTGAGAATTGCTTGATCCCGTTTTCTTTTTTTAATATTTTTTTACTTTAAAGAGGTGGGATACAATTCAGGGTTAGGTATACAAATATTCATTATTCAGGTACCCTTGGTGATGTGATGTTCCCCCCACCCCCGGCAGTTTCCCACTACTGCCAATTCCTTTCTTATAATATTACGATAGTTGGTCAAGTTCTGCTTATGAGTGAGAACATGTGATAGTCGGTCCTTTGTTTCCGTGATAGATCACTCAGTATTATAGACTTTAAGTCCATCCAAGGTGCTGCAAAATTCATAATTATGTCCTTCTTTATGGCTGTATAATATACCATTGTGTATATGTACCACATATTTTTTAATCCAGTCCTCTTTCGATGGGCAGCACGGTTGATTCCATCTTTTGCTATTGTAAATAATGTTGCAATAAACATGCATGTGCAGGTATCTTTTTCATAGAGTGATTTGAGTTCCTACAGGTATATTCTCAGTAGGAAGATTGCAGGGCCATATGGGAGGTCGATTTTTAGATATTTTAGGAATCACCTCACTGTTTTCCACAGAGGCTAATACTAGTTTACACTCCCATCAACAGTGTCCAGTTTTCTTATCATTAATCTGTTTTAAGTTGTATGTATTCTTCTTATCCAGGACCTCTTTTGATTTTATATTTACGCAATTGCATCTTTTCATTTTGAGACCATATATAGGTTAACAGAGTTCCTTTTTTCATGAGAGCCTTCTCTTTCAACAAGCAACACTACATTCACTTTCATAGAGGATATGAATTAGAAATTCTTAAAATAGCTGCTCTACTTTCAATACAATCTATTTTTAAATTTGACACATTTATCCTGATTGCTTAGATTAGTCTTTTTTGAACTATTGATTTGTCACTTATGCTCAAATATATATTTGTGCATTTATTTGGCCTGTCTTCTCATAATGTTATCAACAGTCTGAATCATTGGCCCTTAATTGAGAAGTACCACTGAATTAGATTGATTTAGCTACCCATTATTGTACCAGTGAAATATGGCCAGTGGGGAGATGATGTGTTAGAAATGGTTACTGAGACAAGTATCCATGTTGAATTTGTGTCATATTTTACAAATATTGAAGATAGCACAAGTCATTTATTTATTCATCTATTTATTCATTCATGAATCAGTATTAAGTATGTCTTTTATACTATGTGGCATTTAAAGTACTAGAGATATATCAGTGAACAAAATAGATATAATGACTCATCACATGAGACATTCTAATGGAGGGAGAGAGGAAATACAGAAAGAAATAATCAGTGAAATGCATCAGTGAATTATATCAACTAATGATGATAGAGACATACTGAGGAGGTGGCAGGAAAGGTGTAAAAAGTGGTGAGAGTCTGAATCTATTTTAAAGATAGAGATGTCACTTCCTATATGCCTGCCATTAGACAAACAATCATACAGATGTCCAATATGGAATCTAAGTTGTTACTAGAAGTGAAAGTAGTTGGAGTTAGAAAGTAAGTAGAAATAAGAGAATACTCTAAGCTCAGGTTGATAAATGTGTTCTAAAGCTGATATTCTGATATATAAAATAATAAATTCCTGTTTTGTCAGCTTTAGCAAAACCTGAAATAAAGCTTGCAGGTGGCTTAATTGGGAATATAATCTTATGGAACAGGAATAAGGAATTGAATGATAGGGAGGAAAGGAAAGTCAATAAAGGAATAGATTATTAAGTTGGGCATTGGTGTGAAAGAGCTCTTCAATTCCAGTTGAATCTTTTGAGGAACGTTACAAAATGCATTTCAGAACTTTTACCCCAAAAAGTTGAAAAAGAAAAGCATTTACAGATCTGCTCCCATCTTTTATCAATGAAGGACACTTCCACACACTTGTCTTTCAGTTTGTGAGGTAATGAGTGCTAAGTATGTCTTAGTGGAAGATCTAGGCTGCATTATCAAAAAAGCAGGAAACAAACGGCATGCAGTCCTGGACTGAAGCAAAGTGCTCAGCAGCATGAAGCTTGCCTCAGCCCATGTGGGACTGGTTGCCATAACAGAACCTGGAGTATAAAGTAGAACCATGGGAAGTTTGAAGTGTGTGTCAGGAGTGCTGACACAGTTCGGCTCATAACACCATTCCATCTACTTGTCCTCATCAGTAAGACAGTCCATTCTAGAGTACCTTTCAAAGTGTTATTATCAAAAAACTGTCAGGATTTAATCAAGGAGGGCTAGTGGGAAATGCTACCTCACGCTTGCAACAGCAGGTTTTGAGACCATAATTAATATTTTTCATCTCTGTCTAATACTACTTAGTCCATTCATGTTGCTAAAGCAAAACACCACAGGCTGGGTAACACAAATAATAGAAATTTATTTCTCACAGTTCTGGAAGCTGGGAAGGTCAAGGTCAAGGTGCTGGCAGATTTGCTGTCTGGTGAGGGCTCATTTTCTGATTCGAAGATGGCACATTGTTGCCATATCCTGACATGATGGATGAGCAAAAGGGACTTTACAACTTCTTTGATTAGAGTACTGATTCCATTTATGGAGATAGAGTACATCCATTCAAACCACAGCACCATTGATCCTAGATTTCCTTAATTCTCAGGTTGTTGTAATTTACATAAAAAATGAGCCAAACCTTCACCCTAAGGAGGTTGAACCCTTAGTTACCTTTCACACACACACACACACACACACACACACACACACACACACACACACATATCTGCATGCTGTGGTCACTGCTCTTGTCAGGTCAATATAGACCTCAAAACTCAAATGAGGTCATGTGCTCTAAATATAGTCCTTCATACCACCACTAGGAAGAAGGGAGTTTAGCTCTCATTGTAGTCGAGGTAAATAATAGCCATAGGTATTCTGGTTACATATCGCTACTTTAAAAATACCTTAAAACACAGTGGTTTGAAGAAGCAGATATTTTATTGTGACTAATAATTTCATTGTTATGTAAGTCAGAAATTTTGATTAGGCTTGACTGGGTGACATTTCAGCTCCAAGTGGTTCCAACTTAAGATGCCCTGTGGTACTCAGTTAGCAGAGGCATGAGTCTGAAGGGTTTGGGATGGTCTCACTCACTAGTCTATGGCCTTGTTGAGGGTGACTGGAGGCCTGACCCCATTTGTAAATGTCAACTAAAGTGTTTACCTAAGGTCGTGTGTCTCTAGCATGATAGTCTTAGGGCAGTTGGGCTTCTTATGTGATAGATTTGAGACCCCAAGGAACATTCTTAGCCCGGTATTTTCTATTTCCATGTTTTTGTAAGCAATTAGCCAATGTCGGTCAAATTCAACTTCCTTATAATTACCATGGATTTTAAAGTCCCATACTTTTTAAAGTCCCACAGCATAACTCAGAGTTTCATTTTTCACCTATATTTCATTTTAGTTTGTCATCATGTAAGAGGTTACCACCTTCCCATTTATTGCAACTGGTAGAGTCATTATGATTCTATGACATAGTGATCCAATCTAAAATACCACCATGTGGACTGGCTTCCTAGGACCTCCATTACTATTTCTCTTAGTTTGGGCCCTCCTAATTTCAGAGCCTGAGACAAAGGCCTGAATGAAAGAAGTTTGTATTGTATTTCAAAAAAATGATTCTAGAAGAAAAAAATAAAGGGTCAGTATAGAGGATCAGCAAAGTAAAACAGGGAAGGAGGCAAGGCCAATTAAAGAATAAGTTATTGAGCTGGTCGTCATTGTGGGTAACTGCTATTCCATCTCATCAGTAGTCTCTGAAACACCATATTAAATGCATATAAAATGGAACACACAAACATACACACACAAAGAAGGAAAAAATATTTTCCCAATGGCTTCCATTATTATGAATGGTAACTTTCTCATACTTCTGTGTTGTACCTGAAAAACTGTTGAGCAAACTTTTGTTGGAACGCCAGGCAGAAGAAATATCAAGGATATAAAACATCAGCCTAGGTGAGAAGCTACTCAATAATAAGTGTCTAGAGCTGCTGAAATGATGAAGAAAGCAGAGGCTATAGGAAGATATGAGGCCAAGGGAATTTTGAAGTAGTGTACAAGAGGTCTTCAAAATACCTCAGAACCTCAACTCAGGGTATGAAATTATCTGGCTGCTCTAATGTCAATGATTGGGCTTTCCTATTTTTTTGGTATGAAAATATGTTTATGACCCATTCCCACTAGTCACACCAATAAATGGAAAAGAGAAGACCCAGTAGCTACCTTTTATCTCCAGGTAACCACTGTGACTTCTCTTGCCCTAGTTTAGACTTCTCCAGGTTCGGACTCTTGTTAAGTGAATAAGTCAATATGTACCCCTTGATCTCTGACCAATTCTGCTCCTATTATGTAAGATTCACCCATGTTGTTAAGAATAACTGTGGTTCTTTCATTTTATTTCTGTATAGTATTTCACTATAGTCATACCCTGTAATTTAGTCACCCTATTGCTGATGTACACATCGAGTTTTTGTAGTATTGACTGTCACAAATGATGCTGCGCTCAGCATGTTGTCAGTGTTTCTTGAATCATAGGGGCATCTGATTCTGTTGAGTAGATTGTTAGAAGGTATAAGTAATGCCAAACTTTCTCCAAAATTGTTGCGCCAATTGATGCTCTATGGTATAAAAACAGCCGTTTCTTAGAAAAAAATGTTTATTTTACCTCTAATACTTAATAATTTTTAATGTTGCCGGGCTCGGTGGCTCAGCCTGTAATCCCGCGCCTTGGGGAGGCTGAGGTGAGTGTATTGCCTGAGCCCACGGGTTCGAGACCCGCCTGGGCAGCAAAATCTCATCTCTACAATAAATCAAAAAATCAGCCGGGCATGGTAGCGCATGCCTGTAATTCCAGCTACTTGGAAGGCTGAGGCGGAAAGATGGTCGGAGCCCAGCAGGTCGAGGCTGCGGTGGCCGGAAGCGGCCAATGCACTCCAGTCTGGGTGACAGAGTGAGACTCTAACAAAAAATAAAAAATAAAAATAAAATAATAATAATAATAATTTTTAATGTTAATCAGAATTCTTAGTTGATTTTTTATATGTATGTATGCTTCTTTTTATAGATTCGGGGTACAAGTGCAAGTTTTTCACATGCATATATTCTGTGGTAGTGAAGTCTGGGCTTTTAGTGTACACATCACCTGTAATAATGAACATTATACCCAATAGGTAATTTCTCAACTCTCACCCTCCTCCCAACCTCTCATTTTTTGTAGTCTCCAATGCCCATTATCTATAGAAACAAAATTGAACACATATTACTACTGCAGATGGAGATTAAAAGTACTAATGTGAAGTGTTCTCCGTTGACAGATTTTAAACAGTTCAACTTGTCATCAATTTTGTGTCAAGGAAGAAGTAGTCTGAAGTAAGGCTACATCCAGAATCTTGAGCAATGGTGAATTGTTTACTTGACTGGCCTCAGCTTAGTGGGAAGACAGGGGGAGGATCAGAAATAAAGAGGCCTGAGGGTGAATCTACAGAGTGAGTAGATAATGTGTGGATCTTTATGTTTAATATCAATGTCCACCAAAGAGTATATATTTTAGAGATACATTGAATAATCAGGGGCCTCCAATGACCACTCAGGTAGATTTGATCCAGTTTTTGTTCTCAGTTACCCAGTGTTTGCACAAAGTAGAAAAGGAGGCAGGGACATAATCATGGAACAGACTCATCAGTTTGGGCTCCCTGTCACCAAGGCTAATCCCACTAGGTGTTAAATATTGGCCTGGGGATAACAAAAACTGACAGTGAACCTTCAATATAGTACCACTCTTCAAGAAAACGTTAAAGTTATTACACCAGTCCCTTTGCACCCTGGAGGAGACACTTTTTTTTTTTTTACTGAAATTGATATAAATTCCAGGTACAAACAATCTCCTACCCTTTTAGTTAGGTTTACCTTTTAAATAAATTCCCCTTGCTTATAAATCTTTGTCTCAGGAATCAAATCTTAGAAAGCACAGCCTAAGAGCCCCACTGTTTATTGCAAAATAAAATTAAAACCAACTATTGTGTAGTATTACAATCAGATAACATAAAATATTTAAAATGTCCAGATCGTAGAATCCAGTTAAGACAGGCATAGTTTTGCAATTTAGATAAGTGAGAAACAGGGTGGTTAGGAAAGCATTCTGGTGTCTTTTCTCATGGGTACACGATCCTTACCCAACCAGCCAGGCATATTAGCCCTGACTCCTTTGTGGGTTGAAATATAGAACTGCCAGTGCAGTAAATCACAGAAACAATGAGGAACCACCCTAAATAGCAAAGGCATGATGCTTAAAAAACAAAAAATATATTAAAGCCCAAACCTAGTTAGGCAGTAACTTTCGTTACTTAGAAGGTCTTGTGACCCTAAGAGGTTAAAAGATAGTAACGAAAACTCATGACCAGATACCTGCAGCCCTCAACTCTGAGAATATGGAATAATTTGCTTAATCTTTGTTGTAAACATTATATAAAACTTCTTGTTAAAGGTGAGTGTGTGCCCCTTAAGGCATCCATGTTCTTTCTCAAACATGTCTTCCTCCTTAATAAACTTTGTTTAAAAATTTAAATGTAATTTTCACAGCAACTTGGATAGGCTTAGAGACTATCATACTCAGTGATCTATCACAGAAACAAAGAACAAATTACCACATATTCTCACTCATAAGTGGACCCTGAACAATTATCATAATACTATAAGAAGGGGATTGGCAGTAGTAGGAAACTGCCAGGGGAGGGAGGGTACACACCTCATCAATAAGGATACCTGACTCAAACCAGGTGAAGGGAGACCAAAGTGAGGCCCAAACTTTACCTACACAATGACCATCTGCATACCTAACCCTGAATTGTACTCCACATCTTTAAAGTAAAAATAAAATAAAATAATAATAAAAAATAAAATTATACTTTGGACTTGTTCTGAAAGTATTTTCAGCAGCAAAGTCAGGAAACCACAGAGCAACTACACCACCCACCACCTGGCATCATCTCGGGCATGCAACATGGGGCTCAAAGATCACTGTCACCCATGGATTTATCAGTATAGCCACATTTCCCTCACCCTCCTCTCAGGCTCTGCTTTTACTTTTATTCTTCCTTCTTTTCAGAGCCATCTATGAACTCTCCTCTCTGTTGCCATATCTCTGTTCCTTCCAGCCAGGCTATTGGCCCTCTCTGACCAGAGGCTAGTGAAGGTGGAAAGGGACCAGAACCCTGACTGTGCAGAATTGAGGCACTACTGATTTTTTTCTGACCGAAGGACCAGAGGAGGTGGAATAAGCAAAGCTTCATTCTGAGTAGCTGCTGGAAGGCCCATTTCATGTCATTCACACTTTTTTGTCAAGGGTGGGAAGGCTTTTCTGGAGACTGTCCTCCTTGCTTGGCTTCTGCAGCAGCCAATAACGAATATTTTCTAGAATTTTTTATTTCCCCTCATATGTAGTGGGAGAAGGCTTGTGAATTGTTAACTTGTGTGGGTTTTGATTGCAAAGTGGATAAACGTTTTGTAGATCTAGATTATTATTTTTTTAAGGATATGGGGTACAATTCAGGATGAGATATACAAATGGTCATTGTACAGGTAAAGTTTGGGCCCACTTGGTTCCTTACTTCGCCTGGTTTGTGATCTGGTATGCTTATTGATAAAGTGTGCCCCCCCACCCTTATGAACATATATGTCTTCATCCCTTTTGGAATAAGGTTAAAACCCTGAAGAAAAATATTGATTTTTATTTGTCTCCCTTGTGATTAAGCTTAGTAATTTTTTTTTTTTTTTTTTTTTTTTTTTTTTTTTCCTTCGAGTTGGAGTCTCACTCTGTCACCCAGACTGGAGTGCAGTGGCCGCTTCCGGCCACCGCAACCTCGACCTGCTGGGCTCCGGCGATCCTTCCGCCTCAGCCTTCCGAGTAGCCGGAATTACAGGCATGCGCTACCACGCCCGGCTGTATTTTTGATTTATTGTAGAGATGAGGTCTCGCTGCCCAGGCGGGTCTCGAACCCGCGGGCTCAGGCAATCCACTCACCTCAGCCTCCCAAAGGCGCGGGATTACAGGCTGAGCCACCGAGCCCGGCTAGGCTTAGTAATTTTTACAAATTTAAGGTGTGGATGTTTGCCTAGAAGTCAGACATTGAAAACTGGTCACTGTTGGAATGAAACAAAATTAGATTTCACTAGTGACTATATATAGGCACCAAGCTTTCTTTTCAACTGAACCCTGGTTACTCTCTCTCTCTCTCTCACTTCTATAAAAATTTTACAAATGATCCATTAGAGTGGAGAATGGAATGTTAAGTGGTCCTGGCTTTGGAAGAATGTGAAATCAAGGGAAATTCTTCCAAGTATAGGGTCTTTAATTATGGTTCACCAACTTTATCGCAAAATCTCCTGATAGACCTCAGCCCAGAACAGAACCTTGCAGGGGCTAACAAAAGAAAGTTACCTATTTGGAGAATGATGAGCTGCTATTCTTAAAACTATTGCTGGATGACACCACTGTTTTCTACATGTGGTTTAAGGGGAGCTTTCTTTGGAAAAGGAAGTCCAGTTATCTTATTACACCAGGTTAACTTCTCCTGGACGGATGACGTTCTAGACACTGGATGTTGCTTGTCAGAGTGTAGTGGTGCATGGCAACTTGTCACTTGCATTCAATTGCTCGCACTTATGGCTCCTTCTCCAAGGACACCATGCCAACCCTTCTTCTGTGTCCTCTAAAATTATTTGAAACAGTTCGGTGATCTCTAGGAGGTCTGCCATACCCTCCTGCCAATTGATGGAGATGGGTAGAACAAACCATTTGACCACATTTAATTCTCTCAAATTGCTTAAATACAAAAATGACCTGGCTGTCCAAATAGTCTGAAGTTTATGTATAAAGCAATTTAAAATAGCCCTGTTGGAAAGCCTCCAGTGGGACCACATTCATGTAAAGAATTACTGAAGGGCAAAGAATAGAAAGGAGCAATCAAGAGTTTTTAGTTTGCAGCCTCAAGTCACAAGGCACTCACAGTGGATCCTGAACAGGTAGCCACAAGGGAGTCCAAGGATGCTTGGCCTAGGGGAGCATCAGAGACCCAAGGATGCCTGGTATAACTGATTATGGTCCTTGTCTTTTCATTTCAGAATTTCTCCTTGAGGAACATGAACAAGAACATGGATAATACTCAATCTATACCCTCAGAATCTCCATTAGGTCAGAATTTAAAGATATACTGAAGATTTCAAAATGGACAGTTTAAAACAAAATAAGTTAACTCCTTCGCGACTGCTGACATGAATTTATATCATTCCAAATTCTATTCCTGGTTGCCACTGATGTGAATTTTATGTCTTTGCAACTTCTGTTTCTGAATGCTACAACATTGTCATATGTGTGTTATTATATTTTGCTTGAAAATGAATAGTCAGGCAAGGAGAGAGAAAGTTAATTGAGATAATTATCTGCTATTGAACTGTGCAATGTTGTCATTGATTTATACAGTTGGTAAAAATTGCAAGTTGGTCTTTATTTTGTTGCTATTAGTGTTGCATACTTGTATTTTGATATTTCAGAACTTTCATACTTCAACATTAAAAATAATTTACCATAATTATGGAAAATGAATAAATATATGCTGATGAGATTTTCAAGGTCGAAGATGAATCCAGTGAACTTATTGGTGATAGTGATACAGATAGTGATGTGATGATGCATTGTACGTGAAGAAACATAATACAGATAATTTATGACAGTGAATCTTTCTGGTGAGAACAAATCAGACATTAAGTGGACAAAATATGACCCAAAAATAAACTTAGAAGTGTTTATTGGTAATCCAGTTGTCAAGGTATTTCCAAATGATCCTCAAAGTATAAGTGAAGTTGTCAGATGATTTATTGGAGATGATTTTATTGAAATGATCACAGCTGTAACTAACAAGTCTTATGATCAGATGCACCACAGATATAAATGACCAAAGAAACCAAAAAAATGGAGTGATACTACAGTGTCCGAGATGACAAAATTTCTAGCATTAAATATTTTGATAGGGCATGTGAAGAAAACCACAATACATGATTATTGGCCACATGTTCATCAATTGTGAAGCCTTTCTTTTCAAAAACAATGACATGAAATAGAGTCTTACAAATTTTGCAGTTTTTGCATTTTTCCAAAAATGCAGAAATGCAGTCAAATCCAAGGAGATTATGCAAAGTTGAGCCTATAATAAATTATGTTTTAAATAAGTCAGCACTGCATAAAAACCTGAACAAGAATTTTCCTCAGTTGTTGAATCCATGATTCCTTATCATGGAAGACTGTCTTTCTGGGTTTATAATCAGAATGAAAATACAAAGTACAGAATGTTAGTCAGAGTGATGTCTGAGGCAAATACTGTATATGCCTGCAACTTTTAGTTGTTTTGTGAAAAAGGTAACAATTTTAAAAAGAACATTTCAAGTTGGACTCAATAGCTCAGCCTGTAATCTCGCACCTTGGGAGGCCAAGGTGAGTGGATTGCCTGAGTCCACGGGTTCAAGACCTGCCTGGGCAACTTGGTGAACCCTCATCTCTACAATAAATCAAAAACTTAGCCAGGTCTGGTAGCACGCGCCTGTAGTTCCAGCTAATTGGAAGGGTGAGGCGGAAGGATCGCCGGAGCCCAGCAGGTCGAGGCTGCAGTGGCCAGGAGCAGCCACTGCACTCCAGTCTGGGTGACGGAGTGAGACTCCAACTCAAAAAAAAAAAAAAAAATAGAACATTTCACTTGTGTTTAACGACAGAAGTTTGGGGCAACCAGCTTCAGATTTTTTTTTTTCTTTTACTTTCACTTGTTTCAGTATTAGGAAAGTGAAAAATTTGCTGGTCATGAATGTGCTAATATTTTATTGTGATGAGGCCTAGCCTTGATATGAACGAACACAAAAGACTTTAGAAATGCCACAGGGGTCACCCGAACTCAGAGCTAGGTACCAGCAAAGATTTATTGCAAACCCACCCACTTCACACATCTCAGACTTTTCTGGTAAGTTTCTGCTAAGCCTCAGAACTTCCACTTTAGGTTGATGGCTCCTGATCTATTCTGAGGTGGTTTTCACTTCCTAGGAAGTTGTTTGGCATTTTAAATTTTAATTCTGAGGTGCATTTTAAAGGGTCCTCTCATTGCCTTTTCTTTTCCCCTGCCCTTCAAAAGGAAAATAAATCCTCTAAAAGAGACGGAAGGCAGGAAGGACAGCCTACCTCAGGCACCACAGCCAGCTTTATGTTTGAAAGAAGGCATGCCAGATTTTCTAAGATCACAGTTGGTTAGTCATTAAGGCCTATTTTTGTACACATTTTGCAGACATTTTAAAACAAATGGACAAATCATAGCAAGGAAAATTAAAAATTCAAATGTCTAACCTACAACTATAGAATTAAATAGAGTCTTTTAATGCTTTCTATAGCTCTCCTTTCTGCCTGTTTTAAAACTGCTGTTTATTTACTACACTACTTGTACTGAGATAAAACTCACTGTTTCAAGGTTACTTGGAGATTCTGCTACCCTTGTACAATTCAGTCAATTCTAACTAAAATGTAAACATTGAAACTCATTTGAAACTAAAAAAAGAAAATTTTGTCCAAATTGGAGGTTATTATAAGGTTAATTCAAATTGTGAACTTGAATAGTCACCTATGAAGGAAGGTAAAAAAGAACCAGTAAGTAGAAGAGAACAAAGTGAAAGAAGTTACATACAGATGTATTTTTGGTAAGGAAGATGATAAAGAGGACAATTTTGTATAATAAGGATCTTGCATAGTAAATGTTTGACCTGTAGTAAAATGACTGGTTATTTGGGGGGGAAATGGGAATTAAAGGACAGAACAGAAAGTCCAAGCATGTTATAGATGGTCTGTATAAATCAGGATAAAGCTTGTGAAAAGATATTTATTAAAGAAATTCTGTCTATAATCAAATTTGCTAAAGGACATTGTTTAGTTATTTTTATGAATTAAACATCAATATCAAAAGCACACAGTGATGCTAGGCCAAAATGACACTATGTCAAAATAACAGTATTTTCTTAGATTGCCAAAATCTGCTTCTTAATATAATTTTAAAGGGTTAAAAGGGGATTTATAAAAACCTTGCCC
This sequence comes from Cephalopachus bancanus, assembly GCA_027257055.1. Classification (NCBI taxonomy): domain Eukaryota; kingdom Metazoa; phylum Chordata; class Mammalia; order Primates; family Tarsiidae; genus Cephalopachus; species Cephalopachus bancanus. The sequence goes on from JAPVLO010001195.1 coordinate 60,227, forward strand.
TGTGGTCAAGCTAATTAAAATTAGACAGAGTTGTTTATAAGGTTTTATTAAAATTAACTTCAATGTTACTAATATACTCATGCAAAAATGAATTTGATTTTCTCTTTAAACAAGATTTTTGTGTAATTTCAAGTGATAATGAAAGGTTTTTGTCTGTTTTTTAAGTAAACTACAAAAAACAGGGGAAAGAGACAAATTCAGTTGGCCCTATGGTATCTTTTTTAGTTCTTATTTTTAAGAAAAATGAATCTTCTCTTTCAGAGAGCAAGATCTTTTTGCTTTCCAGAACTTTGGATTATCATTTTTTAATAAATGAATGACGATTTCACAATGACCTGTAATCCTGTGTTATTATGCGATGCCTTTAAAACCTTTGATATTTGACAAACATTCCAATGTCAAGTTTCAAATTTTTTTTTTTTTTTAACCTCATTAACTTTTCCATGATAGATTTCCCTAAAATCCAAGGAAACATATCTGGCTTATTTTGTAAGCTAAAATCATACAGGAAACACTGTCAAATATGAAAATGTGTTTAACTTTTCTTGGCTTATATTTATGTGTGTTATTGATATGTATTCCAAAAATACATGTGATGCTCCTATAATTCTCATATGTCCAACTATATGTTATCAGAAGTAACAATAATTAATATGTTACGTTTTTGTATATCTCAGAATAACCAAATTTTCCTGTCAATTGTTTCTTTGACAATGGCTGTTCTAAGTCTTTTGTCATCCACATTTATTGTTTTACTTTGATTCCTTTCAAAAATAGTTTATAATTAGCTAAAGGACTCTAACAAGTGATGTTCAGTGCCAATTTCTAACAACTTTGGAGACTGTGCCATTAAACTAAAAGAAAATTCTTCCAGAGCTCTTATTAGAGAATTTACATGCTTATATGGATTGCTGACCCAATATTGAACAGAACAAAAGTTAATTGCATAAGCTGAACTAATAGAAAACAAATAAATTGTATTACTTTTTTGTTTGAAGTATTTCTGATTCTTTTTTTCAGTCAACAAAACTCTTTTCTTTGATCTATTTATAGCTTCTGACAAATAAGTAAAGTATGCTCTTTTTCTCTATCTAATTTCTCCAGATTTAGAAACTACTTATATTTATTTATAACAGTATAGTTATTTGCATAAGTTTAATAGGAATCTGATTTCTTTTGTGACAGATATGACTGGAGATACTGGTTATTTTACCAAGGTTTGGCTGAAATGACATAGTGGAACAGACTGCTTTGATGAATTAAGATTAAGATCTATACAGCGCCTATAAGAAAGTCATTGGAAAGGCTGGCCTGGTACCTTTTGAATTCTGCAGGGCTTTTGACCTATTGTAGGTAAAGAAGTTGGCTTCCTATAGGGCCAGGAATCTCAAATTACATGAAACCTTAAAGAGAGGAATTGATACAGATATTTGCAGACAGGTAGTTGGCTGTGCACAGAGGCTTCTGGAGGATTTAACCTGAGATTCCTTAAGAAAAAAAGTTTTAACAATTCCAATTTAAAAACAGACTATGTGGCAAATAGTTATTTTTGCTGCCCTGTATATAAATAAGCTAAATATATTTTATATGTATATAAAGCCTAAAACTTACTTTGCAAATAAATTAGTCTTACTATCATTGTCTTTAATAAAAATGGAGGACTGAAGAGGGAAAATTTTGTTTCAAAAGAAACTATAGGACACCTGCTTTTAAGTTCTCTTGTTTGTTATTTTTGAGTCTATTATTTTCTACAATTTAGAATGCATGCTGAAGTCTTACCTGGCTACAGGTCTCCAAAATAACATTTTTAATTTTTTCTCAGATTTTCTTACTTGGAATCACTAGAAATTGAAACTGAGGTTTTCTTAAAGCTCTGTAAACTAAAACAACCTCTGTGAATGTCTGCTAATATATAAACTTCACAGAAAGTTCACTTAAATATCTGCCTGGTTCAAACTGCAGTCCAAAAGAAACTGTTCAGATTCCCACTGCAATCTAAGGATGTATCAAAAACTCTAAAAGCTAATTATAAACTTTTCTAGACATTTATTTTTCTTTTATTTCCACAAAAATGTCTCATTAAATATCTGTTTACCTATGCAATCTACAAAAGCCCTAAACTACCTACAATACCACTTTTGAAAATGAGACACAGTTGTTCAATGGGATTGGTACAGGTGGAAAACTTTTTTTGCTATTCTTTACTACTCAGCTTTTGACTTCATTTTTCTCTTTTTCAGCCACCAGCATGGCTTTTAATATGTGAAACTTTTAGGAACTTGCTACACTTATATAAATGTCACTAGACAAGTTAAAGAAGATTTAAAGAATATTTAAGATAAGGCTAGGTGACTTCATAGTTTTTGAAAAGAGGCCCTTACTACAGAATCTTTTGGGACACCATTGAGAACTCCATGCCTTATTTCACTTGGGTTATTCTTTTTATTGCCCCTTTTGTGATAATTGTGATCATTATACTCCTGCTGATTTTTGGTCCATGAGCCTTTCACTTCCTAGTTAAATTTGTTTCTTCCAGAATCAATTTCATGTCAACACAATGATCATGCAAGAATTCCAATTGTTGCCTGCTATCAAGGCCACCATTAAGCCCGCTCTGGACACTTAAGATCAGATAGGGAGAAATTTTCAATCCCTGGCTAGGGAGGCCTATGTCACTTGTCAGCTGTGAAGAAGTTACAGAAGACAGACCTTCCTCCCTTATCACCCCATATGATTATGGGATCAAAAATCTCTAAGAGGGGGAAGTTGAGGCAGACATAGTTATCTAATTTAGATGATTGAGAAACAGGGTGGTTAAGTATTTCAGTCCCTTTTTTTAATCAGTACATGACCTTCACCCAACCAGCCAGGCATATCAGATCTGACAAAATTGTGCGTTGAAATATAGAATTACCAGTGCAGTAAATCACAGAAACAATGAGGAATTACCCAAAAAGCAAAGACACGGTGTTTAAAAAAAATTTTTTTTAAAGCCTAAAGCTAATTAGGCAGTAACTTTCATTATTTAGTAAAATCTTTGTGACCCTAAAAAATTGAGATATTGTAATCAAAACTCATGACCAGATACTTGTGGCCCTCCACCCCAAGCTTATGGAATAGTTTGCTTATTCATTCTTACCATTATACTAATATAAAGCTTCTTGTCTTCTTGTTAAAGGCAAGTATGTACCCTTTTCTTTAAGGTGCCACATTCTTTCTTGAATGTGTATTCTTCCCTAGTAAACTTTACTTTGAAACTATACTTTGGACTTGCTCTGAAATTATTTTCAGCAGTGAAGTTAAGAACCTTTAGAGCAACTACACCACATGCCACTATGTTACAGGCTGAAAAGAGGCCACTTTGGTTATGTTAAAAAGTCATTTAAAAAAGACTTAGAAACTGAGTTGGGCTAAACATAGAAGCCATTTGAATTTAAAAGTGAACATTTTTCCTTGTTCTCCCCTTCAATGTCCTTGTCCTTAGTAAATGTTGTACTGAAAGGAACACAAACATCTGTATTGAGGCCCCCATAAGCAGGAGACACCCACAAAAAACTGTATATCCTTAGAAAAGCCTCTGCTAGACAAGAAATGGGCCCTGCTGCAACTTTCTAAAACCCAGAAATGTATCTTTTTTCTTAGTCTCAAAATGACAACTGCTTTCTTTCAAGTCTTTATATTAATTTTATGTATAATGTTTAATCAAGCCTTGTGAATCAGAACTCCCGGAATAAACAAAACACTGTAACCAACTAGAAAGTAGCCAGTCCCAAATTGTTCAAGGTATTGTAACTTAGAAGAATGGCAGGATTTATGTATTCTGAGCAGTAGTTTGTGACAGTAGCTGTTTGGGATCAAAATACTGATTTTAAAAGATACTGAGTAATGGTCATAAGACACATAGTCATTATTAATCAATAATGGAAAAGAGATAAGAAGCTGTATGTTTTATTATAAATACTAAATGGAAACACTGCTTAAACTAACAGGTTTTTGGGGGATACACAGCCTGTTCCCTGATCCCATGGTATCAGAATAAACATCCTTACTTCTCCCAGCTTTCTGCCTCTTGTATTTGACTGACCATGAGGGAAGCAGACAATTGTTGGATCAGGCCATAACAACTTGACATCACAATTATTAAAAAGAAGTTCTAAAAATGGGGGGCTCTAGGGGACACACCCACCTCCAGACTGGGTTGCCCCAAAACAGTAAAAAGACTCAGAGATCAGTAGAGTGAAGTAGCTTTTTAATAATGCTCTTGCAAGAACAGGTGTCCCTCAAATGAGCAGACACACCAAAGGAGTTGCTGCCAGAGTATTTAAACCCTAAAATGCAAGTCCCTTCCCTGTTTTCCCATAGGCTGGTTACTTTCAGAGGTTCCATCACTTTCCCAGATTCACTTACATGTTGTACACTGATTGGGTTACCTAGTTACTTAATTTGAATGCTCTATCTATTAATTGGCTAACACAGGTATGACAAACTTACTTCATCTGCATGTCCTATTTGCTGATTGGCTTATAAGATCTTGTTCTAATTAGTTCCCATCCAAGTTTAAATGAAAAAGCTCACCTAAAGTAAAAGCCCACAAGAAGCAGGAAGTGACTCAGCAAAAAGCAGTTAAGTACAGGTTGTGGCTTACTGTGAAAATAAATCATCTTTTTCTTACAATCTTCCCCCTTTTACTTTTAAATATTTTTTATTGTGTTTTCATTTTGAGGTCCAGATTTACTTATGAGATCAATTTCAAATTCATCAAATAATTTTTGACTTTCTTCTTCAAAATTTACTTTGGTTTCTATAACATAGGTATAATATAGGCATTTCCTTTGTTATAGCTGTTTCAATTAGTCTCTGGATCAAGCCTTTGGCACAGGGAATAATACAGCATCCCAGAGCAACTAATATCCCTATTACCATTATAAGGGAGGTTAGGATTGAGACTACTGTTTCTCTCCATTTTCCAAACCAATTATCTAACCATCTGTGAAGGGGTCTTTGAAACCAGAGTTTTCAGCCAATTCATTGGCCAGAGTCCTCAATCCCTGTAATGCTTTGGTAATAGTTCCATCAGAGGCTGTATTGTTTGGGAAAAGTGCAACATTGTCCTCCTAGCATGGAATATACTCTCTCTTTTTCTGCTGTCATCATTTCTAAGGTCACACAATTTACCCATGTCATCCTACTGGTAGCCGCTAATTGTTCAGTAATTCTTTTAATACCATTTCTAGAGCGGCTAATAAACCTTTGTTGATTATAATATATATAATTGATCAGTTTACATTCTCATTTATAGCTACACACCAAAAGAGAGATTCAAATCCTGCAGCTATTTGATTTTGAGCTTTGAATTTGTTAGGAACTCCCCTAGGGACTTCTATAGTATCTAGATGCTGATTATGACAATGATTCACCCTGCAAACACAGAAGGATTATAATGAAGTGTTTAGATTTGAATTTTAAGATCCATTTATTCGTAATGATGTGATTTTAGATAAGTTACTAAGTCTCTCTGTGTCGTAGCTCTTGTAAAATTGAGTAAAATATTTGTTGGGGTAATTAAAATAGGGTAATCCATTCAAAGTAGTGAATTCTATGCAGGAAGCATAGCAAATGTTTAGTAAATAACATCCTTGTTATCATTTATTGTGTATTAAGTGCCAAAAACTTTGTCCTTCCCTGTGATTTAAAGTTCTCAACTACTTGAACTCACTGTAAAAGCAATACATTTAGTCTTACATAAGTGCATTACATACTTCAGACAATTAAATCTTGAAAATCAAATAAAGTTTCCCCTGCTCTGCTTCCAAACTGGAGATAAATATAATTTTATTTCAAGATAGGTAAAATGCCTTATACTTTGAACAGTTGCAAAGGATCTCACAGTTCCTTTCTAGTGACAGAAATCAGATCAAATGTATTCAGCCTATCCAAAAGGAAGTAAGTCAAGTCTGATCTAGTCACTGAATTTGCTTTGTGGTTTCAGTTTCTATTAGCGAGGTTTAGCAAGTTCCATAACTCCTTTTTTGGGAGTTTTTATTTCCAACAAGGAGGGCAAATTTTCCCCTTTTTGGTTTGTGATTCCTATTCCAATTGTCTGCTTTCCAGGGCAGGAAATAAGGAGTGGGGAGAAAGGACTAGGCTGGAAAAAAGAATATCAGAAATCATCACAGCCAAACAAAGGACAAGAGTTCAAACTTACTAACTTTCATCGAAGCAGCTTTGTTAACGGCTCTAAAATATCGTTTCTCCTGATTTTATAGTCAAGGTAAGATGGTGGGAAACTATGGGGGGTGGGAAGGAGGGGAAGGGAGGTGGGATTAACGGTAGTAAATATCTGTCTGGGGACGGGGAGACACCCCTTATTAACGAGGGTGCCTGAATGAAACATATTTGTATACCTAACCCTTAACTGTACTCCACAATACCAAAATAAAAAATATTGATTAATTAAAAAAAAAGATTGGGGCAAGAATGAAAAGAGATTTTCAAGGTGCAGTTAGCTTTTAAAACATTCTATCCAAGATGCAGCTTAGCCTGATGTGATATATCAGATCTCAGTAAAGACTAAATCGTGGTGTTACCAGATAGGCAGCAAAGTTCATGAAGTACGGGATACATCTGCCTCCTGCTAAATGAGATACAAGGGTATGTGGGGATTTAACTGGGAGATTAAAAGGTCCTCAAACTGTTTTCCTTCCTCTGCCATTTTATGACCTATTGGGGCTCACAATTGCCACTTAAATTGCCTTTGTCTTAGATAAAACCTAATTAAACTGCTTCAAATGGCAGCCTGAAAGTTTCAAGAACAGTGATTGTGTTATTTTCATAAAAAAGAGCAATGAATGAGATGAAATATAAATAACTTGCTAACATTGCTAAAGACAGAAGGAAAAGTTGAACCCAGAGAGAAGTTTCATGAAAACAGCAATGTATTTTTAGTATTAGCCTTGTACTTGGAAGGTGGATTTTTTCCTTTAGAAATATCCCTACTTAAATCGTGTTGGTTTGGTGAAGGAAAATAATTCTGGGACCCCAAACTCACTATGGCAAAAGGAAAGTTAAGCTTGAAAATTGAATCATGCCTTTCTTTTGTTCCCAAACAGGTTGCTATAATTTAACATGCTGACTTTATCTTAGATAAAATTCAAACGTACTGAGCACAAGATGAGATGAATGCATAAGTGACTTTTCCTCTGCCTCACTCTTTCCACATATAAAATGAAATTCCCTGGGTGCTAATCTCTTCTTCTGCTCCTGCTTGCTTCTTCCTCTTTAAATATCGAAGCCTTCAAAGCCCTCTTTGAAAAAAACAAAACAAAAAAACTGGTCACAGATCCTACTGTAACTTGTGTTGCTTTTTTCCCAGGTGTGTCCTCAACCTTGCCAAAATTAACCTCTTGGTTGAGAGCTGGCTTAGAAACTGTTAGATTTACATATTGATAACCACAAAGCCATGTTCTGAGTGGAGTTTGGCCCTTAGCTTGTAGCAGCTTTCCTAATAGGAACCCTGAGACCTGCTGGAGCTCTTTATCACTCAGACTGGATGCTTTGCTGAAGTCTAGAAATGTCCCCCTCCAGAAATCCCCTGATCTCCCAAAAATTTTTAGCTGAAATCTGAGGCTTATTCTGCTGCAGAACTCCTTTGTGGGGAGTTTTTATTCATATCCAGCAAGGGCAAATTTTCTGCTTTCATGACACCAAAAACAGTCTTCAGCTTGGGCTCAATCTCCAGGTAAGGAACTCTTTCTGGGTTTCATTTTGAGATTTGGTAGCTGAAGGTTAAGGTTTATTGTCTCTTGCTATACCTTTTCCTTATGCTCACAGACTTCTACTATATACAAATTGTGCACTTTTTTTGTTTTTGTTTTTTGCTTTGATCCTTCATCTGTTAGATTTGGCCAACTCTTGACTCCTTTTAATGTAAGCAGAAACTCCCAAAGCTGCAGAAATTCAAGTTCCAACTCTAAAAGGCCCGACTGGTTAAGAAAGTTTTTTTAAAAAGACTACTTGAGAGGTTTTCTTTACACAACAAGACTGACTTCCCAGTCTTTCTCTCTGTGCTATTAATTTAAAGATTTTGGAGATTTCTTATTCTAAGCAACTAATGAAAAGATATGAGTTTTAAGGAAGAGTAATAGAGTCATAGCTAGCCTTAAAATTATCTCCATCTAAGAGTTGTCCCTTTAGGAATGAAAATTTTGAGTTGTCTAGCTAACAAACGCTAAGGGCAGTCAAACCTGTAAGTGGAAGAGTGATTGAAAAAAATTACTCAAAACTGGCAAATGAAGACTCTTATAAATCCACATAACATGCTTCTGTCTTGTGTTTGTATGTCTATGTATTCATGTGTCACATACAGATAATGTTTCACTATCAAAATATACGAAAGAGCTCTGATTAATTTACTAAAAGAAAAAGTAAGCACTTAAATATTTTATCAGAGAAGTAGAAACTTTAACTCAAATGCCCTTTCTTTCATGTGACTTTAGTAATCTTTAGTAAATAAAAACCGTTTTTAAATTACTGGTAAAATAAAATGGAATCATCTTCAAAGTTTATTTTAGACATTTGGTCTTAATTAGGCAGGCCTGATACAGTCTATGTTATGTCAGGTCAATGAGTTGAGCCTGTGCCACGGATAAAGCAAATATTTGCACAAAGAGTAGATCAGAAAGAGTTTATTGACTTCCCCTAGAGAGGTAGGGGCAGCTACCAAGAGGAGGATCATGGCCCCAAATGTTCAGGGCTGGGGGTTTATATGACTTTTTTTCAGGGCAGCAGGCAAGCATTCTTGGGTGAGATAGCAGAGGCTGTTGCCATGGTGATGGAGGGGCAATCTGTTTCTGGCATCTGACAACTGGATAGATGGCGGATGGTCAGACACAGGTGGTCAATAATAGACAAGAAGGGCTGGGCTGGTAGCTGGAAGACAAATTATTGGAACAAAGATGTGAACCTAAGAAGAGCTGGGCCAGTAGCTGGAAACTCCATTTTGGCTTTCACCCTTTCATGTTAGTCGTTTTGATATTTAAAACCGCTTCTGGGTCGGGCTCAGTGGTTCAGCCTATAATCCCAGCGGACTTTGGGAGGCCGAGGAGAGTGGATTTCCTGAGCCCAACAGTTGGAGACTAGCCCTGGCACCTTGGTGAGACCTCATCTATACAATGAATAAAAAGTTAGCCAGGCATGGTAGCGCGTACCTGTAATTCCAGCTACTTGGAAGGTTGAAGCGGGTTGTCGGTGCCCAGCATGTTGTCCCTGGGGTGGCGGTGAGCCTGGGAAAAGGAATGAGATTCCAACTCAAAAAATAAATAAATAAATAAAACTGCTTCTGTAACATGTTTGATACCTGTTCAATTTGTCTATAAACCTGTCTTTAAGTCTTCAGGGGCTATGAGGAGGCCTAGCTTCAGATACTGTCTTTGTCCTGGGCTCTGCACTTAGTACGTAATTGAAATTGCTTACCTTTTAGGTTTTTAACTACAAATAGTTAATTGTTAAATAAACATATATTTAAAATACATATATTTGTGTATTAATGTGTATAGATATTAGATATAAGAGAAAGTAATCTATATACAAAATGTATAAGGAAAGCAGGATATGTCTGTTAAAAAGTTATATGACATCATGGAAATAGGTTTTTTGCTAAAGAGAAAGTAATTTATTCTTTAGAGGGATTTTTTAATTCAAGGAGTAAAATGATAGCTAAAACTCAATAGATATATAAAGTTAGAAAAGAAAGAAAATTTTAAAAACTGTAAAAGGTTTATGAAAATCTTACCTTATGGTCAAACTGATTGAGATTGGAAGGATTTGTTAACAACATTTTATTGAAACTTACTTTAGTGTTAATAATACATTAATGCAAATAATAATAATAATGATACACTAATGCAAAGATAAAACTTGATTTTCTCTTTTGACAAGATTTTTCTGTAAGATTAAAAGACAAACATTTTATGTTTACCTTTTGAATAAACCACAAAAAAGTAGGGAGAAAATAGAGGTATTGGCCTCATGCTGTCTATATTGGCTCTTATTTTTTGGGAAACTGAGTTTCCTCTCTATCAAAAAGTAAAGGTTTTTAAAATCTTTGAATTATCTTTTGGCTAAATAAATGACTTATTCTACAGGAGCCTGTGATCCTACTTTGTGATAATAAGTGTTTTAAACCTTTAATAGTTTCAAAATTAAAATTTCAAAATCAAAATTCCAAGTTTTAAATTCAATCTTTTTCACCTGAATACACTTTTTAGATATTAGGTCCCCTGAAATCCAAAAGAGACGTATTAGGCTTATTTGATATGGTAAAATCATATAAGAAGCATTGTCAACTATGAAAAGATGTTTAGCCTTCTTTGAATTTTCTTTATATAAATATGTTAATATGTATTCCAAAATCATATGAGATTCCTAAAATTATGGTAGGTCTTTGTATATGTTAGTAGTAAAAATGGAGATTATTATGTTGAATTGTCGTATGTCACAGAGATTACCAAATTTCCTTGTCAAATGTATCTTTAACCATGACTGTTCTAAGACATTTTCCATCCACAGGGAATTACTGTTTTGCTTTGAGTCTTCTCAACAAGTGGTTTATAAAAAGCCACAGTCCAAAACTTACTTCTTTAGGAGAGTTCATAAAAGGACTCTGATGAGTGCTCTTGAATTCAGGTTTCTGATAAACTTTGGAGTCTGATCACTTTGTGTCATTGGACTAGGAAAAAAAAAAGTCAAGAACTCCTATTGGAGAACTGAAGTGTTAGTGAAGATTGCTGGCCCAATTTCAAGCAGAACAGGAGTTAATTGCACAAATTGAACTAACAGAAGACTGAAATAATTTCTATGACTTTTTTTGAATATTGCTGATTCTTTTTGTTTTTTTTTTCAGAGTCAAGGAAAAAAAATTTTTTGAGGCATTTACACCTTTAACAATTGAGTAAAGTATACTCTTGCAAGCAAAATTTGAAACCTATTTATTTCTCTCTCCCAGATTTCTCCAGAATTTGAGAGCTTCTTGTGAATATTCTTCATTTATGGCACCATAATTGCATTAACCCCATACATATGAACCTTCAAGTTGCAAACTTTCAGTGATGTCAACATGTTCTTATGTCCAATCACATAAGTTAATTCACGTGTCTGGTGTACATTGTCATGTGCATGAATTCTCTAAAAGTGATTGTGCTTTTGTGTATTTTACTGTACAATACTGTTTGTTTTTATATAATATTTGTGTGAAAAGTATTATAAACCCATTATAGTATAGTACTACATAGCCAGTTGGCTTAATTGGGTACCTTGGACTTTGTTGGACCTATGAACAAATTGAACTTATGAATACACTCTTGGGGTGGAACTTGTTCATTTGCAGGGAGCTTACTGTATTTGCATAAGTTCAATAAGAATCTGCGGTTTTTTGTTTTTGTTTTTTTATAACAAGACACCTTTGGAGACACTGGTTATTTACCACAGCTTTGACTGGAATGGAATATCTTCAGATATAAGCACACTGTTTTGAAGAATTGAGATTGACTTTATAGAGCCAGTAAAATCCCCTGGTAAAGACTGGGCTCTCATCTTCTCCGTTCCTTTACAGGGTTTCTGACCTTTGGTAAGTAAAGGTCACTCTCTAACAAGCCCAGGAACCCTAAGTAATTTGGAGACCTCAAGAAGAGAGGAATTTACTCAATTCATACAGGTATTTGCAGGCACAGATAAATCCTTGGCTGGGTTTGAGAGACTTTATAAAAATCGAATCTGAAGTTTCTTAGGAAAAAAGTTACAGCAGAGCCAATTTAAAAGAGCTTATACGGCAAATAATTATTCTTGCTGCACTTAATACGAATAATCAGGTCAAGTACAATAAAACTAAAACTTATTTTCCAAATAAATTGGTCCTATTATGATTTCTGTTTTGGTAAAAATGAGGGAGGAGAGAGAGAGGGAAAAATTATGTTTCCAAACACCTGTTATTAGATTCTAGCTTTTTTCATTGTTTTTTAGTTTTCATGATTTATCTGCAATTTATTTAGACTGAATCCATAATTCACAAGTCTCCAAACTAATGTTTTAAATTTTTGTTTCTTTTTTCATCTTCTTCTGCCATTTTTCTAGCTTGGAATCAGTAGAAATTAAAACTGATTTTTCTTAAAGCCCTGAAAACTGGAGGTAGACAACTTAAACTTTGGGAGAAATAATACCACCTGCATATTGTTGTATAGACTTTTCAGTCGTATTTAAAGGATCGTTTCCCCTTTTTTGCTATAATCTGGTTTGGGTCCACCTTCCTCCTCTTTTTTTCCTGTTTTCTTTCTGTCTCCTTCCTTCCATTTTTCTCCATGGGACATAAGACTCCATGATTTCCTAGGCACAAGCCTTTCTAGCAACATCGGACCTTACCTCTTTGTAATAAATCACCCTATTGACCAGTGATCAGACCAAACTCAAGACCAGAGACTCATTAACTTCTACAATGCGTTTTCTGAACAATTTTGAAGAACAGAGGAGAAATGTGAAAGAAAACAAAAGAATCTCAGGATCCCAAACTTACCAGCCAAAAGGAAAATTAAGTTTGAAAACTGATTCACACACACACAACACACACACACACACACACACACACACACACACACACACAACTGCCTTCCTTTTGTTCCCAAAGGGACAGCTGTAATTTAACATGCTTACTTTATCTTATGTAAAATGTACTTTTACTGAGCATGAGATGAATACTTAATTGACTTTTTCTCTACCTTCCACTTTTTACATGTAAATGTAGATTCCCTTGAGCCTAATGAGTCTAATCAAAGCCTCACAAGAATGTGTTAACACTTGTAGCATTGTCTACTCCCTGCCCTTTCCCCTCCTTTCTCTTCTCCTACTTGCTCTTTTCCCCTGTTGAAGTCCTCAAAACCCTCTTTGGAAAAAACTCTGGTTATAGATACTACTGTGAGTTGTGTTTCTTTTTCTCAGACATGTTAAATATTTATATTTAATAATATATGTCTAAGTAGATTACTGTGATTTGTAAGATAATGCTATGTAATGACTTGGCAGTATCTGATGGAATACAGTTTGACTAAACATAGACTTAACTAAAAAAAACAAAAACATCAAATTGATATGGGATTCAAGTAATAAGTGTAGCCAGGCATGGTGGCTCACGCCTATAATCCCAGCACTTTGGGAGGCTGAGGTGAGAGGATTGTCTGAGCCCAGCATTCACGGGTTAGAGACCAGCCTGGGTAACTTGGTGAGACCTCATCTCTACAATAAATAAAGAAATTCGTCGGGCAAGGTGGCGTGTGCCTGTAGTTCCAGCTACTTGGAAGGCTGGGTGGAAGGATCACCTGAGCCCAGTAGGTCGAGGTTGTGGTGGCCAGTAGCATGCCACTGCCCTCTAGTCTGACTGATAGAATGAGACAGCAACTCAAAAAAAATAAAAAGTAACAAGTGTAATATGACAAATAATGTTATGAATTAATCCAGGAATTCAGAGAGGTAAAAGTGAAGAAACATAAGTATAACCCCAAAAGCAATGAAATCAGTGTCCGATTCAAAGGAAAAGTAGTTTAAACTCAGGAAATGGGATTCCCTATGCCTACCAAATAGTTAAGAACCAGCAGGGTAGTCTACAGTAGACCTACAAAGGGCCTAGGATCTATTTTACTGTGGTTCTCTTTGTTATCTCTTTTTATTTAAAATATTTTTTTTTCAAAAACTTATATCATGCTAAGGAGTAGTAGTCTCTTCCCAGGTTTAGTAAACAAAATGACTTTCTCTGCTTAAACACTAGAAATTCCAGCAGATTCTACCTTTTCCCTAGCAGGCAAAGTAACATCTTAGACATGGCTCCAAGAATCCACATGCCAGATCCCGTGTGCCTCATTGAGAACACTGAAGGGAAACTGAAAGTTAACCTGGAAGCTTTGGAGATCCTGTCTGGCATTACAAAGCCTGTAGTGGTGGTGGCTATTGTGGGCCTCTACCGCACGGGCAAATCCTACCTGATGAACAGGCTGGCTGGGAAGAACAAGGGTGAGTGGAACCAGTCTAACTCTGCCAAGTCTCTTCTGTCCACCCACATGGTCAGTATGTGGATGTGAGGAGAGAAAGTTACAGATGGGGACTGATGTGAAAAACCAGCGTTTAGGCCATAGTTGGTCTTTTATCTTCTGGGAGACCAAGGGTCACTCTCTGTTCCTAATATGTGACTTTTTTTTGGTCTTAATATCTCCTTGAAAAAAAGCATTATTTGTTCCCCTCATAAGGAGTGAGACATCAAAGAAATAATTTTCACATACATAATTATAAACTAGTCAAATGTTATTAGCATATTACTTTTTCCAAATAATCAAATTTCCAACATATGATATTTGATATTCTTTTTCCGTTCCTCTACTGTAATTCAGACCAATACTGGTTGTACTTTTTGCTATTTTTTCATTTTGCTTTCCTTCAGCCCTAGCTCAATGATCAAGAAAATAACTCAGATTCCAGACTCTTTTTTCTTACAATCTCTCATTCCTCTTGGCAGGCTTCTCTGTTGGATCCACGGTGCAGTCTCATACCAAAGGAATCTGGATGTGGTGTGTGCCTCATCCTAAGAAGCCAGGCCACACCCTAGTTCTACTCGACACAGAAGGCCTGGGAGATGTAGAGAAGGTAAGGACGAAGCATTACTTTTCTTTCTTTTTTTTTTTTGAGTTGGAATCTCTCTCTGTCACCTGGACTGGAGTGCAGTGGCATGCTCCCGGCCACCGCAGCCTCGACCTGCTGGGCTCCAGCGATCCTTCCGCTTCAGCCTTCCAAGTAGCTGGAACTACAGGTGCGTGCTACCATGCCTGGCTAATTTTTGATTTATTGTAGAAATGAGGTCTCGCCAAGTTGTCCGGGCGGGTCTCGAACCCTCGGGCTCAGGCAATACACTTGCCTCGGCCTCCCACAGTGCTGGAATTACAGACTGAGCCATCGAGCCCAGCTGAAGCATTCCTTTTTTAACCTCCTAATCTCTGAATATGTTGTATACAGGAAGTTTTTAGGTGTCTTTTTATTTTTACCAATGAAATAAATCTTTAATTATTTCAAATCTGTATAAGCACATTTAAAAATAATTGTATCATAAAAACATATATCTTAATAACAGAATTTGGGGAAATATGGACAAATGGAAAGAGGTAAAGACACAGTCATAGTTTATTCCCCCCAAACAATCAGTGTTGACATTTTTTAAAGTTTTTGAGTTTATTTTCTAAATTTGTATTTTCATTTGAAAATACATTTCATACTTCCTCCCCCCACACACACTTTTAATAGTGAGAATTTGGAACCCCATGGTGAGAAAATATATTTATAAGTCAGAATCAGTATTAGGAGAACTGCTCTGATACCAAGCTAGGCAGTTAACCCAAATGCATACAGATGATGCAAATGAAATCACTTTCACAAGGTTAGTCCTGCAGATTTTACTGGTTGACAGTGGACTCTGGTCTCAGATGACTTGTGTTCAAATCCGAGCCCAGGCATTTGTTGTTCTCTGACTTTGACAAGAGGATTAAGTATCTTCAAATACTTTATTTTCTCTTTGGTCTTATCCAATTCATTATTTAAATAGTAGCTACATGAGCCATATCTGGTTGTATTCTGTTAAGCGCTTAACAACCATCTCACTGAGGAAAAACAAACAAACAAACCTTGATTTGTAGCACTTTACTGTTTCCTAAATACTCCCATCATAACTGATTTCAAGTTACCAAAGTAAAGCCACAAAACTTAGACTTGGGAAGTCATGTACACATGTCATAAGCTGATATGAGCTAGCTTGAACACACAACTAAACCTTTCTCTTGAACTTCCATTTTTTAAATGTTTTCGTTTGTTTTTGATTTACCAAGATTCAAAGATGGTAAGTTACAATTTGAGCTTCAGTTTCCTTATCTACAAAATCAAGATAGTAGTTATAAACTCATAGCAGTTTTTATTTGTTTAGAATTAGATAAGATAGTAATGTTAACTACATTACGGATAATAATTATTCAATAAAATAGATATGTGTATTGTGCATATAGGCCAACTTTATTTTATACTCTAAAAAACCTTGATTTTTTAAGTACTCTGATTGCTCCCAGTAACTGACTAGCCCTTTTGTAAATATCTAACAGCAGTAGATAGTAATAACATTAGTAGTAGCGGGACTAGTAAGTTAACAATCTATTCATCAGTATAAAATTAGCAATGTGAATAAGAGAACTATTCAACATTAATGTTTCTAACAATCATTTTTGTTTGTTTTATTTAACACCTGTGGGTCTAAAGTCTATTTTTAAAGATTGCTCATCTGGTAATCCCATGAGACATGACTTACATTTTTTTCTGACTTCTAGACTGACAACAAGAATGATACCCAGATCTTTGCACTGACTCTCATTTTGAGCAGCACTTTGGTGTACAATACCATGAGCAAAATTGACCAGGGAGCTATCGATTTATTGCAGTATCCTTTTATGGTCTAGGAGAGCACCAAAGCCAGAGAGAACTCGTGAAAACATGAGAAATATTGAAAGCACAAAGAGAAGAGCTTTTATGCTTATTGTTGAAATGATGATTTTCTTAAGACCCATAAGGGAAATGAAGGTTTGAGGAGACACAGAATTAAATATAGTCTTGAATGCAGTCCTATCTCTGCCAGTTGTCCTTAATTGCATCTCAGCAATGTAACAGAACTGACAGATCTGCTCAGGGTAAGAACCTCACCAGACCTTGATGGAGCTGAAGATGCTGCTGGTAGCATGAGTTTCTTTCCAGACTTAGTGTGGACTCTGAGAGATTTCTACTTAGACCTAGAAATAGACGGGCAACTCATCACAGCAGATGAATACCTGGAGAATTCACTGAGGCCAAAGCAAGGTAATTTCTGTTTTGGAAAGATGAAAAAAACATAACTCAAGAAATACCCTCTTTTGTATAGATTTATAGTTTTCCATATTTACCCACATAACTCTCCTATAAAATAAATAATAAATGTTATTAATTTATAATGACCTAGTAGAATTAATATTAAATTACATTACTTCTCTCTTCTCAGAACATTTTTTTTCTTTCCTTGATTCGTTACCTTTTTGCTTAGGGTTTATAAAGATATATGAAACTAAGTAACATCAGGGGAAGGACGTTTACTTGAGATAAACAGATGAAAATAAATATTAATTCTGTACTAAATAAATTCTGGTTTTTTTCTTCTACAGGTAGTGACCAAAGGATTCAAAATTTCAATTTGCCCCGTCTATGTATACAGAAGTTTTTTCCAATAAAGAAATGCTTTATCTTTGACTCACCCACTTACCGAAAGAAGCTTGCCCATCTTGAGACACTGCATGATAATGAGCTAGATCCTGAATTTTTGCATCAAGTGGCAGAATTCTGTTCTTACATCTTCAGTCATTCTATGATCAAGACTCTTCCAGGAGGTATCAAGGTCAATGGACCTCGTAAGTACATTGTTTAGGATTTTCCTTCAATTCAATGTATTATAAAATTAGCAACACTTATAAGATTATCCTTACAGTGTCAATGTTGACAAATCATAGGCAATTACTACCATGAAAATCACATATAACATATTTATTAACTTCCAGTGGATATCAAACATATTTCTGCTGCTTTTTTAGTAATGACTTTAAGGTTATATAACAGAGGAACACAATCTGAAGGTAAGACAAAGAACTATTGTGCCAGACTAACCCACATAGGCAGGCAAAATTTGCTCGACAAAGAAATTGGATCTTTATTATTCTGTGATAGGCACAAGATGAGCAAGACATATATGTTTCTTGTGTAAATGGAACTTGGTTGGTTCAAACATTAAACAAAGGCCTGAAAAGAAATCTAAGCAGACTACTTGGTCTAGTTTTTCCTAAGAAATCTATGTCTCAGAACTCTAAATTATTGGTACATTGGGCAATTGAGTTCAAACAAAAGTGTGCAGACAAGGATGTACAACAGGACAGTTCCAACAAAGAGTAAGAGAAACTTGGTTTTGTTGGAGGAGAATAGCTCTCATAGTAGCTTAGCCATATAAAAGTGAAATAAAGAAAGAATTCTGAAGAGCATGAAAAACTGATGAAGGGGAAAAAATGGGAAGATTAAAGAGGTAACAGTCTACAGTATCCCAATCAAATGAATATGCATGAGTCCCATATCATCATCTCATTTTTCCTTGAGAGGAGGATGAAACACAGATGTGGGGGTAAATGCAGAACATGTGCCCCCTTTCCTTGCTGATAACTGTTTTCCAAATGGGAGGATGGCCCCTGGTTAAGGCTATGTGTCTGGTTGAAATGCTCTTGAAGTCTTTGGGAGGCTGAGGTGAGTGGATTGCCTGAGCCCGCGGGTTTGAGACCCGCCTGGGCAACTTGGCGAGACCTCATCTCTACAATAAATCAAAATGAGCCGGGCGTGGTAGCACGCACCCGTAGTTCCAGCTACTTGGAAGGCTGAAGCAGAAGGATCGCCGGAGCCCAGCAGGTCGAGGCTTCGGTGGCCAGGAGCAGCCACTGCACTCCAGTCTGGGTGACAGAGTGAGACTCCAACTCAAAAAAAAAAAAGAAAAAGAAAAGAAATGCTCTTGAAGATATGCATATCTGCGAATTCAAAACAGTTTCCAAGAGAAAGTATCTTTGTTTCTTTTTCTTGGCACTTAATGTTTGCTCCCTTTCTCATGCCAGGGGTACATAATCTCTCCCCCACGCCTGTGGGACGTAGAAAACCTTTTACTGACCAGCCATCATCTATTCCCTCCCATAAGTAATAATAAATCCAAATCTTTACTAACCTGCTCTCTGTGTGATTTCTTCGGAATAGGTAAACATTACGTGAGTGCCCTGTCTGATTTGGAGCTGCCAGCGATACTGTGGGCAATTACATATATCTTGAGATTTACCTTATTTTCTTCTTTGGACAATGCTTCTTTTCCCAAAGAAGAAAAGACCTGGCTTCTTGATCACACAGTTTCCCAAAGGAACATATCTGGGCCTCTTGAATGCTGTCCAGAATCCTAAAAAATTTCAGGCAATGCACTGTTAATTACACATTCTCAGAATTACACAATATAGATTGTGCCTTCTTTCTCTGGAAATAATACAAGCATTTCTTTCTTCTGTGAAGGTCTAAAGAACCTGGTGCTGACCTATGTCGATGCCATCAGCAGTGGAGATCTTCTTTGCATGGAGAACGCAGTCCTTGCCTTGACCCAGAAAGAGAATTTGGCTGCAGTACAAAAGGCCGTTGCTTACTACGACTGGCGGATGGGCCAGAAGGTGCAGCTGCCCACAGAAACATTTCCAGAGCTGCTACACTTGCATCTAGCCAGTAGGATTATGGCCATTAAAATCTTTAAGAAGAATGCTTTCCAGGATGTGGATGGAAGCTTCCAGAAAGAATTAAAAGTAATAATTTGTTGTTGTTGTTCTAGTTCATGGTAATTAGGGTCAATAGAAAGCAAAGTCGGCTTGGCCCGGTGGCTCAGCCTATAATCCCGCGCTTTGGGAGGCCGAGGTGAGTGGATTGCCTGAGCCCACGGGTTCAAGACCTGCCTGGGCAACTTGGCGAGACCTCATTTCTACAATAAATCAAAAAATTAGCCGGGCGTGGTAGCACGCGCCTGTAGTTCCAGCTACTTGGAAGGGTGAGGCGGAAGGATCGCCGGAGCCCAGCAGGTCAAGGCTGCGGTGGCCGGGAGCGGCCACTGCACTCCAGTCTGGGCGACAGAGTGAGACTCCAACTGAAAAAAAAAAAAAAAAAAAGGAAGGCAAAGTATTGCTATGAATGATAAAATAAAACTTAGTTAAGAAAAGCAATTCGTACTGACTGGAAAATAATTACTTATGCCCCTGTGATAACACTTTAATATGAAAACAAACAAGCAGGTCACTACTCTGGACCCTGCATATGACCTTTATTTTACTATGTTATATACATAAAAAGATGAGTTAATTTTATTCCTTTGAAGAATTGTATTTTCAAAGTATTCATTCATTTTCTTTTTTATTAATCAGGCATAAAGAATTACCAGTTGGTTCTACTAAAATATGACAGATCCAGGTTTAACAGAATAGGCTGGTGTCCTTCCAGCCAATTATATAAATCTACATTCTCATTGAAAATCCCATAGAAGCCCATAAAACACTGAAACCAGGAAAGTTATAAAACAGTAAACTGCATTTAAAATTAAGGCATGAAACTAGAGGTCTGTAATCTGAAGATCACAACCCAAAGCAAAAACAACAAGAGATTTCCAACTCAAAAGTTAATATCATTTTCCTGTAAATTCCTTGGAAATTTTCTTGGTTTGGTGGGAAGGATATCTTGCTTATGTTCTTCTAAGTTTCTAGAAAAAAAATATAGATTCTTTCTGAGAAGTATTTCTAGCATCTTCACTATGGATTTTTATCTCTTTGAAGAGACTACTGAATGAAAAGAAGAAAAACATTTTTAAACAGAACGTGGAAGCCTCATCGAATCGTTGCTCAGCTTTACTGCAGGATATTTTTGGTCCTCTGGAAGAAGCAGTGAAGAAGGGAATTTATTCTAAGCCAGGAGGCCATAATCTCTTCATTCAGAAGGTAGAAGAGCTGAAGGCAAAGTACTATCAGACACCTGGAAAAGGAATAAAGGTATCCCTAGTTTTAGCTATTGATGTGTAGCATTGCTGCAGGGCTTCTTTGGTAAAACCAGTAAGGGCAGGAGGAAAGACATGCATACAGAAACACAGATGAGGTTTATGTCTCTGCCTTTCACTGAATAAGTAATCATGTTAAAACTATGTGCCTGATATTGATGTTTCAAGCACAAAATTTATACTCTAATGATAGCTGTGAAATTAAATTGAATCATCACCATAATAACCAGACTTGTATTGTGACCATCAGTATTAATTACAATAGAAGGACCCTTTTGGTTTTGTAGGACAGAATCCCAATTTGAAACAAACTTAAGAAAAACTGGTAATTTGTTGGCTTACACAAACTAAAAGCAAGAGATTTTAATTTAGTTTCAAGTATACATACATTCAGAAGTTTAAACAATGCCATCAATTTTCTTCTTTCTATCCAACCCCGTACTTTTTCTGTTCTGTTTTTCTGACTGTTGGCTTCATGTCCAGGTAGGCTTAGCCACACAGCAATGAAGATGACACCAACAGGTCCAACCCTAACTAGGCCTTCGTTCCCTCGGTCTCAAGGGAAAGAGAACTTTTCCTCATCATATATCAGTCTTTCAGACACCCAAATGTCATCAATTTTCCTCCTTGCCATATTTTTCCACCTGTGAACAAATCTTTTTCATCTAGTGTCCTTGAGTTTTCTGGTTGATCATGGAGTCATACCAAAACTTGTGACAGGAGAGGCTTGGTTGGCAGTTCCAATGAGTGCAGGCTGAGCACCTCCTTCAAGGAAAAAATGCTGGAAGGAACAAGAAATAAAGATGTTTACAACATTCATAATCATCATTTCCTACTTCTTACTGCATGTCTTTGGGGTTGCTAGGCTCAAGAAGTTCTGCAGAAATATTTAAAGTCCAAGGCATCTATGAGTGATGTGATCCTTCAGGCAGACCAGGCTCTCACAGCAAGGGAACAAAAGATGAAAGGTGAGAAGAAATTTGAAATGATGTAAGAAGGAAAGAAATGTCTACAAATCTGAAATATGGCCTGACCCAAATGAGATCACTAAACTAGAGCAAGACTGGTGGAGACACTTCTTAGAGCCTAAGGCCATATCTGGGTGTGGCATGATCAATTACATAATGATTATCTGGAAGGGAAAACAACCTCAGGGAATTTTCTTCATGAAGTTGGAACAATAAAAAATAAGAGTAAGAGGCAGAAGGAAGGGGCACATTAATCCTAGAGGGGTTTATCTTTTTCTTCTTTTTCCTCTCTCTCCTCAGTGGAACGTGTGAAAGCGGAGGCTGCAAAGGCTAATGCACAAAGGTTGGAAGCAATCCGAAGGAGGAACCAGGAAAGAATGAAGCAGCTGGAGAGACTCCATCAGGAACAAGTGAGACAGATGGAGCTATCCAGAAAAAATTGGATGACAGAAATAAGGAGGACGCAGGAATGTCGTTTCCAGGTATTTGTCAATTGATTCATCTCTCTCTTATTTGTAACAATGAGAGCATGAAGCAGTGGCAAAGGCCAGAGGCAGTAGGAAACTACCGTTCTAGGCAAGGGCTCTCTGCAGCCAGACTTCCCGAGTGTGAATCCAGGCTCCAGATTTTATTAAGCATGTAGTTTAGTTGTTATCTGTCCCCTCTGTGCCTTGTTTTCCCATTGTGTAAAAATGGATACAGTGTTGATATCTATTTGATCGTTATTTTGAAAGTAAAATGAGTTAATTTTTGTATTTAGAATAGTTGTTGGCATAGAGTTAGCACTATAAATTGTTAAATAAAAACCAAGGCATCTGTAACCTAAAGTAATTCGTTTTCCTTGTTAACTTGTTAATTACTCTGAAAAATATTTTGCTTTGTTAAATTAATTTCATATTACCATGCAGATTTCTTTCATCCTGTTATTTAGTTTTACCATCATTCAAGAATCATTTGTTGTTTACCAATCACTTGATAAATAATATATTATTTACCAAGTACTTTACATGCATTCTCTCAAGTGATCCATACATTGTGAAGCCAAGCTGTTGTGCCCTCACTTTTCAGATGAGATAAATAAGGTTTCAAAGAGATAATAAATGCCAGTATCACAGCCTAGCAAGTCAGCACAACTGCCTTTCCAGTGATTGGGATCTACAGTGCTTTTACTTTTGCAAACTTGATGTGAACATCCTATGTCAGCAACATAATGACACAAATAACATCCTAATACTTGCCCCTGACTGGTCAGTCTTCCTGTAGGTACTCATTTTTTAGAGTTACTTCAAAATATATCTAAGATTGCTGTTCTTTCCTGAAGAGCAGTATGGACAACCTGTGATGATTTATTTGTGTGTTTTATGTCTTTTCTTCTACTTCTGCCATCAAGATTGTGATGACTTGGAACAAATTCCCTCTCTGAGGCTCAGACACCCCACCTAGTTTTGATGTCACCCAGACACCCTGTTTTCGTATCAGCCTCTTCTCTCAGAAATATATCTAACATTCTCCTGTGTGTGAATTAGAATTGAAGTCAAGGTGTGACTAAGATTGTCAGAAGAAATTGTGTAGTTTAAGGGTACAGGGTGTCTTGAGATGGAATTCCAAGGACATCAACATTTCAGGGATCGAGAGATGATAATGTTTCTGGAGCTAGAAAAAGACAAACAGGATGGATAATTATAGAAGTAGGTTGGATATACATGAATGGAAGAGAGATATTCAGAGACTATCTATTGTTACTTGGGTTAAAATAAGTAATGCCAAGTGAGAGACCTAAGCAATCAGAATGAAGCTTCATCTTGCTTTCTGTTTATCACTCCTTAGGAAGAGACTGGAAGGCTCAAGGCGTCAATCCAAGCTGAACACAGAAGACTTCATAATGAGGTCCAGCAGCTCCAAAGGACTGTTAATGCAGATGATTCATGTATCTTACTCTAAAGTGCTAAACATCAGAGCTTCCTTTTCTTACTCTTTGTCACGTTAGACACAAAGGAATGATAAATTACAGAACTTGGGGCAATCAACACTTAAGTAAACTTTACAATTATTACATCAAATTTTTGTATAGAGTTATAAGGTTTTGGTGCTGGAATCTGATAAAATGTATATCTCAATAATCCAACAGTTTAAAAGAGTATTGCTTCTGGGAAGATATTATTAATTGTATAACAAGGGACATTTTATCACTGACTTCATTTAGACTTGTTGGAATAGTTTCATCAGGAGACACTTTCTTTTGCATCTCAGTGTCAACTGTCTAATTTTCCATATCTGTCTCAGAATATTATAAGTTGCTTAGCAGTTGTTATCCACATGGACTCAGTCAAATGGAACTTGACCGAAGTAGTGGGCTTCACTCTTGCTGATGCTTATGGGCTAGATGCCACCAAAGGGTTACACCAAGAGTAAAGTAGAAACAATGTGCTGTTCTCAGTTGGGTGGAGGTTGCTGTTCTGTGGACAGTGGCGTGATTCCTCAGCACTGACAGTAGACCATCTACACAGATAAATTCCTAGATGAAAGCCAATCATGTATAATAAAATAGAGATCATTCAGAAGATTAAAGAAATTACCAGCATGAAAACTGTGTCATAAGCTTAAGGGATAAAGAAGAAGCCTTTTCCTTTCTGTTCCCCCTCACCAAGGGTGAAACTTTAACAGGACATTCTGTAACCTGAAACAATTTGTGTTGGATTTAACAATTGTGTATGACATGTTTATAATCCCTTAGACTCTATAGATACAAGGTATAAGGAATGCTATATAATGTGCCAAAAAGTCTGATGGAATTTATTTAATTTTATGGTTGCTTATGGTGCTAAAGTTAAATTATCTTGATTCTTTGCAATCATGTGAAAGAGCATTGACTTTTAAAAATTATATAGATTTTATAAATGTATCTGTTTGTACATGTTTTAACCAGGAAAACATTAAAAAAAAAACTCTAGTATTTTGTTTTTATTTTCCTTAATAGTTAAAAGTCTATAGAGAAGGCTTTTGAATTTCCCGAAGGAGACTAAGAGTTACTTTAAGAATAGAATATAAACACACTTTATTATATCTTCGTACTTGCTTTTTGTTCCTTTGCTTTTACATATCTCCAGTAAAATATGTTTTAAAAAATTACAGAAACATTACACAAAGCTGTATGGTCTACCCCTTAGAACTCCTTACTTATGTAAGGAATCTCTCAGGTAGGTTAAATTATAGGAACTTGATTTTTCTTTTAGTTGCTTAAAATATTAACTTATTTAAAGAAAAAAATGCAGATAAATTTTAGTGTCTGTTCCTTTTTTCTGTTCTTTGGAGAATTTTAATACACAGAGCTTCTCACATCAGATAAAGTCTTGTGCTATTCTGTTGTATTTCTAGATTTGAAATGAACTTCAGAGGGTATCAGCATATTTGAGCACATGTCTAGCAATATTCTATAATTAACTTTGCAAGCTGCACAATTTATAAAGAAGAATTGATTGAAAAGAATAGCTCTGTCTCCAAATTAAATATCGATAAATTTTAATCTATTTCAAAAAAATTGTCTAATCCTGAGACTCAGCAAAATTAAGTCACTTTTCTAAGGTTTCACACCTTGGTACTATCAGCCTAGGCTCTATTAAAAAGAAGCTGAATTCCAGCTCAATATTTTTTCTACTATATCACCCTCACCATAAACCTCCAGAGGGTCATGCTGCTTTTACCAGCGGCCCACAGAATCTTCTTCCTCACCAACTTCCCTGTCTCCCACTCATCCTCAAACAAGATCTCATAGGACACAAGTGTGTCATGGGCTGCAAAAAGACAGAAAAAGCACTGCATGGTAAACATGGATGGTTTCTTGAAGTTACCAAGAACTAGACTATATTTTATGATCATCTTGGTCTTATGGTTGTGAAGTCAACCAATCAAGTTTTAAGTGTAATGAAAAGCAGGGAAGTAGATTCTTCCTTAGAACCTCCAGCTACAATGCAGCCTGGTTAACACCTTAATTTTAGCCTCACACATTTCTGGTTTCCAGATTTACAATAAGCTTCTGTTGCTTTAAGACACAAGGTTTGTTATAGTAGCAATAGGAAACTAAAATAATTTATTTATTAATTAGCATTATGAATAGTTGCTAATAACAGATAATACTTATCCAGGATTTATTATGTGTCAGTTGTGATCACTATAATAATTATCTGTTGCTCACAGAAACCTTATAGGCATTTAGTATTGTTTCATTACATTTATGAACAATATTATTAATATATGTTAGTGCCATTATTATTACAACTATTATTGTTAAGGGATTAAATTAAATTATCTATGGACAATGCCTCAGAAAGTCTATTGAATTTAGACCCACATTAATAATAATTTTGTAATAATATTACAAAATTAATAATTTTGTAATATTCTCTTTCTTGTCTTATTGAGGAAAACAGAAATATTAAATACTGTGTTAAAATATATGGAAATTACTTTAAAAATCAAAAGCATTGATTCAAAACAATATAAAACATTCCTACAAAAAAGCAGACAAAAAAATTCCCCCCAAAAAGTAGAGACAATGCAGTAATGACTTTTGAATACACTGATCATCAATGGAACAGAATAGAAAGTTCAAAAATAGACTGTAAAGGAATGATGTAGGGTAAAGATAAACCTCTTGATAAGTTGGGACAACCAGATATCCATTTAGAAAATATCCAGTTGGAACTAAACCCCAAATACAATTAAAAAAAAAAAAACCACCTAAATTGGTGAAAGGAAAAATGTAAAAATACAAAGATACATTTGGAAAAAAACAAGGTTATGTTTTTTATAAACCTACAAAAGGAAAGGCCTTTCTAAATGTAACTCAAAACTTTCTTGAAATATCTCTCAATCCCTTATCTTCATCAACTATAATACAACTTTTTGTTCTCTTTCAAAGCAATATTTTGATAAGTTACAGTCCCTCTCTGTTTTTCAAAATTATGAAATATGACATATACTGAAATATGTATAAAACATAAAATGTACAGTACTCCATATAAATAAATTATAAAATGAATTCACAAGTCACCAAACAGGCACATAAATTCAGCATTCCTAAATTCCAAAAAGTGAATATGACAACCTCTGACAACCCTGCTAGAGCAAATTCATATCACAACTTTCACAATTATTTACTAGGATTTCATTTTATACATGTGAACTTCTAAATAATTTAATTTAGTTTGGCCTACTTTCATACTTTATCTAAATGTAAATACATTATATGTATTCTCTTGTCTTGCTTCATTTGTAATAAGATGTTAATAAAATTCATCTAGCTCATCATATGTAGTTGTAAGCTGTATATATTGTGTTATATAAGGACAAAAAATTATTCATTCTACTATTGATAAATATTTGGATTTTCGAGTTTATCTCATGAAATATTATTAAGAGCATTTCTGGACATATACACTTGCACATGTATATGTAAACTTTTCTTGTGTAGTATTCTGAGAAGTGGAATTCCAAGGTCATAAAGGATATGCATCTTTAGTCTTTCTAGATCAGGTTTAACATCATGTCAAGGTCTCTGCAGCAATTTACATACATATAATAATTTGCATACAATTTTCATACATAAGATTATGATTAATCTCTACATCAAAATTTTTAAACTTTTGTTAATGTGGTGATCATGTGGCGGTTACTTGTTGAGACGTTAATTTGCATTTCCTTATACAAATGAGGCAGAATACTTTTTCATATTTTTTTTTGTTAGTTCTTTTTTTATTTTTTGTGAAAGACCTGTTGATGTAATTTTTCTATTGGGCTCCCTTTTTCTTGTTATGGGGGAGTTCATTATATGTTCTGGACTTGAAACTTTGTTGGTTAAATGATTTGCTAATGTCATTTCCCATTCTGCAACTTGCTTTAACTCTTTTTATTGTATTTTCATGAAACTAAGTTCTGAATTTTAGTGTATTTTCATGAAAATAAGTTCTGAATTTGTAGTGTGGCCAATAATATTTTACTTTCTGTTTAATGGCATGTTTTTATGTGTGTATGTATGTCTTCTGAAAGAGTGCTTGCTCTCGTCCAAGGTCATGATTTACTTATCTATTTAAATTCTAAAATGTGTATAATTTTACATTCACATTAAGATCTATGATTCACTAAAAATTGAATTTCTATGTGGTGTTAAGTATGGTCCAAAGTATTATTCTGGAGAAGAATAATTCAGTTTGCCAAGACAAACTAATTAGAAGATAATCTTTTTTCCCAACCATAGAAAGGGACAGTCCTTTCTTCTTTTTTTTAAGTTGGAGTCTCATTCTGTCGCCCAGACTGGAGTGCAGTGGCACACTCCCGGCCACCGCAGCCTCGATCTGCTGGGCTCCGGCGATCCTTCCACCTTAGCCTTCCAAGTAGCTGGAACTACAGGCGCGCGCTACCACGCCCGGCTAATTTTTTGATTTATTGTAGAGATGAGGGCTCACCAAGTTGCCCTAGGCGGGTCTTGAACCCGCGGGCTCAGGCAATTCACTCACCTCAGCCTCCCAAGGCGTGGGATTACAGGCTGAGCCACCGAGCCAGGCTGGAACAATCCTTTCATAAGCTAAATATCAACATATGAGTGTATCTGTTTTGGAGATTTCTTCACTCATTTGTCCTTTTTGCCAGTTCAGGTGCAAATATTACAAGGTACTACTTATTAAATTGTTAACACATTTTTATCACTGCCACAATCAATCTTTCTATAATCTTCTTCAATAATATCCTGACTTGGACATTTTCTTCTCCATATACATTTTAGAAACATTTTACATCCCTAACAATGGTTTGGATTTTTACTGAGATTACACTGTATTTATTTTTAAATATTTTTATTTAGCTTTATTAGAATTTATTAGATTTCATTCATTTTGAAACTTTTTTACTGGATAGAAAATTTTGAGGTGATGTTATTTCTATTCAGTACTTTAGAGATGTTTTTCTATTAATACTTGCTATAACTTGCAGTTTCAAGGAAGATGTCACTCACGTTCCTACTTTTGCTTCTCTGTATGTAATGTTTGTTTTTCTCTAGTAGCCTTCAAAATGTTTCTTATTTTTATATTTCATTACTTTGCACATACTGGACATAAATGTATTTTTTATTCTATTTATTCTGGTTGAGCTTCTCTGAACTTCTCGGTTTGTTTTGTTTGTTATTTCAGTAATTTTGAACATTTCTCAGCTATGTTCTTTTTTCTTTCTATTTCTTCTTTTTCCATTCCAATTACTTTTACAGTAAACCCTTTTACATTGTTTTGCAGGATAGCCTGAGATACTGGGTGCCCAGTTATCATTTCTTTCACTCTTTTGAATATCTTCATGTTTCAGTTTAGTTCATTTCTATTTACCTATCTCAAAGTCTCTGATTCCTTCCTCTAGTATGTATATTATCTTCAATCTTTAATTAAGGAATTGAAATAATTCTTTATTACTGGTATTGTGTTTTTTATATACAATATTTGCTTCTGACTCTATTAGTTTCCATTTCCCTGAGGAAAAGCAACACCTGTTCATGAATTTTGCTCACCTTTCTACTAGATCCTTTAACACAATGGTTCCCAACTTTTTGGCATTAGCGGCCTGCTTCGTGGAGGACAATTTTTCCATGGACCAGTGGTGGGGAAGGTATGGTTTCTATATGATTCAAGCACATTATATTTATTGTGTACTTTATTTCTTTTATTATTGCATTGCAAAATATAATGAAGTTATTGTTATTATGAAATTATTGTTTTAATATGAGTCTACAAGCAGTTGATTTATTGTGGTCTCTGTACAGTCAAACCCCACTGCCAATGTTAATCTGTATTTGCAACCTCTCCCCAGTACTAGTATCACCACCACAGCTCTACCTCAGATCATCAGGCATTAGTTCTCATAAGGAGTATGCAACCAAGATTCCTGGCATGTGCAGTTCACAACAAGGTTTACACTCTTATGAGAAGCTTATGCCCACTGATTTGATCTGACAGGAGGCAGAGCTCAGGTGGCAATATGAGTGAAGGGGAGTGGCTGTAAATACAGATAAAGCTTCTGCTCCCTCACCAGTCACTCACCTCCTGCCATGCAGCCTGGTACTTAACAGCCCACGGTACCGGTACCATCTCTGGCTCTGGGGGTTGGGGACCCTTGCTTTGACATAAAAGTCATAGTGATTTTTAAAGCTACTTGCTTAATTGTTTCAACACTTGGTCTATCATTGTTTCTGTTTCCATTGCTTGTCTTACCTCTAATGTGGATGATTTTTCACTTCGTTTCTCTGGGTCTCATAATTTTTCATTGAGTACTAGAAATTACTGAAAAATAGCTGAGAACAAAATAGCATTATTTATGCTTGGAAAAACACACATCTCTTTTATGTTAAGATGTTTGTGGTGAGCATTGATTATTGACACACTGTTGTTGGTCATCTGAATGTGTATGGTTTTTTTTCCTATAGTTACAGTCAGTGCACCATAGGCCTCAGATTTCACCAATGAAGTTCTACAGTGACACTGTTCTCTATGTAAGACCAAAAATGCCAAGAGATTTGTCTCAGCATTGCTGTTCCCCTCCCAGTTTTAGCAGACCCTGTATGCCTATGTCTGCTACATGGGTTCTTTCTTTCTTTGTGCTCTTGCTCCTATCCCAACAATAGGCTGATATTACTTGCTACCCAGTTTGAGGTTCCTGGTCAAGGCATGGAATATCTCTACTTTCCAAGTTTTTCTGTGCAACTTCAAACCCTGGAGTTTAGTGGATGTAAGGGTTACAGTTGTGTGAATTTAAAGCCTTCAGCAGGATCTGAAAAATGCACTAGAAAGCTTCAACAGTTGCTGGAGCAAGCTGAAGAAAGAAGCAGTGAGCTTGAAGACAGAACATTTGAAATTACACAATCAGAGAAGCAAACAATGGGAAAGAATGAAAAAAGCCTCTAGGAATTACAGGACACCATCAAGAGTACTAACTTGCACATAATAGAAATTAAAGAAGGAGAAAAATGGCCAGAAAACATATCTAAAAAAATAATGAATGAAAACTTTTCTAATCTGAAGAAAGAAGCTAACATCTACGTACAGAAAGCACAGAGACCTCCAATCAAAGTTAACCACTAAGGGAGTTTACCATGACACATAATAATCAAACTAACAAAAGTCAATGACAAAGAAAAAGCTCTCAGAGCAGCAAGAGATCCTGTTATGATTAGCAGTGGGCTTCTCAGTGAAAACCTTGCAGACCAGAAGAGAGAGTGAAGGTGGGGGACGGAGCTAAGCAAGAAAATTGCAGCTAGCAAAGCTTTCTTTCATAAATAGGGAGAAGGAAAAACTTTCCCAAATGAGCAAAACCTAAGGAAGTTCATCACCATGAGGCATTATAGAATTTCTAAAGGAAGTTTTATAAACTGAAACAAAAGGCTACTAATTAGGGACATAAAACTTAGGAAACACAAAACCCAAAGTTATAAGTAATACTGAACAATTTTCAGAATGTTCTAGGACTGTAATGGTGGTGTATAAAGTACCTTCTCCCCAAATATGAAGAATAAAGGATTAGCAGACAGCAATTAGCAGACAGGCATTTGAATATTCAAGCAGTAATAAAACAACAAAAGAAAAAATATGTTTACTGTATTAAATAAAACAAATAAAATGTTCACACAGTGATTCAATTTTTAAAGTTGAAAAATCAATTTAAAGTCAAAGATACACCTCATCAACAAGGGTACCTGCACAGTGAATATTTGTATACCTAACCCTAAAATGTACCCAACAATTTTAAAATAAAAAAATTTTTTAAGTTTAAAAAAAAGTCAAAGATACATTTAGTGTATAATAAATGTGACATTTTATATTAGTGAAGAGATATGGAGCATTCAGGTAATGGTATTTGTACTATAGGTAGTGATCTGGACTAAAAGTCTTCATTATACCTTATGTCAATATAAATGTCAGATCAGTCAAAATATAAATATGAAAAAATTAAACCATAGATTATATAATATCAGAGAGTAACATGGATAATATTGAAATAGAAAAACCCTTTCAGCTGGGCTCAGTGGCTCAGTCCGTAATCCCAGCACTTTGGGAGGCTGAGGCAAGTGGATTGCCTGAGCCCGTGGATTCGAGACCCACCTGGGCAACCTGGCAAGACCTCGTCTCTACAATAAATAAAAAACTAGCCGGGTGTGGTAGCATGTGTCTGTAATTCTGGCTACTGGGAAGGCTGAGGCAGAAGGATCGCCAGAGTCCAGCAGGTCGAGGCTGCGGTGGTTGTGAGGGTGCCCCTGCACTGAGACTCCAACTCAAAAAAAAAAAAGAAAAGAAAAACCCTTTCTAATGTGTCATTAAATAGGAATACACAAAAGAAAACGAATGTAAATTCAATGACACTAAAAAACACATTCTTCACAGAAAAACATAATCAAAGGAAAAAGACAAAAGCAAGAAGAGAAATACTTTTTAATTTATATTACAAAATGATATAATTTCTTAAACCATAAAGATTCATTATAAATAAGTCAGATAAAAAACATTCTCATTAAAAATGTGCAAACATATAAGTATATAAAGATGCTCAGCTGCATTGATAATGTTTGATGTGCAAATAGAAGTTATGAGGCACATGTTTCACCTCTAACATTCACCAGAAACAACACATTTGATGGAACATTGGATTGATGAGGGTTTGGGGCAATTAAAAATTTCTCACATTTGCTAGTGAGAGTGTGAATTGGTACAATTATGAATCAAAATGTTAAATGTCCATACTTTTTGATCTAGTATGCCCATGCTTGAGAATTTTTCTTATAGATTTGCTTATGTGCAAAGTAGCATAGATCATAGACTATTTGTTGCAGCATTGTTGCATAATTGGAAACATCATTAAAATCCTCATGTTTGCAAATGGTAACATACTGGTAATAAGAATTGCAAATTCTGAAACCTAGAAAATATTTTAAAAGTTGTTGAACTAAATGATTTATTTTTATCAAAATAAAAGTTGTTTCATTTATTATATTTGTGTTTGTCTTTGATTAACAAAAATAAATTAAGAAATTAACATAATAATGACAGATTTATCACCATAGTTAAAAGCATTGTTAATTTTTGGTTGGTGGTGACATAAATATTTTTTAGTTTTTATCTCGGTAAACATACACTATTGCTATATAATTTTTTTTTTTTTTTGAGTTGGAGTCTCACTCTGTCACCCAGACTGGAGTGCAGTGGTCACTCCTGGCCACCGCAGCCTCAACCTGCTGGGCTCTGGCTATCCTTCCGCCTCAGTCTTCTGAGTAGCTGGAACTACAGGGGCGTGCTACCACGCCTGGCTAATTTTTGATTTATTGTAGAGATGAGGTCCTGCCTGCCCAGGCGGGTCTCGAACCCGTGGGCTCAGGCAATCCACTCACCTCAGCCTCCCAAAGATGTGGGATTACAGGCTGAGACACCGAGTCCGGCGATATATACATTTTTATAATGAATGTTGTCATTATACATACACAGTATACACATAGTATACAAATCTTGAATTAAATTTCTTCTTAATGAAACTTTTCATGATTATCTTAAGTCAGTAATATTGCATTACCTGGAAAGGAGTGATTGGTGGAATTTATTGTTTTATACAAAATATTTGTGAAGATTCAATTGTCATTGGAGCTCTTATTTGGAAGGAGTAGGAGCAATAGAACTGAGTTTCCTAATATAAAAACATGTAACTTATTTGGTCAGAAAAAAGTGATTGATGTCTTAGCACTGGTCCTATTTTTAAGTAGACTTACTCTTAGTTTCCACTTTCATTATTACTCACAGGAAAAAAGTTTCAAGTTTTGTCTTTAAATTGGCACTAACATTTTTATCTTCATGAGGAAAATTGAACTTTGTAATTTGTAAACGTTTAATCTGTCAACTTGAAAAATTTAGAATGGGCAAGAGGAGAGAACAGCAAAATTGAGGAGTCGTTCCTCATCTATTTAAAAGAAAACTTTCACCAAATTCTGTAGACAAAATGAATTGTCATTTCAAGATTTTAGCAGGCCTGAGACTCTTAATACGGGGTTATACTTTGAATGATTGAGTGATCCTGCTGTCCTCCCAAAAAGTGCAGTTTCAACATGATGACTGTGTTTTTAAAGATGAGAGTGGCTGATTGTTTATCTAAAGAGAAATAATGGCAGGCACAACATGATTCCTATGCCCAAGTGTGGCACATGGAAAGATCAAATGAGAGGCATTATTGCATACACAATAGCTGCTCTTCATTCGAGGGTGTGATCCCCACTCCCTGTTGCCAGCCATTTTCTAGATGTCCCTTTTGTTGGCATCTACTCAGTATTTCCTCTTTATCAACAGACAACGCTGCATCTACAGGTACTGAGAGAAGTTATTTCATTCTCCTCTAACTTACTTCATACCTACAATATTCCAGAAGATTTCCAGGGCAAAGAAAACAGAAATGAGAATTCTAGCTATCTAGCAGGATTGTGATAAGGGAAGCAGTTGAACCTGTATTTGAAGGAGAGGCAGGAAAGTTTCTTCATCAGTGTTTACTGCAATAATACTGCATAAATAATCCCCAATATTCAATCAGTTTATAAAAACAAATATTTCTTGCTCAAGTAACTCAATTTGACTACAGAAGTTATGCTTTAGACTAGGGATTAGATTAAAATCTATTTTGTGTGTACTTTTTTTTTTTTTTTTTTTTGAGTTGGAGTCTCTGTCACCCAGACTGGAGTGCAGTGGCTGCTCCCAGCCACCGCAGCCTCGACCTGGTACGCTCGGCGATCCTTTCATCTCAGCCTTCCAAGTAGCTGGAACTACAAGCGCGCACTACTACGCCCGGCTAATTTTTGATTTATTGTAGAGATGAGGTCTCGCCAAGTTGCCCAGGCAGGTCTCAAACCCACGGGCTCAGGCAATCCACTCACCTCAGTATCCCAAAGGTGCAGGATTACAGGCTGAGCCACCGAGCCCAGCTTGTGTGTACTTTTCAATTGTGCTTGAACTGAAGGAGCAATTTCTATCTGGGTTTTGCTGTACTCTTTGTAGAGTACAAATAGGACTGGTGGGTGCCTATAATATCTTTGGAAAACTCAGCCCTAGAATGATCCACTGTCCTTTCTAACCATATTCCATTTGCAAATCAAGTCACATGGTCAATCTCATTATATTGCCTCTCATATAATTCCATGAGAGTAAGGAGGGAAGATTGAATACATGTTGAATAGTTACATCTATGATTAAACTCAGCACGCCAAGAAGGAGAATGGCATATCAAGACACTTAACCATAATCCATCATGTGTTACAGCTGATCAGGGATCCTGTGAACTGGTTAGTCTATTGTAGCCTCGTTTATATCGTATGAATAGTAGTATCTCTACATGAAAACCAAGAATACAACTCTTATCTCTTTAGCATCATTTGGAATGAACACTAAAGGGGATGAAGAGCAACCTAGCAACCTATGCTGGCTTTATGGTAAGAATATCTACAAGCTACAATTAAGTTGAAAGACTAAAAGAATCATTGAGAGCATGTTTCAGTTTATTATGGGATAACATACTGATTCTAAGGACATTTAACCAATAATGTACTGATTCTAAGGACATTTAACAGTAGATGCACCACTGAATGATCTTGATGAGGTGCCTTGATCAAATGGCAGTTCCCTACCATTTAAAAAAATACAGGCTGGGCGCAGTGGCTTAAGGTTGTAAACCCAGCACTTTGGGAGGCAGAGGTGAGGGGAATGCCTGAGTCCATGGGTTCGAGACCAGCCTGGGAAAGTTGGTGAGACCTCATCTCTACAATAAATCAAAAAATATACTGGGCATGGTAGCACGTGCCTGAAGTTCTAGCTACTTGGAAGGCCGAGGCAGAAGGATTGCCTGAGCCCAGCAGGTTGAGGCTGCAATGACCGTGAGCGTGCCACTGTACTCCAGCTTGGGTGACAGAGTGAGAATCCAACTCAAAACAAACAAGCAAACAAATACAACCTCATTCTTTGATGAAGAACAACAGACAGTGGTTAACCTAAAAGTTTTGTGGTAAAACCTTACATAGAAGAAAACCCTTCTTAGGCCCTGAACACTTACTCTCCTCAATAAGTAACATATTCAGAAGTTGTTTTCTCTAATTGAAAATTGAAACTTTTTCTAGGAAGCCCTACTCTTAACAAGAAAGAAGAAGTTTTTGAACCATGCCTAGGTCAGCTTCAGTGAAAATAGCAGTCTAAGAAAAACAAGACATTTATGCAAATCCAAACTCAAAGTATCAGTGCATGCAAAGTCCCAACCCCAAGGACTGTGCCAGAATGCCCAAGTGCTGATAATGGAGATAATTTGTACAAAATGTATACAAAGAGAAATTTCAAGTCACAGAAGAAAAATGCAACTCTTTGTTTGTAATTCCAATGAAGTTTATTCTTGTGCACACATTACCTGTGGCAGAAGAGAACATCTCTCCAATACAAGTTAAATTTCACTTAGTTTGATCTAAAATAATTTTGTGTTAGGCAAATGATTGGAGAAGATAAAGGACACTCCAGGCTCTTCTTCGAAATTGAGAAGAAACTCATCTTAGGAGGGAAAGGCAGGTGTCATGCCAAGGAGGTCGGAAAGGAACTATCCGAGAAGTCAACAGTTCTATTGTAAGATTTACATATTTTCTTCAAGAGTAGGCTGCATTAGAAAAAAACAACCCCATTATAAAATCGGCAAAAGATATGAACAGACACTTCACAAAAGAGGACATCTGAGCAGCCAACAAACACATGAAGAAATGTTCAACCTCACTAATCATCAGGGAGATGCAAATCAAAACCACACTGAGATACCACCTAACTCCAGTCAGAATGGCAATTATCAACAACTCAAAAAATAACAGCTGCTGGAGAGGGTGTGGTGAAAAGGGAACACTTCTACACTGTTGGTGGGAGTGTAAACTAGTGCAACCTCTGTGGAAAGCAGTGTGGCGATTCCTAAAAGCTCTAAATATCAACCTCCCATATGACCCCGCAATCCCCCTACTGGGAATATATCCTGAAGAACTCAAATCACTCTATAAAAAAGATACCTGCACACGTATGTTTATCGCAGCATTGTTCACAATAGCAAGAACCTGGAAATAACCATGCTGCCCATCAAAAGAGGACTGGATTAAAAAAATGTGGTACATACACACGATGGAATACTACGCAGCCTAAAAAAAGAACAAAATCATGAATTTCGCAGCAACCTGGATGGAACTAGAGGCTATAATACTGAGTGACCTCTCACAGAAACAAAGATCCGAGTATCACATGTTCTCACTCATATAATGGACTTTGAACATCCAATGCAATACTGTAAGAAAATGACTGATGGTACTGGGAAACTATGGGGGGAGAGGGGGAGGGGATTAACAGTAGCAAATATCTGTCTGGGGATGGGGAAACACCTCTTATAAACAGGGTGCCCGAATGAAACGTAATTGTATACCTAACCCTTAACTGTACCCCACAAAACCATAATAAAAAATATTGATTAAAAAAAAGAAAGAAAAATGAAGCTTTCTCTAAAATTCTTATCACTGGGGGCACAGGCTGATGGAGTGAAATAGGGATCTGGCAACAGGCGAGTATATGGAAGAGCTTAGAACTGGAAAAAAAAAATTAGAATATCAATAAGAATACTCAAACTTTACCTGCACCATGACCACTTATGTACCTATCCCTGAATTGTACCCAATATCTTTGAAATAAAAATAATTAAATTTTTTTTTAAAAGGAAAAGGCTAAAATACCCAGGACCTGAATGTTTATCTTTAGGGGCCTATTCAGAGCAGGTTCACAGCAACCCACAGTGGCAGTTTCTATTTCCTTTACACCCTAGAAATTACAAGAAAAAAGAGAAAGAGGGTGGGGTCCCACAGGAAGACCTCTGAGTCATTTCCTCCTGCAGGAATAAGTGCTGTGCTGTACGGCTCCATTTATAGTGTGATTATTAGGCTCCAATAGTTTGAAGAGTGGTAGAGGTGAGTGAGACAGTTAACACTGCTGATATAGTCTTCTAGATCCAAGAGGCTTACGGAATCCAGCTGAACTTAATGAAAATAGATAATTCTGTTACAATGCTAATTCTTTAAAAGTGAGAAAGCAGGTAGTCAGACGTTGGCTAGGCAGATGGAAAGGAAGGGTCACGGGAGAAGTAACACCTGCGCGAACACCCTTGTATCACCCCTGTTTTGTAACTAGCAATTGAAAATGTGGTTAATGTGGTTAAGAACATCCTCTTAAGCCAGAATATTTTGTTCAAAGAGACTTTTTGCCATTCAGGTGTAGATGCAATAGCTCAACTACATACACTAACTTGAGCTAAGCTTATTATAATATCCTTAACATCAGATTTACATTGTGGCTTTACCCTCTCCCCCCATCCCCGTGGGCTTTTCTGATACAGATTTTTCAGGTCAGCCTGTGCTGTAAGAGTTGTCAGCCCAATGGGTCGGCCAGCCGAGTCCCAGAAAGGGTGGGCTCAAGGAACTGGTAAGCCTAGCTCTGGAAGTGTCAGCTCTAATGGGCTGGCAAGCCAAGTCCTGAGAGTGTTGCTGGTTCAGTGGGCTGGCAAGCCTAGCCCCCAGAGTGAAACAGCATCAGAGTCTTGCCTTCTTCCAGCAACTCTCCCAGCTGACTCTGTCGACTGGCAAACCAGCCTCTGGGGTGCACGGCTCCAGTTCCAATGATCTTCTACAGCTCTTCAGGTCAGGGTTCTTGTCTCGTGCCCAGTAAAAATGAAGGACACAGACAACCAGAAAGCGAGAAAGCAGGATTTACTGAGAGGACAGTAAAACTCCCACAGTGGGAGGGGACCCGAGGGGTTGCCGATTTGGATCTGAAACCTGGTGCTTACATAGCCCTAAGACTGAGCAGACTGGCTAGCACTAGCTACGAGCCGATTGGTGGTTTTTCTATCCCAACAGTGAATACTTACACTCTAGCTTGAGAGGTTCCTATAAGCTTGTTTACCAATGGGAGTATATCAGCCTGAGAGGCCTGCAAGAAGTTTGCCACATTGTTACCAGAGGATCCACCCTGTCTGTCTGCCCCGCCTTTCTCCAGTTATCTCCTGTCTTATGATTTGTGGGTAATAATCAAGATGGAGTAACTCTGGACAAAGGCGTGCGCGTGCGTGTGCGCGCGCGCACACACACACACACACACACACAAGTCACACACACACACACACACACACTAAAGTCACACGCGCACACACACACACTAAAGTCACACACACACACACACACACACTAAAGTCACACACACACACACACACACACACACACACACACACACACACACACACAAAGTCTGGGCCCAGGAAACAGTTAGGAATTTGAACAGCACGTAAGATGTAAATGAGACGAATGCCCCTAGAAGGGAGAAAGAAAAACACAGAGCACCCCCCTCCACTGCTGGTAACCCACTTTTAAGTCCCCTGTCTTTTCTTGAGAGCTTTCTGTTGCTTAATAAACTCCTTATTCACTCACTCATCGGTGTCTGCATTCCTTAATTTTCTTGGTAGTGAGACAATAAGTCAAGAATCTAAGCAGGCTGGGTAGTTAAATATTTCTGCAACAAAAGGACCAGTGCACAGATAGTTGGGTGCTTACATTTTGTGTTAGATCCTGCTTTCTCCGCTGATGTAGCATTTGTGAACAAACCCCCTCCACCCACCTCAAATACTGAAATCCATCAACTTTGGTTTTGTGAAATCTTTGGTACCCAAGGAGGGAAAGAAATATCATTTCAAGATAACTTATTTATTTTTTAAACAGAACTGAGGAAGGTTTGGAGTGAGCTGATAACAAGTCACAAATTACAAATTCTTCAACTTAAAATGAACCATCGCTGACAACTACCACAAATGTGTACAGGGGGTACTTTCTGAGGTGTGGCATGAAAATGGTGTCCTTGTATATGTCTTCACCACACCAAGTCACATGCCACAGACCACAGAGGGGGCCGCACCAGCTAATTATTGATAAATTGTTTCCCAACTGGACCTTCAGAAGGATGAGATACTTCTCTTCATCAGGCTCATTTGCAAGTCACTGGACCTGCTCTCCTGGGGGAGTCAGAATGTCCAGGAGTGCAGGGTATAATCCCAGGAGTGCCTGTGGTCGCCATCAGTGATGTGGCACAAGGCTAATCTTACCTGATTTAAGGGTGGACTAAATGAGCAGAGGAACAGTGAGCTCAATCTGTGAGGAGAAGGGGCACAACATTTCAGAAACTGGGTATGGAGGACTGCAGACTTTTTTCTGCCTCATTCCACAAACCCCGCTTCCCTACTTACTTAGAAACTGCAAAAACCTCAACAGTTAATGCAGTAAGACATGAGTATCACTTCCCTCCACTATGTTCTTTTTCTCAGATGTTTCCTGAGTTATTCCCTGCCAGACCATGAGAAATACACGAGAGAAAAAATAGTCCTTACCTCAGTCAGTTTAAATACTAAAAGACTGACTCTTGTTTATTTTTGTATTATCCACTTTTTCTATTCCAGGGTTACTACAAAACTGTGTTATGCAGAATGGTTCAGTGTCACTCATTAATCAGTTGTTACAAATAACTATAAAGGTTAAACCTGTTTGTTTGTCCTTCTAGGTTTCAAAATGTGTGACCCATGCAAGAACTGTATTAGAATAACCTGTTGTGCTTGTAGAAATTACGGGTTTGGGCACATTTTTGACATTCATTCCTGATGAGTGTTATGGACAATAACTTTTGGAAGCTGTTGACTGCCTGCACTATTTAATGGGACAATCTCATTCAACTTATTTGATTTGGATTTGAGAGTTTTGAGGCGTGGATTACTAGATCTACATTGCAATGAGAAAAAATTAAAATAAAAAAGGGGAAAAAAGCACAAAAGGAAGCTTGCAGATGTTTCTGCAGTGCTTTCTTAAACATTACATCAAATAAAATAAATCTACAGTTTCTCCTATTTATAGCACAGAAGTTAGAGTTTTCCTCCACGAATTCTGTTCCATAACAGTTACAAAATAACAGGAACCGTACAAAGTTTTCTAAGAAAACCAATGGGTGCTTTTTCTGACAAAAATATTCTCAGTATACCTGTTTTTTAAAAAATAATTTACAATTTGCAGGACATATTGACACATAAACTTATTGCCTTACTTGCCTATTGTAGAAACAATAGAGTAATCCTGGAAAATTTAAAATAATTATTGGTGTCCTCTTTGTAATTAGTTGTACAGTAATAAATCAGACAGAAATTACTGTTTTACCCATAATATAGATAAGAAAACAGATGTTAATTCCTCTTTCAAGGTCTCACAGACATGATTAGGGAAAAAAACCACATGTATTTGAGAACGTTGATTATAATAGATAAGTTTTTATGGCAGATACTATATAGTGAGACAGAAAAATTGCTGTTCAATTTCTGCTTCTCCACTGATTGACTTATAAAACCTATAACCAATTATTCAGCCTATCTACACTGTCTTTACTTCGTCTAGTAAGAAGGGATAAAACTTTTCAATTCACAGTTATTTTAAGGATCAAAAAGATAATGTAGATAAGGCATCATCAGAACTTTACTCACAGAAGAATTTATTTTATTTTTTTTTATTTATTTTTTTGAGTTGGAATCTCACTCTGTCACCCAGAGTGGAGTGCAGTGGCTGCTCCCAGCCACTGTAGCCTCCACCTGCTGGGCTCCGCCTCAGCCTCCCAAGCAGCTGGAACTACAGGCGCATGCTACCATGCCCGGCTAATTTTTGATTTATTGTGGAAATGAGGTCTCGCTAAGTTGCCCAGGCAGGTCTCGAACCCGCAGGCTCAAGCAATTCACTCACCTTGGCCTCCCAAAGTGCTGGGATTACAGACTGAGCCGCCGAGCCCGGTTGAAGAATTTATTAACTAGGGTATAATTTTTGGAGAAATGAGTTATCGGAGACAGGTAATACCCATGTGTCATCATCAATATCATGAGGGATTATAGGCATGATGGAAGTTAGGATCTATTCTCTATCAATGCAAAGCCACATACTTTGAGAGAGAGAGACCGAGAGAGCTGCAGGGAGAGGGCTGTATTTATCAGCCTGACAGGGGCTGGAAGGGGCCGTGCTATGCTCCTATTGGAGGAGCTGCATGGGAGTAGGGTGGGGCCAATGCCATGTTATGGTCCTATTGGATGCATAACAAGGCTGGCTACTGATTGGAGGCTTGCAAGTTTGAACTTGACGCGCCCGGGAAGGGTTGAAATTGACCGCGAGGGGAAGTTTGAAATTGGCGGTGCAGGGTATTGTGCTTGCAGAGACCAGACCCAGGGCCTTTGTTGTCCTGTGTGTCGGCTTCATTTTGGAAGCCGCCCCTCTGGTCGCTTCCTGCACCTTTCAATCAGGATCTTGTATTCTACTGAGAAACTCTTTTAGGTGTGCAGGTCACTATGACATCTGAAGCCAGCAGGATGGCCCCCATTTGTCTCGTGGAAAACCATAAAGAACAGTTGATGGTAAATCCAAAAGTAATAGAGGTTCTCAAAAAGATTACTCAGCCTGTGGTGGTGGTGGCCATTGTAGGAATGTTTCATATAGGAATATTATATCTGATGAACCACCTGGCAGGACAGAATCTTGGTGAGTATTGGCTTGGGGCAAAAGCTGTTTGCTTGGGACCATTGATAATGTAAGCTGATCACAGTTTCCTGGGGTCATCTTAAGGAAGATCCTGACTCTTCCTGAAGTAAAAAGTTAGTATCCATTTTTGGTACTTATCACCAAATTTACAAGAAAAGTTATCTCAACCCTATCTAATGATCCACTTCAGAAGTCTTCTAGATATAATTCATTCTCTGCTGCTCAGGAGTTCAACTTTTGTAATTATTTCCCTTCATTCTTCCGTAACATTTTTTGCCAAAACTAGAGTCACTCTAAGAAAGATACAAATACAGTTTAATATGTCTTGCCTTAGATAAGAGGGGGGGGGAGGAAGGAAAGAAGAAAAAAAGAAGGAAGGAAGGAAAATAAGTGATAATTATTAATGTGATTATCCCATATCTCAATGCAGTTACCTTCTGATTTTCTGCTCCTTTTCATAGTAAAATTTTAATAAGTTATATTCATTTCTTTCTTTTTACACACCTTTCAAATATGTAAAATATAACATACAGGAGACCATAAATTAAGATTCACAATAAAGTAAATAAATATAAAGGAAATCCTTATTTAATCACTGACCGGGTCAAGAAATAGAGTTTTGTGAATACATCGCCCTGCACTCTCCTAATACTTAATATTTGGATTTTTACTATATTTCCACCATTGATTTTTAAAATAGTATTACTATCTATGTATGAGTCTGCAAAAAGCAGTTTAGTTTGATGTAATCTTAAACTGTATACTAAAAATGCATGTATAATATATATGTGCTTATATAACACATCCATTGTGTGTATTTTTAATGTACATAAATATATTATTGTATGTATTCTTCAGTCTCTTGCTTATTTTGTTCAATAAGAAGTTTATAAGATTCATCTAGGTTGTCACATGTATCATTAACATTTCCAATAATCTATTATTTACTGTGTTAAACATTGGTTTATTCCATGTTTCATTTTTTATAAACAAAGCTGTCATACATATTCTTTTCTTTTTATCCTGGTATGTATTTACACAAACTTCTCTTGTATAATATAGCCAGAAGTGAAATAGCTAAGTCACAAGACATTAGTATGTTCAGTATTTTGGCTAATATCAAATGTTTTTTGAACTTTATATGCAATCTGCATGCTTATTAGCAGCAAAGTAGAATTTTCTGCTTCCTTACAAAAATTTAGTAATGAAGATTTTTAATTTTTGCTGATGTGCTGTTTAGTTGAATGCCATGTCTCATTATGAATAAGATTAAACATCTTTTCACATATAGCCATTTGTATTTTCTACTTGGTAAAATGCTTGACATTAGGTCATCTCATTTGGTTCTAATTAATCTTTAGAGAATCTGCTCATAGTCCTGTTAATTCTTTTTGCCTGTGAAGACCATGCAGCCACTTCCCCCCCCCAATATGCTGCATCTTCCCTAGCTCAACACCACTACCGGTTGAACCTCAGTCTACTATA
This sequence comes from Cephalopachus bancanus, assembly GCA_027257055.1. Classification (NCBI taxonomy): domain Eukaryota; kingdom Metazoa; phylum Chordata; class Mammalia; order Primates; family Tarsiidae; genus Cephalopachus; species Cephalopachus bancanus. The sequence continues at coordinate 104,016 of JAPVLO010001195.1, forward strand.
GTCTCAGAATCCACACACACCCATGTTCCTTTCTTCCCTGTTCTTGCAGGCTTCACTCTGGGCACCACAGTGATGTCTGCAACCAGAGGCATCTGAATATTGTGTGTGTCCCAACCCTCTAAGCCAAACCACACCCTGGTCCTTCTGGATAATAAAGGCCTAGGTGATGTGGAAAAGATGAGCCAGAGAGTTATGGAGGAATCTTCTCTGGTCTTGATTCTCCATCTACTATTTAATTTGCCACCTCAATTCAGCTTCTGTGACTTACTCCTACAAACTGAAAGTCCAATGATGGATAATAAGACTAAATTCTGTTTCTTGAAATTTCCTAAATAAGCTCAAATACTGTGATATATTTAGGGATTTTTTTTTTTTAACACTGGGTGAATGACACACATAAAATATATTATCAAGCTGCTGAGTTCCAAGGCTCTGTACAATATACTACAGATACTGCTGTAAAAAATAAAGTTACCCAAGTCAGGAACTAACACATAAACAGTGTGATCATTATGTGGTGCCAGGTACATGGATGCACAGAAGAAAGCATCTAATTATATGGATTAAGGAAAACTTCCTGAAGGAAATGACAACTAATCTTTAACCTCTGAGGTCACTATATTAGTCCTCTGAGACTGCCATAACAAAGCATTACAATCTGGGTGACTTAAAACAACAGAAATTTATTGTCTCACACTTCTGAAAGCTAGAAGTATAGTATCAACATGCAGGCAGGATTGGTTCTTTCAGAAGATTGTGAGAAACAGTCTTTTTTCATGTCTTTTCCTAGCTTGTGATGGTTTTGGGGGCAATCTTTGTCATTCTTTGGTTTGTAGCTGCATTACCCTCATCTACAGTTGCTGTCCTCTCTGGGTATTTGTCTGACTCTGGGTCTAAATGTTCCCTTTTTATAAGGACACCAGTCATATTGGAGTAGGCCCACCTTAATATCTTTATTTTAGCTTGACTACCTCTGTAGAGACTTTATCTCCAAATAAGATCATTTTCTGAGGTACTGGTACATATATTTTTGTGGAGGAGGGTAGAAGAGGGTATACAATTAAACCTATAACAGAACTACAAGCTCAAAGTTGGAAGTAGAAGCCATGAAGATAAGGTTTAGTCAGATAATCTGTTTAAATAATCTTCATAAAGAAATGCAGAGAACTCAGGATTTTTCCCAAGGGTTTGGGTCCAAGTCTTTGGATTATGGAGTTACCTTTTCTCCAACGTCTACAAAAGCATAACCTTGTCCTGCCAAATAGGATACTTTTAGATATTTTTGTCTTTATAGTTGCTGAGTGTGATGAATCATTTCTTTTTATTTTGCATTACTTAGAGTCCAAATTGAAAGTAGCAACAGTAGACTTTGGCTTCCATTTCTATAAAAAAAAAAAAAAGAATTTAAAAATTCTGTGTGCCCTCCCCCTTCCCTAGCAGTGTCCCACTACTGCCAATCCGTTTCTTACTGCATTATGATAAATGTTCAGGGCCTGCTTATGAGTGAGAACAAGTGGTACTCAGTTATTTCTTTCTGTGATAGATCACTGAGTATGGTAGATTCTAAATCCTTTCAAGTTGCTGCAAACTCCAAAATTTTGTTCTTCTTTACGGCTGTGTAATATTCCATCATGTATATGTACCACTTTTTTTTTTTTTATCCAGCACAGATGATTGATAGGCAGCACAGATGATTCTGTATTTTTGCTATTGTGAATAGTGCTGCGGGTATCTTTTTTGTAGAATGATTTGAGCTCCTCTGGGTATATTTCCAGAAGGAGGATTGCTGAGTCATATGAAAGGTCAGTTTTTAGATCTTTTAGAAATTGCCACGCTGTTTTTCACAGAGGTTGTACTCATGTACCCAATCCTGAATTGTACCCTACTTCTTTAGATTTAAAAAAAATACTTTACCCAGGTATAAAGTAGTGAGTAATAACATCAGTATTAAACGAAGATGGACTTTTGTAGAAATAGATTGCTGTTTGGCCCAAGTCTGCTCTATTCATCTGAATTGGGTATTTTTAGGGATAATAAAATAAGGGATTGATAAAAAAAAATTTTCCCCAAATATAAAAAAGTCTTTTTATCTTTCAGATCAAGTTTTGTGATCAGAGAATCTAGACACTACATATGTACAAGGGACAGAAACATAACATATTTTAAACTGCTGTTGTTTGTAAAGCTACTCACTATGGAACCTGTGGTGTGGTTTGGGTAGTATCTGATTCTATCTGCCTGGCATTCATGGCTATCAGTCTTTCCCTGATTCTTATCCTTGTCTTTCACTGCCACACACCTACTCATTCCTTCAATAAAATGGAATAACTATGCAATACATTTATATGACTCATGCTGTATAATTTTTCTAAGTTAGACGAATGTTTGATTTTCTAAAGTATGGTCTCTTCAAATCTACAATTATGCAGTCTATCAATTATTAAAAATGGGATTATTTTGAACCTATAGCCATTGTACCCCAGTCACACATAGTCGCTTACTGCTCTGAAGTTAAATGGTGCTTGCTCCCATTTATTAAAATTACCCATTTAAAAAAAATATAATGACATTTTGTTCTACTCCTGGCAGAGACTATCATCCTGGTTGTATCTACCTCTCCAGACTGCCATATATAACTTTGCATCCCCATAGCTAAATGCAGTGTTTGGTGTTTTGTAGATGCTCGGTGAATAATTTTTGAATGTAATTCAATAATTCTTGTCTCCAGTACAGCCACCATCAATAAAATTTTGTCAGTGAAATAATTTCTAAATATTCTTGTGTGCATACTATATTTAGGTACTGTGTTAAATATTTTATGCATTTTGACAATGTCTTTTTATCTCCATTAATGCTTAAGGAAATGAAGCTCCTGAGAGAGATCAATGTTAATAAAAATGAAGTTTGAATTTAGGATATTTTTTCAAAACTTTTGTTCTTTACCCAACTATTCAGCTATATTACAGATGAAGTAGTGAATGAATAATTGAATGAATGAATGAATGGAGAGTAGACTCCTAAGTCCTCTGTTTTGATATGTTTTTTAGGGTGACCCTAAGAATGACTCCTGGATTTTTGCCCTGGCTTTGCTGAGCAGCACCTTTGTCTACAACAGCATGGGCATCGCCAAGGCTCTGAAGCAGGTGCAATGTCCTTCCAAGAACCAAACCACCAGGTTTCATTGAGTTTATAGGAAGGCGACTGAGATTGTTTCTCCTTTCCAGTGACTCAGTTGTCACAATTAAGAAGGATGGGATACAAGACAAAAGGAGATGCTTATAAAATTGGTTTCTAAGTAAGATCTGGAAATTGTGGTATAGAGCACTTCTCATTCCTTAGCTACGATCTCAGCTATGTGACTGAACTAACAGAGCCAATCAGGGCAAAATCCACTTGTAGATCTAATGAAATAGATGACTGACGAATTTATGAGATTCTTTCCGGACTTTGAGTTGTCACTCATTAGTGGATGATTCATTAAACATTTGTTGAATCCACGAAAGTTCATACAGTTATAAAGGAAAACACATGTAAATTGCTTCTCCAGTCTCCATTGAATGAATGCTCCCTTTTGCTCTCCAGAATTATTTCCTTGCCTCTTCACCTTAGATTATTGGCACAAGGTTAATTTTCATTGAGGTATCACATGATTAGATGAAAGGAGATTTATAGGCAAAAGGATTGAAATGATCTGTGTAAATAAAAATCCTTAGCCCCTTGGCTAAATTCTGCACTTTCAATGATCAATTCCTTTTTTCACTTTTGCAGGTGGAAATCACATGATTCAAAATTCCAACATGCCACGGGAGTGTATCAGGTTTTTTTTTCCAAAACAGAAGTGCTTTGTCTTTGATTGATCTACAAAAGAGAAAAATCTCTTAGTCCACATTGAGGAAGTGTCATATGATGAGTTGGATTATAATTTCCAATTGCAATCAGAAAATTTCTGTTCATATATCTTCACCCAGGCAAATCCCAAGACCCTGAGAGAAGATATCATTGTCACTGGGAACAATGAGTCATCTTTGTCTCAAAGTATATTTCTGTTTTTTTATGGTGTGTGGTGACGTTTTTTTAATATACTTTTGCTTAGTCAGTAATTCTTTTTGTATCTGAAATAAATACGGGGAAATAATTGTTTATGCCACACATTGAAATTTATTTTTTCCAATTATTTTCTATCTATATCAAGGCATATCAAGAACTAATATGTGTTCAGAAACGACTCCACTGATCATATCAGAGCAAACAATGGTTAAGGAAAATTCCTGTGTTTGAAGTGAGACATGTGCTTCTCCGTGTGGGTAGAAGAGTTATTTTGCAAATTTATACTATAACATAAATAGCAGGCCGAGAGTCCTGAAAGTTCATTGAGAGTGTAAGAACACACGTCAACATAGTCTTATTCGCAAAGGTGACTTCATGACATATGAGCTGAGCAGTTGTGCACTGCCCCATACTGAGAAGAGCTAGTTACTTGGTTTAATGCTCTGTGTCATTGTCCTGGAATTCTTGATAATTGCTAGAGCGGAGATTTAAATTTTTATTTGTGACTGGGCCTCACAAATTGTGTAGCTGGTTTCATATATAATTTATTTTGCCTGCCTACTCTACTCCTGTTTTAGCTTATAGGGAAAACAGTTTACTGGTAATATGGTTGGTTGTCAGTCATTTAAATAGTAATATATGAATTAAAAGCATTAAAGAAACAATAAATGGAAAAAAACAATGTGACCAGAAGGTGAAATTTTTTTAAAAAAAAGAAAATTTTATGCTAAATAGAGTTCTGGTGATTTTCAGAATGCTGATTCCCAAGTCCTGGACAAACAAAAGCAGACAAGAAAAGCACATTCCCAAAGCATATTTCTTTTTATGGTGTGTGGGGAAGCTTTTTAATATACTCTGGGTTGGTCAATAATTCTTTTTTTTTTTTTTTTGAGTCGGAGTCTCACTCTGTCGCCCAGACTGGAGTGCACTGGCCGCTCCCGGCCACCGCAGCCTCGACCTGGTGGACTCCGGCGATCCTTCTGCCTCAGCCTTCCGAGTAGCCAGAATTACAGGCATGCGCTACCATGCCCGGCTGGTTTTTTGATTTATTGTAGAGATGAGGTCTCGCTGCCCAGACAGGTCTCGAACCCATGGGCTCAGGCAATCCGCTCACCTCAGCCTCCCAAAGGCGCAGGATTACAGGCTGAGCCACCGAGCCTGGCTTGGTCAATAATTCTTTTTGTGTCTGAAATAAAAACAGAGAAATAGTTTTTTTATGCCACACATTGAAACTTATTTTTCCCAATTAATTTCTGTGTATATCAAGGCTTATTAAGAACTAACATGTGTTAAGGAACTACTCCACTAATCATATAAGCACAGATTAAATAAAACACCTGTGTAATTTTATTTTTAGCCATAAATTACTTGGTTTATTCAGGTCTGGGGACTCTGGTAATGACCTCTGAGGGCCCCATCAATGGTGGAGGAGTACCTTGTCTGGAGAACGTGGTGGCAACTTTGGCCCAGCAAGAGAAGTCAGCGGTTGTGCTGAAGGCAGTTGACCACTACATCCAGCAGATGATCCAGTAAGTGAGGCTTCCCACAGACATGCTCCAGGAGCTGCTGGATGTGTGAGAGGAAAGCCATTGCAGTCTTTACGGAGCATTCCTTCAAGGATCACAAGCGGGAGTTCCACAAACAGCTAGCTCATGGTACTTTTAGCTTTATCCTTCTGATTCCTGCCCTTCTAGACAGAGAAATCTGAAGTCATCATTAGGTGGGTTGCTTTTTCATGTATACATTTTCATCCATGGCAACTCAAATCTGCTGGGGAGACTCCCAGCCACATTCAGCTTTCTGTTTTTCCATTGTTAATGGTTAGATGACTATTAATCACAGAACAGCTGAAAGAACAATGCAGTTTGTGTTGCTCAACTCCCTAATTTTACAAACAATAAGCCTTGTCCCAAAGATACTAAGGGATTTTCAAGGCTATACAGAAAATTGGTCGGAAGTGAGACTAAGATAAGTCTTCTAATTCCTGGTCTACATCACATCCCAGTCCACTCTGAGACCATTAGACTACTTTTTCCAAGAGAATCACAATTGGGTCTTCCTGTCTAACAACTTCTATATATTCTATTTCTCTAATAGGACACCATAGAGAAAAAAAGAAGGAACATTTCTTGCTGCAGAATGAAGAGACATCTGTCAGATACTGCCAGACTGAGCTTAAGCATGTATTTCAGAGCCCCTGCGGGAAAGCATTTCAAGAGGAACTTTATTCCTGAAGGGCACAGTCTCTACTTGGAAACAAGGAAAAAAGTTGAATAGGACTATACACTAGTACCCAGGAAAGGAGTTAAGGTGAAAAATAAAGAAAGAAGGAATAAGAACGATGGACAGCAGAGAATAGAGAGACTTTGTTGATCTTTCTTCAAATCTAAGACCACCAAATCAACTGTGAGGAGAGAGAAGAGTATGAGATGTCTCAATAGCTTTTGCTTTTATATCCATAATTAATTACTCTTGAAAAAACAACTCAGAAATATCCTTTCCCCATAAAAGGGCATAGAAACAGAAATTCCAGTTGAAACAGAACATTAATTTCATTGATCAAACAGTGTGATTACTTTTGAGCTAAGTATAGGAGATTAAAAGATTAAGGATTCTCTTTTATTCTCAAAATTCTAATGATCTTTTCTGAGGTGCAAATAATTAGCTATTTGGATACACTGTGATAAGGATTATCATTCTGAAATGAGCAGATAGTAAAAGTAATGATGACAGTTGTAATGATAATGATGATAATAATAATAATAATAAGGAAAATAATGCTGCCACATATTCAGCACTCTCCTTCTATACCATTTATGAAGTCTGACAATTAGGCTTACGAACCATCCTAGAACAAGTATTCCATACCTCATCGATGAATATCACTACAGTCACCTTCAAAGTACTCCCCTTGGGAAGCTAGGCACTGACACCAGTGCCAGTTCACCCGTCAAAGCAATTTTGGAACTGTTTTTCTGGAATGGCCATCAGAGCTGTTGTCATTATTCGTTGAGGTCTGACCATTAAGTTTACAAACTTGCCACTGTGTGCTTACATTGGCAACTCTGTACAAATAACTGTATTGGTGCACCCTCCCTACTCACCTGAACTGACTCCTGATGACCTTTTTTCTTTACCTGAAGATAAAGGAACTATTGAAAGGAAGACATCTGATAGCACTCAGGACATCAACGGCAATATGATGACAGCTCTAATGACCATTCCAGAAAAAGAGCTCCAAAATTGATTTGATAGGTGGACTAGGCACTGGCTTTGGTCCATAGCTTCCCAAGGGGAGTACTTAGAATGTGACCATAGTGATATTCAGCAATGAGATACGTAAACACTTTTTCTAGGATGAGTTTGTGAACTTAATTGTCAGACTGCATATATAGTAAATAACCTGTAGTTAGGTGATTCTTTTAAGCTTACAATTTGACCCTTAAAATAATATAGAAAATAGTCACTACTATTATCCATATTTTACCTTTGAGAAATGTGATACCCTGAGAAGTTAATGAGTTGCCAAGATCACAGACCCTATAATTTTGAGAACTGGTAGTGTGGCAGGATTTTACAGAAAGTCAGGACACTGAGACCACAAAGCAGTTTTATTTGTGCTGGCACCGGCTCAGAGGATTCACACCCAAAGGCTAAACCCCAAGTTCAGGGGGGCATTGCTTTTTTTTACATTTTTAGCTTCTTTGTCCCCCCAATAAGACTTACATATTAGTATCAAACAGGCCTATTGGGTATTTCACAGCTCAAGGTTACAGCAAAGTTACACATGCACATTACAGGCTGAGGGCTACATTCCTTTCTAACACAGATCTTCTAAGAAAGTTCTTATCTTATGGTACTAGAAGGACTCTTCCATTATTCTGGGAAGACTTTTATCTTACTACAGTAATGGGGTGGGCCCTACTCTGTCCTGAGAAGGCCTTCATCTTATTAGACTTGAGTGAAGGCTCCCTACCTCATTCCCCTCTTTGATGCTTGAAACCCTTTTTAGGGTTATAGAGCATCACTTTGGTTTAAGGGTTTATACTTCCATAACAGCATTCCGTGCATTGCTGTTTTTCTTTCAACCACGGCCTCAGTGAGGTTGGTGACCTTATAACCAAAGGAGCTAGACAGGGAAGGATTAGACAAATTCTCAACATCATGAGCATAATGCCTATGAGGGTTTTAAATCCTCTAAAAGTTGAGAGCCAAGCTCCAAATGGTTTTTCTGGGTTCCAGCCTTTCCAGGTTTGGACTGGGACCTGAGCAAGCTTTTTCATCCGGTCAGTGATTTCCTCTATGACCTTTCCCCTCATCATCTATTTGTAGGCAGCAGTTGCTTCAGTTAAACTTTCCACAAACCCCTCCTTCAGAAGCAAGCAAGAAATCTAAAACTAAGCAGCTTCAGTAAATGGCATTGCACATCTTAGTTTGCGGTTTGGTTAATATGTTAAGGGCCTTTGCGGTTTCATTAGTTATAATTTCAACAACCGCCTGTAATCGAATTATGTGGTTTAGCATGTAAATGAGAATTCGATAACCCCAAGATCCATCCTGTGCCCAGGTAGCTGGGTCATGGTACTGGATAACACACTACAGGGGCCATTTATTATCTTTCCGGTCCCAAATTTGTAGAGCTCGCCACTTTCTTTGGAAGTTCCAGGTTTTATATAATTGGACTCCCAACTGTTCTCCCTTTGCAAGTGGGAGTAGGAGAAAGGAGGGCCGAGTAGTCCCTAACACACAAGCTCCTGTCGAGTCTGACGGAAGTATAGTGAAGACTATTTTCCCACAGATCCATTATAGTCCATTTGGGGCTCGCCATTTGATGTTTGTGTTGACAGCATTCCATGCCTGTCAGAGGTGGGGAAAGTTAGACAAAGGGTGAGGATTTGGTTCAGGGTGATCTGGGAACTCCCACAACTGAATTCTGTTAGTCATGGCATTATAATACCTTTGGCCTAAGCATGGCAGACTTCCAACTGGAGTGTTAAGCTTCATTCCCCATCACGCAAGGCAACTTTTTCCTATAATTGAGGTTTAAAGTCGCCAAATTCCATTGGCAGGGCTAAGATACCCTATTTTATTGTGGGGTTTATGGAATTCCAGTTCTCTAACTTCCCATGGCCATTGATCTCCCATATTAGTCCACCCACATACATAACAAGAGAAGACCTTTAGAGACTGGGTGATCTTTTGTGCCAAGGTTAGGAACAGATTTCTAGTCATAACAGTGGGGGGGGAACTACTTTCTATTTCTTCAAAAAGGAGTAAAATACTTCATGGAAGGAGGCTTGGAGTGGGATTGTGACTCTTTTGAGATGTAGTAGGGCTCCAGAGTCAAGACCTCACCCATGGATACATATACCAAGCCAACGGCCCATTTTCCATCCTGGGTTTTCTGGGTTAAAAATGATAAAAATTAATGGGGTTGCAGGCTCCTGGTTTACAATTAGAGGTGGCAACAGGCTTCTGAAGTAAAGCAACTTTACCTTGGCCTCTCCAAGTGGCCTATGAAACACAGCCCCAATGAGGACAAAAGAACTCAGACATAGTGTAACATGGGGGCCACATTCCATTTGCAGGCTGTTCACATATACATATTTATCATTGAACCTATACTCCCTTTTCCAGGCTAGGTTCCCACATGATTTAGTACCAGTACTGTGGGTTATAGCATACCACCAGGTTTCATTCATGGCCAAGCAGACATCAAAGCATACAGACACCAGTTGACGGAGATCAGTGATCAGGGTTCGGCTAATTAAATACCCTTCCTCCCTGGTGTGACAGAGCTCCAGCCACTCTTCACTCAGGGGGTATTGTGGGTTGATACAGGTGTACTGATTTCCTTGCTGACAAACAGAATAGATAGTCTTTTTATGCCTGCAGGTCCCTGAAATAGTTCTCTGGCAAAAGAAATGAGTCTGGTAAAGGATGGTTCAGGTAACTCCTTGATCCAACCTGGTTGTGCAAATACATGGGTTACATGAAGCAGAGGATTTTGAAATTACAAAGGGGAGCCAGATTAGTAACAATAGACAATGGTTATACATCCTGTCTAAAAGAGATAAAAGAGAGCTAGCAGTAACCTTTCACCATGGGTCCAGCTTTCTGGAGCAACTGATGCCAAACATACAGCAAAAATGAAGGCAAGAATTACAGCAACAGACGACAGCAAGGGATGACACTGCATCACAATAAAAACACAGCCCATTTGCTTGTTTGTTGGTCTATTCCTCAAGCTTCTGCCATGCATAGATTAGTCAGTTTTCAGAGTGACTAAAGCAGGGCTGCAGTCCTCTAAGGTCCTGAGATCATGACTTGTTTTCTTCAGAGAGTCAACTTCCTGGGCATTAATGGATTAGCAGTGCACTCTCAGTTTCAGAAGGCCAGTTTCATTCTGCTATCTTGACTCCAGGGACCCACTTCAGCTATGTTTATTGCAGTGAGGGTAGGCAAAATAGCAGTAAACAGGCCTCTCCAGAGGGATGTTAGGGACTGGATGTTCCATTCCTTTACCTATACATCATCCCTTGGTAAATTTAGAGATGCTCTAAATTTGTGGTTAAGCTCACAGGTAACAGCTCTCTAACCCAATGATGTATAGCGGTGAGAGCTAAGCCTAGAGCCTGCATCTGCCACCTTAGAGTAAGATCATCCACCTCCTTTAAATCTCCTTTTATACCTTTAACAACGGGGCGAGGGTGCCCATAAAGAATTTCAAAAGGAGAAAACCCTGTATGCTTAGAGGGGTGAGACCTGATTCTTAGCAAAGCAATTAGCAACAGTTGGTTCCACCGCAAGTGAGTTTCCTGACATGGTTTACTTAGATGCAGTCTTAGAGTTCAGTTCATCCATTCCACTTTTGTAGAGCTCTGGCAGTGTGTTTTTTCCATGTGATTCCTAAGCCCCTTGCCACTGATTGTACTACCTCAGCCACAAATACCAGTCCATTGTCTGATCCTGCAGTGATTGGAATTATTCCGAATCAGGGAATTATTTCTTTTAGAAGCAGCCATGCTGCTTCATGTACCTTTTCGATACAGGTAGGGAAGATTTCTACACAACCCGAAAAAGTACACACAAAAACTAACAGATGTTTGCAGTCTCAGACCCGGGGAAGCTCAGTGAAGTCCACAACTATGTTTTCAAATGGTGCCCCTCCAACACTCTGCACTCTCAAAGAGATCTTAGGCCCCTGCTGCAGGTTATTTCAGGCACATACTTCATATTGCTCACATACTGCATGGGCTATGCTGGAGAGTTGGGGAATGTAAAAATGCCGGCCTAATGTAGTCTTGAGAGCTGTCCAGCCAGCATGGGTTTCTTGATGAAAAAGCTTAACAAAGGTTGGGACCAAAACCTCAGGGGTGGTGACTTTCCCATTCTTAAATCTCCAACATCCACCCAGGAGATAGTTCCCATCTTCAGTTTTGAACCAAGTTTGCTCATGCTGTGAATAATTAAGGTCCCATTCTGCCAATGGACTTGGGAACAATGCAGTGGCCAATGTTGTTGGCTCCATTGTTTCCTGGGAGGCTGCAAGCTTTGCCTCCTGGTCTGCCTTTGTGTTTCCTTGAGCTACCAGTGTGTCTCCCGTCTGGTGTCCCCAGCAATGCATGACTGCTACCTTTTTTAGGAGCCCATATAACACCTAAGAGTTCATGAATTTCTTTATTATGTTTTATATCCTTGCCTCCTGAGTTGATTAAGCCTGTCTCTTTGTATAAAGCTCCATGTGCATGGAGCATGGTGAAGCCATATTTAGTCAGTATACATACTGACATTTATTCCTGCCACTAGCTGGAGGACTCGGATTAGTGCAATTAAATCTGCCTTTTGTGCTGAAATCTCTTTTGGCAGAGGCTTTGCCTCAATGGTAAACTGCAGGGTTACTACCGGTATCCTGTAAACTGTTCTCCCTCCCGTATGAAACTACTGCCATCAGTGAAATATTCCACATCGGGGTCTCTGAAAGGCTGGTCTGTCAAGTCAGGTCAGCTGGAAAATACCTCATCCATGACCTCAATGCCATTATGACAAGGCTGACCTGGCTTGGTAGGCAGTGATGTTGCAGGGTTGAGAGTCCACTCCCACTTCCAAGTGAATGCATGGATTCTCACGTATTTCCTGGTATTTGACCATTCAAGCGTTAGTCAACCAGTATTGCCCTTTATATTCTATTAATGTTAACACCAAGTGTGGTACCCAGACTGTTAGTTCTTGTCCCATAATTAATTTGTCAGTCTCTGCCACTAGAAGGGCCACAACAGTGAGTACTTATAAGCAAGGCAGCCAGCCTTAAGCAACAGAGTCAAGCTGCTTGGAGAGGTATGCTACTGGGTGATGCCATGACCCTAGCATTTGAGTTAAGACTCCTACTCCCACTCCAGTAGGCTGGTGAACTTACAGGGAAAAAAGGCTTAGCTATGTCAGGGAGCCCCAGGCTAGGTGCACTAACAAGGGCTTGCTTAATTTCCTCAAAGGCCTTTTGTTGTGGTTGTTTCCATAACATAGACTCTCATTCTCCCCCCTTTGTTGCCTCATAGAGGAGTTTTACCAGCAGTGAAAAGTTAGGTATCCAAATACTACAAAACCCTGCAACCCCAAGAAATTCCCAAACTTGACATATGAAAGTTGAAACTGGAATGGAGAAAATAGCTTGATTTATTTCTGGGATGAGCTGATTATTGCCTCTGGTATAAACAGAAGCCGAGGTATTTTATCTTTTCTTGGCAGATTTGGGCCTTTACTTTGAAACTTTGTAGCTGGCCTTCCATAGGGGAGTAAGGAGCTGCTGCTTTCCTTTTATCCAGTACCCCTGTGTTTGCCCAGCCAGCAGCAGATTGTCCACATATTGGAGCATACAGTCGTACTGGTCTGCTGGGAAGGTCTTTAACTCAGAGATTAGCACTGCACCAAAAATGGTTGGGGAATTTTTGAACCCCTGTGTCAGTCTAGACCAAGTTAATTGGCCTTTATCACCATTATAGGATTTTCCCATTGAAAAGCAAAAATCAACTGACTTTGAGGAGCCAGGTGGATACAAAAAGAAGCACCTTTGAAGTCTAAAAAGGTAAAGAAGGCACTTCAGTGGGAATAAGACTTAGGAGAGTATAGGGGTTGGGGACCACCAGGTGTAAAGTAACAGTGGCTTGATTTACTACCCATAAGGCATGAACTGGCCTGTAATCATCTGTCCACTGTTTCTGAACTGGCAGTAGTGATGTATTCCAGGGCACTGGACTGGGCCAGAGGATCCTGTATTTTAAAAGTCTCTCCAAGTACTTTTGAATCCCAACCTATGCCTTGTGAGGTTTGAAATACTGCTTCTGGCAGATGGGCATGAATCCTGCCTTTAGTTCTATTACTACTGGGAATATGTTCCAGGCTAGTCCAGGAGGATTATCCTCAGCCCATATTCAGGCACCGTAAAGGGAAGCTCAGGTCCTTGTGGTTCTTCTAGGAGACTATAGAGGTACCACTCTTTCCCTCAGGGGAATGTAAGAGTTAGGAACTTTTCTTCAGGATTCCCCAGGGACAAGGCTGCCTACCCATTGGAGTAGAAAGTTATCTGGGCTTGCAGCTTTCCCAAGAAGTCCCAACCCGTTAAAACCACTGGACAATCCAGGAAGTACAGGAATTCACAGACAGCTTCATGGTTTCCTGGATTACATAACTGAGGCTGTAAAAAGGGGCAACAGACTCGGCCACCTGTGGCTCCCACAATAGTAGCTTGTCTTGGTGAAAGAGGGTTCACAGGCTGGGTTACTATAGAATGTTCTGCCCTAGTATCTACCATGAAGCTATGGGGTTGGCCCTCCCCACAGTCATTTGGACCATAGGCTCCCAGGAGTCTAGCAAAATGGAGCCCGGTCTGTCCTAGTCTTCCCCATAGTTTTCCATGGCAGCTAGGCCAACAAAATGATTCTCAGAGGCCAACTATAGCTGGGGCGCAGGCTGGTATTGTCCCTGAACCACCTGGCCTCTCCTTCTTCCTTGAGGAGCTGGACAGAAATTTTCCAGCTCCAGACATTCATTTTTCCAGTGCCCCACTCAGAAGCAGTGAGCACATTAGTTCCACCCTAATCTCATCATCGGGTGGGGTGGCCCTTCTTGTTGGCCTCTCTGCTTGCCTCGGCCTCAGCCCCGGCCATGACCTTGGCCTTGGCCTTGGCCTTGGCCTGGCCGGGGCAGCTCCCTGGGTACACCGCTCTGCCCAAACAGCAACAAGCAATTCTACTTTTTTTTTTTTTTTTTCATTTTCCAGACTGCCTCTCTTTGGGCCTCTTGGTCTCTATTAACAAATATCTTTGTCATGACTTCTATCAGCTGACTAGCATTCATCCCAGCAAAGTCCTCTAATTTTTGTAATTTGTGCCAGATGTCTCCCTGAACTTGACCGACAATGGTTGAATTAATCATCTGCTGATTTTCAGCTGCCTCTGGGTTGAAGGGAGTGCAAAGATGAAACATCTCATGTAGCCTCTCATAAAACTGTCCTGGGCTCTCTTCCGGGCCTTGGAGCACCTCTGAGGCTTTGCTCATATTGATGGTCTTTTTCCTTCCTTCCTTCATACCACTCAGAAGGGCCTCTTGATAACATTCAAGCATTTGAAATTCACTGCCATCATTAGGGTCCCATTGGGGGTTTTCCTAGGGGAAATGACTTTGGGCATACGTTTGTGTATTTAGCGTCCCTTCAGGCACGTGCTCCTCTAACCACTTTCAAGCATCCTGAGTAATTCGGTGGCATTCTTCAGTGTTAAACAAAGTTAAGAGGAGCTGGCGGTGATCAGTCCAAGTGGGCTTATGAGTCTGAATGATGGACTGTATTAGATCAATCATGGCCTGAGACTTCTCAGTCTATGGGGGGGGTGTGATGTTTCCAGTTCAGAAGGTCAGTGGTGGTAAAAGGCTAATATATGAAAGAACATTGCCCCCCTTGGATTTGGCTATCTGGATTGTAGTATAGGGGCCCTCTAGTTGTAAAGTCTTTTGACATCCATGGGGAGGGAGGTTGTCAGCAAAGTTTCCCAGATGCCTTCCTGCCAGGGTGTAAGGAGTTAACAATGGTGGCTCTGGAGTAGCTCTGCCTGGGGTGTTTCGGGTGACCTTGGGGAAGGGGTAGATTCTGGGCTGAGGACAGCCTCTGGCATGGCTTCAGATGTGACAGTTGTAGGGGGTGCGGGTAGCAATGAGGGGTACCGTGGCATATAAGGGAGGGGGATCTACTCAGGTTCTTCAGACAGAGCAGGTATTTTCAACCCTGGTCGGCACCTTCAGGGAGCTGTTGCTTGCGACAGCATGATTCTGTAGTTGTTTTCTAGACAGACTTTTATCCGAGGTGGGTGAGAGAGGACCACATCTTGCCGACAGTCAATGTAGGGCAACTGGTCTGCGTGGCCTACATCCCCCACAATGATGTCAAACACCTTACTAACTAGTCTCTCTTGTCTAGTGACCCCTCAAAGGTCCATTCCACCCCAAGTGAAGGCCAATCTACTTCACAGAGGGTCTGAAGCTTTCTGGAAGTTAACTTAATACTGAAATTCCTTGAATATCCCTTTTGAAATTCTTTACCATGCACTCTAAGGGGGGAAAACTTACTCTGATTGCCACCCAGTTCCTCCCACTAAAAATGACAATCATACACAAGATGGGAAGCAATGGGGGGGTGGTAAGAGGATGGGACAGCCACTTCGACCTTCTCCAACCGTACCCCTCATGGGGATATTTCAGGTGACTTCTGACAATAGGTGAGTCGGTATAACCCCCTGACCAGGTTTTCTATCCAGGGTGCCATACCACCATTACAGGAGATATCTTAAGTGCCTTCTTGGTAACAGGCAAGTTAGTATAACCCTCCGACCAGGTTTTGGTCCCACCATAGGACTTACTCCTGCCATTTAGCCATATGAAGGTATTACTGGCCCCCAAATCTACTCCTGCCATTTAGACTGTGAAAGTCACCACCAGAACCAAAACAGGGTTATAGTACTCGCTTCGACATTAGGTGACATCTCATTCACTCACATTCACACAATGTTTCCAATCAACTGCCCAGTGCCTTAGGGTTATGGTTTTGTCCCCCTGTGGGACTACTTGGGCAACTCTGGAGGTGATCAGGCTCCCCTTCTGCCTCTTAGGGGCAGGTCTACCAAATCGTACTCAGGTTCTTACCAATCTGATAAGCGTGGCTCCCTTGACTGGTTCCTGGACCTCACTGGGGTCCTTTGTGCTCTCAGTCCTCTCCTCAGCACACTGGGAGGGCTAGTCCACTACTGATCAAGCAATCTGCTGGCACCTGGTGAGGTCTCCTCTTCCAGTGTCCCAGGGGTCACACCTCAGTGACAAGAGAGGTTATAACACCATCTCCACCTACTGATTGCCAGCCAATGCACCAGAAATGTGGCAGGATTTTACAGAGAGTGTTGGGACACTGAGGCCAGAAAGCGGTTTTATTTGTGCCGACGCTGGCTCAGCGGATTTACATCCAAAGCTGAGCACAAGGAGGTATTATCTTTTATACATTTTTAGCTTCTTTCTCCCCCTGATAAGGCTTACATATTAGTATCATACCAGCTAACTGAGTACTTCACAGCAGAGTTACACATGTGCATGACAGATTGGGGACTAGATTCCTTTCTAACACAGATCTTCCAAGAAAGTTCTTATCTTATGGTGCTAGAAGGACTCTTTCATTATTCAGGAAAAACTTTTATTTTCACTACGTACTAAGTGGGAGGGCCCTACTCTGTCCTGGGAAGGCCTTCATCATATTAGGCTTGGGGAAGTGCTCCCTGCCTTAGTAGGGTAGCTCAGTGTCCTTGACAACCACTCAAAACTCAAAAGGAAACTCAGGAAAGTTTACTGCAAGAGGAAATAGAGGGTCAAAACAAATTATCAGTGGATGTTATATGGGTTAAGAAAGAGTAGACAAGCATCCTGGCAGAAGAAACTATTGTAGAAATATATTGAACAGTAGTGATTATGTTTTGTAGATGCACATAAATCTGATTGTCTGTATCCTGGAGTGGGTAGAGGTTGGAATTTGTATCATGATCATAGAAGGAAAAAAAGGATGGGGGGCCTTAAAGAGGATGCAAAATATACAGAGTCAGATTTGTGGTTTCTTTGTTTCTTCAGCAAAAGACTAGATTTTTGAGGCCTGACATTTCTCTACTTCTTATTTTCACAGAATCCTGCACTTCCTGCAGTCTCACACAGCAACAGAAATATCCTTCCTGCAGTCAGACGAAGCCCTCACTACTGGAGAGAAGGCCTTAGCAAGTACAGGGCTGGGTTCAGTTCACAGCAAAGTAGACAGGCTTCTGCAGTGCCCTCTGAGTGATCTGACAGGAAGCCCTTCCTGAAACAGAGAGCTTCCTTTCTTTTTGTGGATCACACAAGCTGCTAAATCTGAAAACAATAGGGGAAGTGTGCAGTTGTTTGATAGATGCCTTTCCAACGACATTCTGAAATAAGCTCTAGATGGCAAGCAGGTGAACTCAGATATTTTCTGCCCACTTTTCAGTTAGTTTGTTGTCTGAGCTCAGGGGATAGAGCTCACATCTGTTATTTTCTTCCTTCTCTAAAACCTTAGTGGAACCACCAAACGAGCCCAGAAGGAAGCAGCTGAGAAGGAATAGGAGCTGCTAAGGCAGAAATAGAAGGAGTAGCAGTAAAAGTTGGAGGATCAAGAGAGAAGCTTCCGGGAAAATATGGCCCAACTGAAGGAGAAGATAAATAAGGAAAGAGAAAACCTTTTGAGAAAGCAGAAAAGGATGCTGGAACACAAGTGAAAAGTGAGACTGGATGGGGCCTGAAATATAGTACAGGGATAGTTTTCAGGCCTGGTCTTGCCCCAAAACCCACCCACCCTCACTTAGATAATGCTGAGGGAATCACAGGAAGCTATGATACCCTGAATACTAAGATCCAAACATTTGAAAACATTGGACAAATTCATTAAAAAGCATTTTGGTGGTAGGAAAATAGATACATATGTTTAGCTGCTGAAGTTGCTAAAAGCAAACACCTCCCTTGTGATGATTATGGTTTTCAAAGTGTACTTTTTCCTTATATAGGTACGAGAAGACCAGTTTAATGAAAGATTTAAAAGGAAATCTGAAGAGTTGGACCCAGAGATACATAAAGAAAAAAGGAGATTGAAAACACTAAAAAAAGACGAACTTACACTGGGTGCACAGATCTTGAGTGAGATTGGCCATGTGTTAGCTACAGAAATACCATGTCTTGGTAAGCTGGTTGGTGAAGGGATGAAGATCATAAGCACAAAAATGGAATAGGCTCAGAATTCCTGTTACAAAACTATAAATGAGGCTTCTTGTGGCATTCTGTGGCTCATTTGGAAATATGGGTCATGTTACTTTGATTTTTTTGAGAAGTTCAAAAATAAAAAGTGATTACCTAATTTATCAGGCCCTGCCACACAAAAAACAACCTTAACATTGATCAAAATAATGTAAATAATGAGAAACAAGTTTGAAGATATAATGAAAGAAATAACTAAATTATCAATAGTATCAAAACCAATAAAGTACGGCAGAATAAAAATTATCAAGAAATATATAAAATTCATATAAAAAACCTAAAAAACATTACTGAAATACATTTTTAAAAATGAACAGAAATTAAAATGTTGATACTCTTCAAGTAATATATTTAGTGTAATTCAAATACATATGCCAAATCTTTTTATTTGGAAGCAAATTTATTTCAATGTCCATATAACAAAGCTTCAAGCAAAATGCCTAATGCAATGGCTATTTTGCATTGGATATTCTGAATAAAACATCGACTATTCGGGGAAAAAAATATGTTAAAAGAGAGGAGACTAGCCCTAATCACATGATAAAACTTCCCAACACATAGCACTACGATGCTAGCACCTGACTATTTAAACAGCAGTAAAATAGAATTGGAAGTCTATAAACTGGCACAAAACCATGCAAAAATTCAGTATATGGTAAATTTCACATTTTATAGCTGTAAAGGAATGTGAAATATACAGCCAAAGTGAAAAAAATAAAATTGGGGTCCTCTCTATACATTATTCTAAAGAAATATCAGATGGATCAAAATATAAACAGAAAAATTATACCATGATGTTAAATAATATGTGAACTTTTTAAAAGAAGTAATATCATTGTGACATAAATGAAGTACATAAGAAGTGTTAATTAAATTCAACTACTAAACAAGACATTCTTCATAGAAAAACATAAACAAAGTAAAAAGACAAATGGAAAGATGAGCAATATATTATAATTTGTGCCACAAAAAATGCTAAAAAAACCCATAACAATTATTTACATCAGTGAGACCTAGAATGATCTCATCCGAAAACAGGGCAAATATGTAAGAACAAATTAGAGATGGTCAACTTTAATAATAAATTTAAGGCACCTGTGTTCACCACAGACCATCAAGGAACAATTTTATTTTTTTTTGATGGATGGTAAGGGTTTGGGGAAACTGGAAATATCTCATAGTTGCGAGTAAGAATGTAAATTGGTACAATTATGTAGCAAAGAATTAAATGCACATATCTTTTATCTATAGGGAAATTACACTCCAAAAGACAATTCTGGTTTTTGGGGGGGTCTCCCCTTGTATATAAATAATTGGACAGAGACATAAATTGTGGGTTGTATATAAACTTTATTGTGAAAAATGGCAACTTATGACTTGTCAGGAGCCAGCCTTGGAGGCCCACCTGATTGACAGGGTCCTGGTGGGCTGAAGACCCCAGGCCGCAGGGCAAGCCTGGGAAGCTGAGGCCCTTCTATCTTCCACCTTTGCTGTTTGATACTGCCGGAGAATTCTGTGCAGTAGTGGAAGAAGAAAATGGCATGTTTATGTGAAGTACTCACAGCTAACCTGGAAATGTCATGGTTCATTTTTCCATTTTCCCACTATGCCGCTAGGCCTTTTCTAACATATGCAAGGGTTAAACTCTGAAACACATAAGAATGCTTTCTTTCACTTGGTTATAAGTTACTAGATATTGCTTGAGTAAAAAATGATATAAGTATATTCACTCATTTGATTTAGGATTATGCAGTTTAGTGTTTAGACATAAGGTTTTTTAGAAGCACAAGTTTATAGTAAGTTCATTATGAACTCATTATAAGTTCTAACACTTATCTAGGAGTTATGCAGGTGACTTATAACACTGTTTTCACTGACTTAGGATAAGGATTGATGTTAAGGTTTTTACTTAATTCAATAGTTAAAACTCTAAGTTAACATTTATAGAATGGGTTTTCACCGAACTCATAATATACTAATCAGACACTTTTATGATAGATCAGCTAAAAACAGAAAACAACCTTGAGGGCCCTGGGAAACATTACTAAAAACTTCTTTTGAGTTCTCTTTAGAAACAAGCACTGCAGGATAAGAGAAAAGTAACAAGGACATCTGGACAAGGGAGGCGATCACAACGCTCTGAAGGACATAAAAGCCTAAGATGGGAAAACTCCTGACACATTAAGAAATGAACACTTAGAAACTTTCTTGAGACATTTCAAGGACTGCAATTCGGGACATTGGACTGAAGGTATCATTGTTGGCTTTATGAATAAGACTTGTTGTCTGAATGTTTATAGGGATCTTGGTTTGTTTGTTGCTAAGACCACTAGATGGTAACTTCTAGAAGTTATGTACGTGAAGGAATTTTCTTTGTCTTGCCCCTTTACAAATGGTATAAAAGCTCTGTGTTAACTAACATTAAATTGTCATCTGTTCAGGAAGCAGGTGTCTGGGTATACTATCTTTGTCTTTCGCCTATCCGTCTCTCCTTCAGGAAATCTCATGACCCTTGTGGGGCGGGCCCCTGCAATGACTGAACATAACAGTGGATGAAGATTCTTTCACCGTGCTTTTATTGTTCTTTGTCTTACTCTTGATCTTTCCTGATCTCTAAACTGCTATCATTTTACTTAAACATTTCCTTACCAACTATTTCTTTCCCATTATTTCTGTGGCTGTTATTTAATTACAGCTAGTTTACTTCCTGATACTTAAGATATTACTTGAAAAAAATATGTCCTGGAAAAAGAGGTAGCTGAATAATATAGATTTAATTGCCCATGTACCAACTGACACATACACTAGAGTATATTTTGAAGCATCATTTTATAGCAAAAAATTGGAAGCAATTGTCTCTCTACTGAGTATTGGTAATGCAAATCTTGGGTATACTTACAAAAGGTCTACTCCATAGTCACTAGGATAAAAGGGGAAGCTCTATTTTTATTAATATGAGAACATCTTCAAGACTTATCATAAGAGAATTAAAGGAAAGATTCAGGAAATGTGTATAGTTGTTATCACTAATTTTTTTTTTTTTTGAGTTGGAGTCTCACTCTGTCGCCTCCAGACTGGAGTGCAGTGGCCGCTCCCGGCCACCGCAGCCTCAACCTGCTGGGCTCCGGCGATCCTTCCGCCTCAGCCTTCCAAGTAGCCGGAATTACAGGCATGCGCTACCACACCCGGCTGATTTTTTGATTTATTGTAGAGATGAGGTCTCACTGCCCAGGGGGGTCTCGAACCCACAGGCTCAGGCAATCCACTCACCTCAGCCTCCCAAAGGCGTGGGATTACAGGCTGAGCCACAGAGCCCGGCCCTCACTAATTTTTTTAAATGATAAACATGTATACATATATTGCTATTTAAATCAGGAAAAATATACAAGAAACTAATAACCATAGTTGATTCTAGGATAGAACTAGGTAGTGAGATAAGATAAGAGAGGATAACTAACTATACATCCTGTGTTTTCAAGGGCCTTTCGCATTTGATAAGTATCCATTAATTACATATTCAAAAGATAAGTACATTTATCAAAATGAAAACAGAAATAATAAAACACAACATGGCATAATCTCATTACAGGGACCATTACAGCAAGTGTTTTGTTGTTGTTGTTTTGTATTTATTTTTTCTATTATTTTTTATGATAAAGATGTGGGGTTTATTATAAAGATTCAGGGTTAGGTATACAAACATTGATTATGCAGGTACCATTGTTGATGAGGTATGCCCTTCCCTTACCTAGCAGTTTCCATCAACTACCAATCCCATCCCCCTAACAGCTTCCCATTACTGCCAAATGCTTTCTTATAATATTATAATTGTTCAAGTTCTGCTTATGAGTGAAAACATATGGTACTCTGTTCTTTGTTTCTGTGATACATCACTGAGTATGATCGATTCCAAATCCATGCAAGTTGCTGTGAAGTCCATATATTTGTCCTTCTTTATGGCTGCATAATTTTCCATTGTGCATATGTACCACATTTTCTTTATCCAGGCCAGTTTCGATGGGCAACATGACTGGTCCCATGTTTTTGCTATTGTGAATAGAGCTGCAACAAACATATGAGTGCAGGTATCTTTTTTGTAAAATGATTTGAGTTTCTCCGGGTATATTCCCAATAGGGGAATTGCTGGGTCATATGGAAGGTCCATTTCTAGTTCTTTCAGAAATCGCCACACTATCTTGCAAAGAGGTTGCACTAGTTTTCATTCCCATCAGCAGCTAAGAAGCCTTCCTTTCATTCAGCATCCTCACCAGCATCTGTTGTTTATTTTGTTAATGATGGCCATTCTTACTGGGGTTAGGTGGTATCTCAATGTGTTTTTGATTTGCATTTCTCAGATGACAAGTAAGGCTGAGCACTTTTTTTTGGTCTGTTGGCTGCCTGTATATCTTCTTTTGAGAAATGTCTGTTCATGTCTTTTGCCCACTTCTAAAAAGGGCTGTTTGCTTTTTTTCTTTCGATATATTTGAGTTCCTTGTAGATCCTAGGTGTTAGGCCTTTGTCAGATATACAGTTGGCAAATATTTTTTTCCCATTCTGTTGGCTGTCTCCCTGCTCTCTTGATGGTTTCTTTTGTTTGAAGGAGCCCGTTAGTTTGATGAGGTCCCACTTGTCTATCTTATTTCTTAAGGTATTCTTTAGGGTTCTGAATAGGAATTGGTTGCCAGTTCCAATTTCATGAGGGTGTCTCCTGCACTTTCTAAGATTCTTATAGTTTGAGGTTTTACATTTAGGTCTTTGATCCATTTAGAGTTAATTTTTGTGTATGGTGATAGGTAGGGGTCCTATTTCAGTCTTCTGCATGTGGTCAGCCAGTGTTCCCAGCACCATTTACTGAATAGATTCTCCTCTCTCCAGTGGTTGTTGTTGGAGGCTTTGTCAAAGATGAGTTGGTTGAGTAATTGAGGCTTTGCTTCTGGGATCTCTATCCTGTTCCATTGGTCACTGTGCTTGTTCTTGTACCAATACCAGGCTGTTTTTATGTAGCCTTATACTAAAGTTTGAAGTCTGGAATTGTGATACATCCTGCTTTGTTTCTTCTGCTAAAGATTGTTTTGGCTATTTGTGGTCATTTATGTTTCCAGATGAATTTCTGTATTGTCATTTCCAAGTCTGAGAAGAATGATGTTGGTAACTTAATGGGTATTGCGTTAAATCTGTAGATTGCCTTTGGTAGAAAGGACATTTTAACAATGTTGATTCTTCCTATTCATGAGTATGGAATATTTTTCCATTTGTACCTTCCTGGGTTTCTTTGAGCAGCATTTTGTAGTTCTCATTGTAAAGGTCTTTCACTTCTCTGGTTAGGAAGATGCTAAGGTATTTCTCTTTTTTTGGTGGCTATTGTGAATGTGATTGGGCTTTTTATTTGGGTCTCTGTCTACTTGTTGCTGGTGTACAGGGATGCAACTGTCTTTTGCACATTTATTTTGTACTCTGAGACTTTGCCAAAGTCCTTTATCAGTGCAAGCAGGTTTTTGACAGATTCTCTTGGATTTTCAAGGTATAGGATCATGTAATCAACAAAGAGGGATAACTTGACTTCCTCGTTTCCTATTTGTTTATCCCTGATTTTCTTCTCTTATCTAATCTCTGAGATAGGACTTCCAACACAATATTGCACAAGAGGAGTGAGGGTGGGAAGACTTGTCTTGTTCCAGTTTTCAGGGGAAATGTTTCCAGCTTCTGTCATTTAGCAGTATCCTAGCTGTGGGTTTATCGTAGATGGCACTTACTATTTTGAGGTATGTTCCTTCTATACCTAGGTGATTGAGGGTTTTTTATCAAGAAGGGGTGTTGGATTTTATCAAGAGCTTTTCCTGCATCTAATAAGAAATCACGTGGTTCTTGTTTTTACATCTATTGATGTATTTAATGACATTTATGGTCTTGCAAATGTTGAACCAGTTCTGCATTCTGGGAATGAAGCCTACTTGGTCATGGTGGATGATTTTTGAGATGTGTTTTTGGATTCGATTTGTCAGAATCTTGTTGAGGATTTTTGCATCTATGTTCATAAGGGATATTGGCCTGTAGTTCTCTTTCTTTGTTGAATCTTTATCCGGTTTGTGTATCAGTGTGATGTTAGTTTTGTAAAATGATTTGGGGAGAATTCCATCTTTCTCAATTGCCTGGAATACTTTCAGTAGAATTGGTATCAGCTCCTCCATTTACATTTTGTAGAATTCTACTGGAAAGTCATCAGGTCCAGGGTTTTTTTTTTGTAGATAGTTTTTGTATGATAGAGTCAATTTACTGGTCTATTTAGTGTCTCAATGTCTTTTTGTTTCAACCTGGGGAGGTTGTGTGATCTCAGAAAGTCCTCCATTTCATTTAGGTTATCAAGTTTGTTTCCATATAAGTTTACATAATAATCTCTGATAATCTTTTGTATATCTTTGGGATAAGTTGTGATTTGACCTTTTGTATTTCTGATTGTGTTTATTTGGACTTTTCTCTCATTTTCTTGGTCATTCTGGCTAGGGGCCCATAAATCTTGTTATTTTTTCAAAGAACCAGCTTTTTGTTTTGTTGATGTTTTCTGTGATATTTTAATCTTCTATGTCCCGTATTTGGGCCCTTATTTTGATGATTGCCATTCTTCTGCTAAAATTGGTGCTTTGGTGGTCTTCTCTTTCCAGCTCCCTTAGGTGATTTGTTGGGTTCTCAACTTCTCATCTTTCTGTTTTCTTGATTTGTGCTCATAGAGATATAAATTCCCCACTGAGAACCACTTTCAGGGCATCCCAGAGGTTTTGGTAAGATGTTTCTTCATTTCCATTTGTTTATAGGAATCTTTCAATTTCTGCTTTGATTTCAGTGTTGATCCAGTAGTTGTTCAGCATCATGTTATTTAGTTTTCATATCTTTGTGGGCTTTGGGGAAATGCTGTTGATGTTGATATTTATTTTTATTCCACTGTGGTCTGAGAATATGCATGGCAAGATTTCTACCTCATGGAATTTGTTTATGCTTGATTTATGATGAAGGATGTGATCAATCTTGGAGTATGTTCCATATGGTGATGAGTAGAATGTATATTCTGTGGTTGTTGGGTGGAATAATCTGTAGGTATCTATTAAGTCCTTTCGGTAGGGTGTCAAGTTTAGGTTCTGGATCTCCTTGTTGATTTTTTGCCTCAGTGATCTATCTAAGGCTGTCAGTGGGGTATTCAAGTCCCCTGCTATAATAGTGTTAGAGTCAATATCTTTTTTTAGTTTACTTAATAGTTGCTTTATAAATGCTGGTGCTCCTGTGTTGGGTGCATATTTGTTTAGAATGGCTATTTCTTGCTGATGGATTGAACCTTTTATCATTATGCAGTGTCCTTTTGCATCTTTTTAAATTTTTGATAGCTTAAGGGTTTGATATTAAGATTACAACTCCTGCCTTCTTTTGTGATCCATTTGCTTGAAAACTGATTTTCCAACCTTTAACTTTGAGTCTGTGTGCATTCCTTAAAGTGAGATGAGTCTCCTGGATGCAGCAAATAATTGGGTCATGGTTTCTTGCCCAGTCCACCATTCTGTGTCTTTTTAGTGGTGCATTTAGTCTATTCATATTCAGGCTGATTATTGAAATACGATTATTTATCCCTGTCATGAAGTTCTTAAAAAGTTTTTCCTTTGGTGACTTGTTTTCTTTTGGCTTTGGAGTTATTGTATGTGTGTGTTTTCAGGTTTCTTGTTGGACAGTAGTCTCTGATGATTCTGTGCTCTACTGTTCTCTTGGGAAGTGTGTGGTCAATCTTTCTCTTCTTTCTTCTGTGCTTAATACCTTTTTAAGTGTTTTTCCTGTAGAGCTGGTCTGGGAGCTGCATAATCTTTTAGGGATTGGATGTCTGGGAAGGATTTTAATTCTCCATCATTGATGAAGCTGAGCTTAGCTGGATAAGAAATTCGTGGTTTAAATTGTTTATCTTTGAGGACTTTGAATATAGGACTCTAGTCTCTTCTTGCTTATAGTGTTTCTGCTGATAGATCTTCTGCTATTCGGATTGGTTTTCCCTGGTAGGTAGTCTGACCTTTCTCTCTTGCTGCCTTTAGCATTTTTTCTTTTGCACCTACTTTGTATAGGTGAATTACTATGTATATAGGGGATGGTCTTCTCATTTGATGTCTTTTGGAGGTTCTCTGTATCTCTTGTGCTTGGTTGGTCACATATCTGGTGAGATGGGGAAAGTTTTCTTGAATTACTTCCTGGAATACTTGTTTCAAGTTGTTCTCCATTTCCTGGATGAAATGAATGTTATTTATTTCCCGGATGAAATTTTTTATTGCTAAAATCTCTTTTACAAGTTCTTTCAGGGTTGCGCCTTGTCCTTCTTGAGTCCTAGTCACTCTTTCCAACCATTCCCCAATCCCTGTTTTATTATGGGATTTTTATTATTGTCTTTGGTGACATCCATTGTTTGGGCACCAAGGTTTGATTTTTCAGTTCTGTCTTTGGTGCACTTGAAATTGCCTGTGGTCTTCCTTTGGCTTTTCCTCATTTGTGACAGATCTCTTGTTTTTCTCTTTTGTTCTGTTATTCAGTATCAGTGGGAGAGGCTTTCCCTTCTGACGTTTGCTCAGACCGCTATTCTTCCCTGATCCAGGCTCTGGGTTTGTTCTATTATGAAATAGGATGGTGAATAGGAAGCTTTGCTGTCTCTTGTAATTTTCAAAATTCAAAGTGGGGGATGGATTGCACTCATCTCTTTGGAGTCCTTCCTTGTCCTTTTCTGGCCACACCCTTTGTCCCACAGCTGGATCAGGGTAGGAGGTGGGGCACCTGGAACTCAGCACTCATCAGGTTCCTCTGAAATTTGTGCCCTCAGGATATTCCCTTTGGACCACCATCAAGCCCTAGGTAGTTGATCTGCCAGTCACAGAGATCAGATCTGTGGATCCATGTTGAGCAAGTCAGAGCACTTTCTTGCCCCGCCTTCAATATGGTGGTGAGGTGCCTCTTTGGTCCTCTTCTGTGGGAACTTGCCTCTGGACTCTGTCTGTAGCCTCTTCTAGCACCCTACAAGGTGCTGAAGTGATGAGGCAAAGCCGGCAGCAGTCTTTCTCTTGCTTCAATGGTGAAGGAGCACCTGGGGCAACAGTGTCTCCCTGCCACTTTTCCAAAGGAAAACTTCTGTCCTTTTGAAAAAACAATGGTGTTCACTTCTGTGACCAGGGAAGAGCCAGGGAAGAAGTAGAGAAGCTGTAGCACCAGCTGTTGCACAAGGGGCCTGGCTACCTGCTCACAAGCCCCATTTAGACAGTCTCTGACAGTAAGTGTTTTAATGCTATAAGAAATAGCATAAGGCAGTTCAAGGGTGGGATTATCACAACAACAAACTGGGAAGAATAAGGCGTGCACCCTAATCCTATTTTCAATAAAGCCTGGGATGATGACTGGAATGCCTTCTTAATTTTAGCCTCACATTTATAAAATTGGTGATTTAGAAGTAAAAGTTTTCTTCAAGGCCAACTCAATGCTTTCAGAAATCCTCTCTGGCTGTCTATTACTTAAGATTTCACTGGGCTTGAACAAATCAGCTACAATTTTACAAATTGGACGTGCTATCTCTTGACTCTGAGCTTTTGTGCATAGTATACATCACTTCCTAAATACCGCCCAGCTTCCTCAATGTGTATCTTCACTCCCTAGTCTCAGTTCCTCTTTCAAGCCTCCTCACTCTGAGACTGGATATGGTGCTCCTCCTCTGTGCTGCTATTGCACCATTCTGCCATTCCTACCACAAAACTTTTTATAGAGTTTTGAAAGTTGAAATCATCCATCTATCGCTGACTCCATTACATCTGATCATTTCAGATATTTGGTCTCCTCCCTCACTGATCTTTAGCTCCCAGTATGAAATCTACCACATAAACACCAGACACTCAAAAAATGTTAGTTAAATAAATACTTATGTTGTCATTCAGTAGGGCTCCAATTTAACCTCTGTGAGGTTCTCAAAATAAAAGACACAATTTTAGGAACAAGTGGAGAAGGTACTCATGGGAGCAGAAAGGACATGCACAAGCATCAGAATCTGTTGCCCTGTTCTTTCTGAGCAAATGGACTCAACACTGCTATTCTCCTCAAGTTTCTCACCTATGACAATTACCCAGCAATAAAAGACCATCTTTAGATCACAGCTCACATTTATGTTTAAATATTAAAGAAAGTATAACATCATGTCAACTTCCCATTTCCATCAAAGTTTTTTTTCATTTTAGGGTTTTTCTGATAAAATAAAATGATGTTTTTAATATGAGGATTAATTTCTCACTGAAAGTGATACAGGCTGACAGGGGGGTGGAATATCTACATTGTTCACAGAACAGCCAGTCACATTGTGTTTACTCCTTATTTATTCCTTCCCTCTGTTGTCCTGAGGGTTGTGAGGCAATGCATGACTTCCTTCCGGTGTCCTAACTAAAGCCACTGGAAGGAGAAGCCCTGAATCTGAACTAGCTCCCACTGATCCATTGGTAACGCACAAAGAGATGCTCCTCATACTTCATATGTTGCTGGTCTGGCAAAAGAGATGGGCAAGCAATAATGAGTTCTGTCTTCCTATGAAATCTCCCCTGCGCACTTGACCAGAACCTGCAACACTCAACTAGCTTCTATATTACTCAGTTGCCTCTTTCTTCAGGACACATTTTTTCAAGTAATACCTTAAGTGTCAGGAAGCAAACTAGCTGTAATTAAATAACAGCCACAGAAATGATGGGAGAGAAATAGTTGGCAAGGAAATGTTTGCATAAAATGATAGCAGTTTAGAGATC
The DNA here is from genome assembly GCA_027257055.1 of Cephalopachus bancanus. Taxonomy (NCBI): domain Eukaryota; kingdom Metazoa; phylum Chordata; class Mammalia; order Primates; family Tarsiidae; genus Cephalopachus; species Cephalopachus bancanus. Next base: position 133,193 of record JAPVLO010001195.1, read on the forward strand.
AGGAAAGAATCAAGAGTAAGACAAAGAACAATAAAGCACGGTGAAAGAATATTCATCCACTGTTATGTTCAGTTGTAAGTTGCCATATTTCAAAATAAAGTTTATATACAACACACTATTTATGTCTCTATCATTTATTTATATACGAGGAGGAATGCCCCTCAAAAAAGTAGAATTATCTTTTGGAGGGCAGAGCCCTTGTAGTACACTTGGAATTTTTTCCTTCAGATCAAACAATCAACCAAAGTTGTTATATGGAAGCTTTGAAAAGACTGCATCATGATTTGCAGAAGACATCCTGAGTTGTGACAAACAGGTGACTGGTTCTGCCACTGTGACAACATACCTGTCCACACTGTGCTGATTATCAGCAGTTTTTGACCAAAAATAGCATAACCTCCATGCCCTGCCCTAGATCATTTCCTCACCTGATCTCACGCTTGCAATTTTTTTGTTTGTTTGTTTGTTTCACCAGATGATAAAAGTCCTCAAAGGGAAATGTTTTGCTGATGTGGAAGAGGTAAACAAAAAAATGGCAGAAGCACTAAAAGGTATCAAAACTGATGAGTTCAAAAATTGTTCTGAGCAGTGGAAAAAACATCTCAAGAGATCTATTACATCAAATGGAGACTACTTTGAAGGTGACAAGTAAGAAACAAAAAGAAAAATACTGCATGAAATCACTTATATATGTAATCTAATAAAAAAAGTCAAATATGTAGAAACAGAAAGTACAATTGTAGTTTCCAGAGGCAGAGAGAGATAGGAAATGGAGAAGAGAAGGTCAAAGGGTACAGATTTGCAGTTATGCAGAATGAATACATCTAGAGATCAAATATACTGCAGGAGGACTTAGTTAATAATATTGGATATTAAAATGTGCGGGTCGGTTGCTGTGGCTCACGCCTGTAATCCCAGAACATTGGAGGTCAAAATCTTGTGAATAGTATTGCCCTGAACAAAGATGTGCAGATATCTTCCACTTCAATTATTTTGATGTTTGTATATCCAGAAGTAGAATCGTTACATCATATGGTAGTTCTATTTTTAATTTCAACTTAGAGTCCTACGATATTTCACATAAATTTTAGGATAGATTTTTCTATTTTTGCAAAAATCAAAGCATTGGAATTTTCACAGGGATTTCACTGAATTTGTAGATCTTTGAATTTGTAATATTAGTATTGTTGATATCCTAACAAAACCAAGTCTTCCAGTTCATGAAAATGAAATGCCTGCCTGCCGCGGCCACATGGCTACCTTGAGGGTCCTGAGAGAGCTTCAAGAGATTAAGAAAGACACAGTCACAAAGACATAAAGAAAAGCTGGGGCCAGGTGGGACACTTTCCTCTGATGGAGGAGAAGCGGCCCTAAACTAGCTCAGCATGTTTATTTTATAATCAGGCACAAAGGAAGTTGGAAGGGATTCAAGGTCTACAAGGGAGCTGTAACAAAATTTTGTTGCTACCTAAAGATGAACTGTTCTGCAGTTATCTTGTTGTAGCCAAGACTTTGTTTATACCATGGGCACCTGGATGTGTGGGCATCTGAAACGCTGTTTCGTGTAGCAGGCTGCATCTCTTGCCTTTGGCTAGGATGCAGAGCTACCAAGCGAGACCTTGCTTTCGCTTGGGGCCTTTACTCAAGGCCTGCTGCAGTGACAGCGCTCTCATCCGCTTCCCACATCACATCCTCTCCCGACACCTGCCCATTTATCTTATTACTCTTTAATTGCTTTCAGCAATGTTTGTAGATATGCAAATTTTCTGAAGTTGTTAATTGTTTTTAAGAGGCTTTTGTGTGGAATCTTTAGGATTTTTTTATACATAAGATCATGTTTCTGTTAGTAGAAATAATTTTACTTATTCCTTCCCCATCTGTTTTTTTTTTTTTTTTAACACAGATACTCTTTTTCTTGTTCCATTTATCTGACTAGGAATTCTGATACTATACTGAATAGAAGTGGCAAAAGTGGGCATCTTTGTCATATTCCTGATCTTAGAAGATAAGTTTTAGTCTTTTATCCGAGTACAATGTTAGCAATGGGCTTTTCGGTATGGTCTTAAATACGCTGAGGTTAAAAAAAATTTTGAGGTAGTCTCTTTTTATCCCTATTCTGTTAAAGGTTTTGTCTATTTATTTATTTATTTATTTATTTGAATCATGAAAGAGTGTTTAATTTTGTATAATGTTTTTTCTGCATTAATAGAAATTATCATGTGGATTTTTTCTTTAATTTTGCTAATTTAGTGTCTCACATTGATCTTTTTATGTTGAACGATTATTGCATGGCAAGAATAAATCTCACTTGGCCATGATATATAATCCTTTTGATATGCTATTGAACTTAGCTAATTAATATTTTGTTGAGGATTTTTATACCAATATTCATAAGGAACATTAGTCTGTAGTTTTCTCTCTTCTAAGGTCTTTGTCTAATTTTTTATATAAGAGTAATGTTGGCTTTATAGAATGAGCTCAGACGTGTTTTTTTCCTCTTCAATATTTGGAAGAGTTTTAGAAAGATTGGTGTTCTTCTTCAAGTATCAAGTATTTAGTAGAAATCACTAGTGAAACTATTTGATAATGAACTTTTATTTGCTGGAAGGTTTTTGCCAAGGTTTGGGGTTAGTTCCAATTTTTGGTTTCTTTATAATTGAGAGGTTAAACAAGACTCAATTATAAAGAAACCGAAAATTTAGGCATTTCTTCTAGATTATCAAGTGAATTGGCATAAAATTGTTCATAGTATTCTATTATAATCATTTTTATTTCTGTAAAATCAGTACTAATGTCCCCTCCTTTATTTCTGATTTTAGTTGTCTGAGTAGTTTCTTCTATTTTTAGTCAATCTAACTGGGGATTTGTTAATTTGTTGATCTTTTTGAAGAACTAACTCTTGGTTTTGTTGACTTTATTCTAACAGTTTTGTATTTTCTACTTTTTTTTTTAATTGGAGTCTCACTCTGTCGCCCAGACTGGAATGCAGTGGCCACTCCCGGCCACCGCAGCCTCGACCTGCTGGGCTCCGGCGATCCTTCCGCCTCAGCCTTCCAAGTAGCTGGAATTACAGGCATGCGCTACCATGCTCGGCTGATTTTTTGATTTATTGTAGGGATGAGGTCTCGCGGCCCGGGTAGGTCTCGAACCCGCGGGCTCAGGCAATCCACTCACCTCAGCCTCCCACAGGCGCGGGATTACAGACTGAGCCACCGTGCATTTTTTATATGTATTGTTTTTGTGGCTTTTGTGGGGCTTACAGAAAGCATTTTATTGTTACAACAATTTATTTTAAACTGATAACAACTTTAATTGCATACAAAATCTCAATTCTTTTACTTCTCCATCCACACAATTTATAGTTTTTGTCACAAAAAAATCTTTGTATGTTGTGAGTTTAATTAAAATAATTTTAAATAGAGTTTTTTTATTCTTGTCTTTTAAATATAATGCCAGAATCAAAAGTGAATTATATACTACCATTAAAGTATTCTACATATGTGCATATATTTACCTATACCAGCTAGTTTCATAATTTAATATGTTTTCGTGTTACTATCTAGAGTTTTTTCATTTCAGCTTTAAAGATTTCCTTCGGCTCTTTTTTTTTATAAAGTAGGTCTTGTGGTGATGTACTCCCTCAGCTTTTGTTTATCTGAGGAAGTCTTTATTAGTTCTTTAGTTTTTGAAAGGATAATTTTGCCAGGAATAATATTTTTAATTAGTACTTTTTTCTCTTTCACTACTTTAAATATATCATTCCACTCACTTTTGGCCTGCATGGTTTCTGTGGGAAAAAGCATTGAGAGTCTTGTAGAGACTTCTTTGTATAGAAAAAGTCACTTTTGCTGATTTAATTTTTTGGAATTTGATTTTAATATGGCTCAGTGTGGTCTTCCTGGGGTTCTTCAAAGTTGAAGATCACTTGAATTCTTGCATCTGGATATACATTTCTTTTTCCAGAGTTGTGAATTTTGATTTATTATTTTTCAAATAAACTTCCTGTTCCTTTCTCTCTTCTCCTCCTATGAATTTTATTATGTACATACTCATCCACTTTTGTTGTCCCATAAGTCACTTAGGCTTCACGCATGGGATTTTGTTCTTTTTGCTCCTCTGGATAATTTCAAATGACTTGTCTTTGAGTTTGTTTTCTTCTGCTGCTTAATCAAATCTGCCATAAAAGCCCTCTAGTGATTGTGTTATTCAGCTACCAAATTTCAGTTTGGTTCTTTTATGCATTTTCTGGTTTTTGTTGATATTTTCATTTTACTCATGAATAAATTTTCTGAGGTTATTGAGCATCTTCATGACAATTATTTTCAATTATTTTTCAGGTAATTTATGTACCTCCATTTCCATAGGCTCAATTTCTAGATGATTATTTTGTTTTTTGGGGTTTTTTTTGGTTTTTTGCTTTTTTTAGGCCATTTAAAAAATTTCTTTGTGTGTCTTGTCACTTTGTGTTGAGATCTGCACATTTGAAAAGCACCTACCTTTCTCAATCTTCATGGACTGGCCATTTCCAATAAGCCTAGCTAGAAGTTCTGGGGACCTGTAAAATCTTTTCTGTGGAACGCATCTCTTCTGTATTTGTGCATGAAAATCCACAGTTGGATTGCTGGTTTCTTTTTTCAGAAGTTTGTAATCTCTTGGTCCCTTTGGTATCTATCAGCACTCTAAGTCATGGAAGACACAAACCAATCCCTTGGGCACGCCTCAGAAAAGATAGAACATTGGTCTGTTGAATAAGCCACTTAGCTGTATCTGTCACTGCTGTACTACAAATCCCTTAAAGCTGCTCAAACTATTTACCCCTTTATTTGTTTTTAGCAGGTCCAAGGCATATATAGGATGGTATGTGCTATCAGTCTGAGACAGAAATTATTTCTTCATGTAGCCCACTAAGTAACTGAAAAGTTGGATGCATGTTCACATTCTTTTCATTCCCAGAGAAAAGCTAAGACTTGGGAGTTTTCTTTCTGTTACTCCATGCTGAGCCAGAGGGAAGGCCTATGGTGGATGAATATGTGCTAGTTCAAACACATACTCACATACTTTTGGGGTACACAGAACCCTGTAGTGACTGTGGGTTGAAGGTGTTTACTGTAGCCTGGAGAAGTGATCTCCATTCCCTCAGAGGATTATGTCTAAACTTGCCTTTCAGTTTATTTTTTTAAAGTTCACTCCACAGCACTGTTGGGCCAGCAAACTGTCACTTTTGTTTTCAGTATCTTCCAATCTGGCATTCTTTGTTTTTATCACATAGATTCAGGCAAGACAAAAACTAGTTCCTCAGGAAGCCCTCTGAAAAGTCAAAATGTTGAATGTATGTTCTAGTTCTTCCCCTTCCCCCAAGAAGAAGCCAAGAGTTAAGGGTTTTCTCCCAAATATGCCACACTGTGCTATGGGTGAGGAGGGATTCTAATGAGTTGGGTGCCATAAATATTCCTACCACACTTTGTGTGGCTGGTTTTACACTTACCTGGGATGCAGAAACCTCTTAACTAACATTTGAATTTTTCTCAAAGAGAATTGGTTCATGTTCTTATTTAGTATCACTGTAGGGAAAGAAAGATCTGGGGCTTCCTATCCCACCATCTCTCTGCTGTCACTCCGTATTGTGTATTTCTTTTTCCCCTCCTTTCTGTCTTCTTGCAGATGTACTGAACTTATTTTTCCTTTATTTTTTCTATATGTTTAGAAGATGTGAATTGAGTCTATCATTTCAGTGCTTACTTAGAAATTTAAACATGCATTTCTTATATATTATGACTGATTAGTAATCAGTACCTTTGCTTGCTTTCCTGGAAACCAGGTCTGCAAAGAACATGCATCCATTAAGGACCATATGTTATTATTACTACCAAAATAGTCTTCTCTGCTCCCATTATGTAGCAGCAATCCTGCTCTTCATGATAACCAACATCAATTATCCTGATCACTTATTAATATATTTACTTCTTTCTTTATCCATTGGTCTACTGTCCCAAGGTGTCTAAAGGAAACAGGAAGCAGTTATGGCCTTAGATTTAGTGAGGTCCTTAGTGTGTCCCCTAATAGAAATAATCTTTTTTTTTTTCTGGGAACCAAGATCTTTAGAACCACAAACCTAGATTTTCAGGTATAAGAAACACAAATTACTCCCCACAAAAATCATGTGAATGATGGCAAATGGAACAACTAGTCTTTGTACCCTTAGTCTCCAAGCCTATGTATTATATTTGCTGGGTGCACAGAATCTTATAATGACAGTGGGTTGAAGGCATTTACTACAACCTGAAGAAGAGTGCCTCGCTTCCTTAGAAGATTATGTCTAAACTGGCTTCTCAGTTGATTTTTTAGAAGTCTACTCCACAGTTCTGTTGGGTCAGCAAATTGTAAATGGTCTAATATGTGGTAGAACCAAGGGAACTTATGGTAATATCATTTTAAACTCACTCTGTATTGTGTAAAAGATGAAACTCATCTTCAAGAATAGAAAAAACACTCATATTAAAAGGAAGATGTTGATATCTTGCCATGATCCTAGACTCCAGAAGAGACAAGGAAGCAATTGAAGAGCTATAGTTTTAATGAAAGATCACAATTTTTTCTCTGACATTAGATGTGTTAGCAAGTAGAGCTGTTCTTTCTCTCTCATTCTGAGATACAGTGAGTCATCATGCCTAGGTTATTGTCAGATCATGTATACAGTTTTTATTTCCCTCACATTCAGGTAAATGTAAGAACTGAGATGAAAAATATTAGCATATAAATAATTTCTGAGTAGGAATTAAGTGGGCTAGTATTATGTCATGTAAGATTTGCACTATACTCCTACAGTTGTTATGTGACTATTACTCTAATAGTCATATAAATAGTAGAGGTGGGTGAGAAACATGTGGTGAAGTATATGTAGATTCAGTATGTCAGCAGAATCTACAGCATTGAATAAAACCTCCACTACCAAGAATGAATGCCAGACACTGAGATCTTCCGGTATGTATTAGGTCTTGCTTTCTCTTACAGTGTAGTTCTGATAGACACAAAGGTATACACACAAAGAATACAATATTAAAGTCTATAAACTTTGATTAGATGAACTCTCTAATGCCCTTCCCAAATGATAAAAGAAAACATTAAATGAGAAATAACATTTTCTGCTTCATAAATAGGACCTTGAGAGGGTTTAGCTTGGACACTCTTGGTGTAACGTGAGACCTGGAACTCAAGTAACAAATTAAAAATGGATCAGGGACCTAAATGTAAAACCTCAAACCATAAGAACCTTAGAAAATGAAGGACATACCCTCATGGAAATTGGAACTGGCATCCAATTCCTGAACAAAATCCGAAATCCACAGGCCATAAGAGAGAAGATAGACAAGTGGGACCTCATTAAACTGACAAACTTCTGCAAAGCCAAAGAAACCATCAAGAGAGCAGGGAGACAGCCTACAGACTGGGAAAAAGTATTTGCCAACTCCAGGTCTGACAAAGGCCTAACATCTTGGATCTACAAGGAACTCAAATGTGCTGAAAAGAAAAAAACAAACAACCCCATTATAAAATGGGCAAAACATATGAACAGACACTTCACAAAGGAAGACATCCGAGCAGCCAACAGACACATGAAGAAATGCTCAACCTCACTAATCATCAGGGAGATGCAAATCAAAACCACACGGAGATACCAGCTAACTCCAGTCAGAATGGCAATTATCAATAACTCAAAAAATAACAGTTGCTGGAGAGGGTGTGGTGAAAAGGGAACTCTTCTGCACTGTTGGTGGGAGTGTAAACTAGTGCAACCTCTGTGGAAAGCAGTGTGGCGATTCCTAAAAGCTCTAAATATCAACCTCCCATATGACCCCACAATCTCTTTCCTGGGAATATACCCTGAAGAACTCAAATCACTCTATCAAAAAGATACCTGCACACGCATGTTTATTGCAGCATTGTTCACAACAGCAAGAACCTGGAAGCAACCATGCTGTCCATCAAAAGAGGACTGGATTTAAAAAGTGTGGTACGTATACATGATGAAATACTATGCAGCCATAAAAAAGAACAAAATCATGAATTTTGCAGCAACCTGGATGGAACTAGAGTCTATAATACTGAGTGATCTCTCACAGAAACAAAGATCTGAGTATCACATGTTCTCACTCATATAGGGGACCTTGATCATCCAATGTATTATCATAAAAAATGACTGACAGTGGTGGGAAACTATGGGGGGGGAAGGGAGGTGGGATTAATGGTAGTCAATATCTGTCTGGGGATGGGGAGACACTCCTTATCAACAAGGGTGCCTGAACGAAGCATATTTGTATACCTAACCCTTAACTGTACCCCACTTTATCATAATAAAAAATATTGATTATAAAAAAACGAACAACAAATATATGAATTTTGCAGCAACCTGGAGAGATTTGGAGTCGATCATACTCAGTGATTTATCATAGAAACAAAGAACTGATTTCCATATGTTCTCACTCATAAGGTGACCTTGAACAGTTATAATGCTATAAGAAAGTGATTGGGAGTAGTGGAAAACTGTCAGGGAGGAAGGGTGGGACTAGCAGTTGTGGGAAACTGCTAGGAGAGGGAGGGGCATACCTCATCAACAAGAGTATCTGCATGATCAATGTTTGTATACCTAACCCTGAATTGTACCCCACATTTTTATAATAAATAAATAAATTTAAAAAAAAAAAAAATAAATAAATAAAATGAATTTGTAAAACATACACACACACAGGGACACAAACACACAGGCGTGCGCATGCACACACACAGGACACTGATTATTCTGAGCTATATTAAATCAAACACAGACAGATAATGTAATCACTTGCCCCAGTGTGACTTGCTATTTTCACAATTTCCTCTTTGCTTTGCTCAATAAGATAAAAAACGTCTGCATGTGTACCGGGTATTGATATTAAGAGGAATTCATTAACTAGAACATTAATTTTATAGGAATGAGACATTAAAGAGCAGTTATACCATATTACTATTATTAATACCACCAGGGTTACCTGGTACAATAGAGAAAAAGCTCCATGCTCTGTCAATTCAAGTCTGCATACTTTTCCCTTGAAAATGTATGAAAAGCTAGAAGTAGATACATACATTTCACAAAGGGAAAGCTGATATGCTCATGCCTTGATAACCCTTTGAGATGGCTTTGGAATCACATTTTACACTAAGAGGCTCTTCTTTGTTCTGCAATCTGGCATCTGAACTCATCATGGTGACTCCTATCTGTCTAGTGGAAAACCAGAAAAAGCAACTGGTGGTGGATCTAAACACTGAGATTCGTTGCAAGACATCTTAGCTTGTCGTGGTGATGGCTATGGTAGTGCTGTATTGCAGAGAAAAATTCTACCTGATGGATTGACTTGACGAGTAAAACCATGATGAGTGTGGTCCTGAGACAAGACCATTAGTTCAGAATCATAAAACTGCATCTGGTCACACCTGCTGTAGGGTCATCTCAAGGAGAAGCCCAACTTTTCCCAATGAAGAAAATTTTCATTTTCTACAGTAACCATATTTGCATCCTGGGCTGCCTGTCCTGTCACATTCACTGTATATCACTTTCTTCTCATGCTTTGCATACTTCTGTTTCAGTTCTACCATAAGTTCTGAAACAAAGGGATCTGGAGGTGGACCTCTCCAAGATGAACCACACCCTGGTTCTTCTGGACACTGAAGGCCTGGGTTATGTGGAAAAGTTGAGGCCGAGTCTTGAACAAATCTTCTTTCCTCTTGATTCTCAACTTTTAAAACTTACTACCATAAATCAACACCTCTGACATATTTCTAAAAAATTCAAATATAAACTGTAAAGATGAGATCATGCTCTGTCTCCTTGACCTTTTCTTCTTGGCGAGCTTAAGTACATTGAAATATTAAGGTGAGATCTTATTTTCATGCTGGGGAGAAGGATAGAATGTAATAAATATTTATTGAGAAGCTGAATTCCAGGGCTCTGTGTCCAGTGCTTTACCTAGGGAAGGAGACAAGGTAAAGGCCTAGAGCTTAGTTACAGAGACAACACATACATGGTGTGATCAGCACAGGGTGCTATGGGAACCCAGACATAGCCACTTAACCCAGTCATAAAGGCCAGATACAGTTTTTTGGCAGAAACAACATCTAGACTGTAACCAGTGGGATCACTGGGAACTACCAGTTAAAGCATATGGAGTTGATAAAGTTGGAACTACATACTTTGGAAATAGGGTCTCAGTGAAATTATCTATTTAAACAATTTCCCTACAAGCTTCAGCTTTCAGGTCTAAGGGCTTTGGAGATTAACTCTTCACTAACTTCTCTAAAAGCATAAGCTTAACTTACCTGAAATAGTTTAAATGAGATAGCTTTATTTTGTCTTTATAGTATTAAGGGCAATGCAAGATTTCTCCTAATTTTACATTATTTTGAATCTAAATCAAAGGTAACGACAGATTAAATGGGATCAATGCCCTTATCAAAATGGCCCCAGTGTGCTACCTTACTCCACAACCATGTGAGAACACTTCAAGGAATCATGTGTGAACTAGAAAGTGTGCCCTCACTAGACATCCAATCGTCCATGCCTTGATCTTGTATTTCCCAGCCTTCAGAAATGTGAAAAATAATTTTATATTGTTTATAAACTGCACAGTTTATAATTTTTTAAATAGAAGCCCAAACTGAGAAAGGCACTTCTTTATGCAAGGGTATTGCTTATTTTTCTAGCCAATCACCATTGTTAAATAACGATGATGTTATTAGTTCTACCATCCTATATATCAGTAGACAAGAATTTGGTGTTAACAAAGAATAGAATACCTCCCTCTTGAGGGGATCATTCCAGACTGGGTCACTTGTACGTTTATCACCACCTCCAGAAGGTAGATTACAGTGAATTTATAAACACACACACACACACACACACACACACACACACACACACACACACACACACAAAGATACTGATTATTCTAAGCTATATCTAATCAAATACAGATAACTTAATCACCTGCCCCAGTAAAACCTGCTACTTCCATAACTTCCTGTCTCTTTGCTTTGCTACAGGATAAAAAAGAAATCTGCAGCTCTATTATTTTCTCCAGTATACTGGAAAACCAGTAAGCCAGTAAAACACATTAATTGTAGACAACATTTTAATCTGCTAAATCTTGTTGATGAATTACAAGTCAAGCCACAAGATACAAACACATATAGATATTGCTTTTTAAATAATGATTCAACAAATATTTAAATAAGAAATGCCAAATCTGATATGGAAAATACAAAAAATGTTAAACTATAGGATTTTCTTTATCAAAATAAAAGCTACTTCATTTTTATGAGTATATGGGTGTATCTGTGATCATAAATAGAATAATCAAAAATTCATATTTTTGGAATCTGAGCTAGAAGTACTAATTTGGGGGATGTTATTGAGTAAAAACTTTCAGGTTTTTATCTATACAACAAAGACTTATTGCATATTTTCTCATGAGTTCAATAATTATGCTTATATATATATAACATACATACTGTGAGTTAAATTTCTTCTTGATTAACATTTCCAGGATTAGCTAAAGTCAGAAACACTAGATTAACTGAACCATTATATTGACTGGAAAGTCAGAAACATTAGATTAACATTGGTGGAATTCAGTTGTTTCATATACAACATTTACCAGGATTCAATCGTCCCTGTATTTTTCTTTTTTCTTTTTACTTTTGAGAGAGGAGCTTCCTGATATAAAAAATGGAAATAAAAAAGATCAGAAGAAAAAGCAGCTGACTTCTTATTATTGGTCCTATTTTAAGTGAAACTTAGTTTTATTTTCACTTTCCACATTACTTACCGGAAATCCATGTCAAGTTTTGGCTCAAAATCAGCATCAGTACTTTTACCTTTTTAAGGAAAAGTACCTAAAATTTTGGACTTCGTAATTTGAAAATGTTTAATCAGGCAAATTTAAACAAATAAGAAGATCTAGGGGGAGACAGAAATAACTGAGGAGTTATTACCCGTTTGATACAGGCTGAAAAGAGGCCATTTAATATAACCATTATATTAAAAACAGTCATTTAGAAGGGACTTAGAAACTTGTATTAAGCTGAGTTGAGCTAAACATAGAAGACATTTGAATTTAAAAGTGAACATTTTTACTTGTCCTCCATTTCACTGTCTTTGGATCCCATAACTGTTGCTGGTACTGAAGGGAACACAGTATCTGCATTCCCCCCAATAAGCAGAAGACACACACAAACGACTGCACAGTCCCTGGAAAAGCCTCTGCAGGACCTAGAAAAGAAATGGGCTCTGCTGAAACTTTCTAAAACTTAGAAATGCATATGTTCCCTTAGCCTCTAGATGGCAACTACTTTCTTTTATGTCTTTGTATTCTTTTTAATATTAATTTTATATATATTTAATCAAGCCTTGTGAACCAGAACTCCTGGAATAAGCAAAACAAAAAAACAAAAAAACTGTAACCAACTAGAAAGTATGCAATCCCAAACTGTTCAAGGTAATTGTAACTTAGAAGAATTCAGGATTGATGTAATCCAAGCACCTGTTTGTGACAGCAACTGTTTGCGGTCTAAACACTGATTAAGAAAGAAACTGGGTAATGGTTATAAGACACGTAGTCATTATTAATAGTGGGAAAAAATAAGTAGTTGTATGTTTTATTATAAATACTTGATGAAAACTGCTTAAATGAACAGGTTTTTGGTGGATACACAGCCTGTTCCCTGATCCCGTGGTATCAGAATAAAACTCCTTACTTCTCCCAGCTTTCTGCCTCTCATATTTGATTGACCATAAGGGAAGCAACTGATGGTGTAATCAGGCTGTAACACATTTATTTCAGATAGTTTTCCCAAATTCGGTTGACAAGCTAAGCAGCCATCCCATGATTTGAGTATCCTGGTATCTTGGTGTCCCGAGTAAACTCTTAAATATGAATTATGCTTTAAATGGTCCAGTGATCCTCCAGGAGACATGTATACTTGCCACCACTGACATCTGAACACTAATATGAGAAGATATAACATATACACACATATATGTCTTTTATAGCTATTGGAAAAAAAAAACTTTTAAAAAGGATGAGAAATAAAAACCCATAGGCAAGGAAAAGAAAATTAAAACCAAACAAAAACCTAAACTTCTTCTTTGACAAAATTACCTCTGAATCTACAATCACCGTCGACACTGACGTTCAGTATTCACTGACGTTCTACACTGGTGTGCTATATTCATTTTGGAGGCAAAAGAAAGTTATCCCAAGCGTGGAGAGAGACAAGTCTGGGTTTCAGGAGCAGGGTGCGGAGGAACCAGCATTTTTCTTTTCTTTTGTCCTGACTTCTCTGGTTTCAGGTCTTAAACAGGGAAAACCCCAACAGTTAACCTCCCTCAATAGCGCATGTCCTTTCGCTTTCGGTTCCCTACACCCAGACTCTTAACTGAGTGTTGGCAATATCCAGTTTGCCTTTAGCCTCTGAGAAGACCAGTCGACTTCCCAGGAGCCAGACTCAGGAGGAGAGCAGCTGAACTCGTCCCCTGGCAGCAGCGCCCCGAGGTGAGTTCGCTCCCGAGCTTTACCTTTTCCTGCACTTGTGGGTTAAAGAACCGACGCGATTTCCAAGCACAGATTCCATATGGGCGGAGGGGTGCAAGACTCCAGCCTGGCAGGTGTAGACTCCACGCCGGCGGGTGATGAAGACCTCGCGCGGGGCGGATGCCGTGGGAACCCCTGAGCACTTTGCTCCTGGAGGCTTGGACTCCGTGCGGTCCAGAGGCAGCCGCGAGCCGATAGCGACAGCGCAGCCTCGTGTCCCCAGAGGGCACTGCTCCTCCTCGGGCATTTTCCCAGGGCTGCATTCAGAGCCCCGCGCGGGACACGGAGGAGTGTATTCCACCCTGGTCTGCGGAATGGGCGCCGAAGAAGCCCCTTCTCCTGTCTCAGGCGAAGGGACCCACGTCCGGCCTCTCCCAGAGGGTCTGCGGTGGGGTCTCCTCCTCCCGCCTCCTTTCCCAGACGTTTCCTGGCTGCCCCCTGCGGGACATTGGAGAAACAGCAAAGGTCCTCGCTACAAACAATTTAAAACCTTAAAAGTTTGCCTCTTGATGACTCTTTTTCAATTATCTATTGTTTTTTAAAGATTTTTTTAATTTTTATTTTAGATTCGGGGAGTACACATTTGTATTCGTTATATGGACATATTTGTAGTGGTGGGGTTTGGGTCTCAGGTGGCCCATTCCCAAGATAGTGAACATTGTGTCCCGTAGGTAGGTGCTGAACCCTAACCCCTCTCATGCTACCCCTTATGGGTGTCCCCAGTGTCTATCATTTCCATCTTTGTGACTGTTTAGCTCCTACATATGAGTGAGAACCTCCGTGTTTAGTTTTCTGTTTCTAAGTCAGTTTTTTTAGGATGGTGATCTCCAGCTCCATCCCTGTTGCTGCAAAAGGTATATTTTGTTCTTTTTTATGGCTGCAAGGTATTCCATGGTGTATATGTGATTGCTTTTGTATTAGACACATTTAACATTCCAATGATACCATGAAGTGGCACTACACAGGATTTCAGTCTCACTCTCGCTAACCATCTGTAAGGTCTAATCGTATTTGATTTTCATGCTCTGTTTTCAGTGAGTAATCCATGCAGGGACTGCATCAGAATAATACGTGGCACTGTGGCTGAAACACAGGGCTTGAGGCATTTTAACCATCACTTCAGATTACTCCATGGACAGTAACTTTTGAACATCTTTTATTGTCTACTATCATCTAATGGAGATGTCTTTATTCTGTGTGTTTATTTTGCCTCTAAAAGCTTCTCGGTTTGGATACCTCAGCTTGCTTTGCATTGCACAAACAAACAAAACTCTGTAAACTCATCTATTCCTACTGAAGACTTTTAAAATATTCAATCTAAGAAAAATACGATCCTTCCTGCTTAGTACACAGCAGTGAAAGACTCATGTTTCATTCCCCAAATTCTGCTTTCAACCATTTACAGACAAAGAAGAGAAAGACTGTTGAGAAAAGAATTGATGATTTTCCTGAAAAGGACATTTTAGAATTTTTTTTATTGTTGGTAACGTAATTTGCAATTCACAGAATATATTGGCACGTTAACACACTGCCTGACTTGCTCACTGTAGAAACAGTAAACGAATTTTAGAAATTAAATTATTTGACAGTCTATTTTAAAATCACCATTATAGCAATGAATCAGACAGTCAGTATTGCTTACCCATAACATTGATTAAAAACAGGTTGGGAAGCCGGGTTCAGTGGCTCAACCTGTAATCCGCGCTTTGGGAGGCTGAGGTGAGTGGATTGCCTGAGCCCGAGGGTTCAAGGCCCGCCTGGGCAACTTGGCGAGACCTCATTTCTACAATAAACCAAAAAAATTAGCCAGGCGTGGTAGCGCGCACCTGTAGTTCCAGCTACTTGGAAGGCTGAGGCGGAAGGATCGCCAGAGCCCAGCAGGTCGAGGCTGCAGTGGCTGGGGGTGGCCACTGCACTCCAGTCTGGGCGACAGAGTGAGACTCCAACTCAAAAAAAAAAAAAACAGGTTAGGTTTACAGAGGCAAATTCCATTTTCAAAGCCTCACACTCAAGAAGTGGTTTGAACCCTAGTTTGAGAGACATCACAGCACAGATACTGCAGGCAGCGTGCCAGCGTTCAAACTAGGGTTCAAACCACTTCTTGAGTGTGAGGCTTTGAAAATGGAATTTGCCTCTGTAAACCCAACCTGTTGCTCTCTTCTGACTCATCCTGTGTCGGCGCCCTCCGGTCAGTCCTTCCCACCGAATCACTTCTTGCCTGTTCATTCTCGTGGTGAAATATGCTCTGTGCTTGCTCTTACACTCAGGAGAGCAGTGACACTGTTTCTGTCCAAAGGCAATCCTCCACTTCATTTAGAAACTACCCTCATGGACATCTTAGACACTCAATTTTTAAAAAAATGCTTAAGTAGGATCTACTATGTCCTAGACAAGATTTTAAGAGCATCTGAATGATCTGTTTACTCCCTTAACTGACCTATAGATTTTAGTATTAGTATTTTCATTTTACAAAAGATATAACTGAAGCATGTATAAATTGATCATCTTTCTAGTGGTCACACAGCTAGTAAAGTAAGGAAACACACGAGTGTTGCTTAGCTTTGTCTTTGAGAAGATAAAGAATCAATCAGTACTCTTTGCTTTCTGTCTCTTGATTTCATGAAGTGTTCCACTCATTATGATGAAAACACTTAAAGTAGAGCCTTGCTGGGCTGTGGGACTCTGTCAGATCCAGGCAGAAGCTAAAACAACCTGATTGCTGGATCTCTTCCCTGTTAACCCTTAAATAAGAAATATATATTTTTCCAGTTAAATAAATTAATTCTTGGACTCATTTATTTGTCTAATTACTATAAACATCTGTTCTGTGTTTTAAGAGAGAGCTACATTCTTTATCTCTTCTTCCTTCTGTGGTTATTTCCCTCTGCAACCGGCTCCTACTGTTACCAACACACTGAATCTGCCCTCATCAAGGTCAATTAATGATCAGCTTCATTTTGTTTCTTTCTCAGGAAGGCATCTGCTGACTACCTTTTATACACATTCAATTCCCAAGACTCCCTGTTCCCATTTCCTGCTTACTATCTCTTGAGAAATACCATCGTTTAGTGTACAGATATATTTTTCTTGATTATTTGCTTTATATATTTTCTCTTCCCCCACTAGAATAAAATTCCAAGAGGCAAGAGTTTGTATTGATTTTGTTCCTTGCTTTATACTGAGCACCTGAAATGGTGTTTAGCGTGTGGTAGGTATTCAACAATATTTTTTAAATTAGAGAGAGGACAAACTCTGAAATGCCTAGAAGCTTGTCTGAACCCTCCTAATCTCCTGTGTTGCCTTTGCTTATACTTATCCCAACATATTAGTGTTCTTGGGGTTCTGTCATCAGTGCTATGCTTTTCTCATTCTATCCATCTGATAATCACAATGGCAAGACTCTTTTAGGGTTCTTGTAAGAATCATAAGATAATGTACATAAGTTATATGTACTAGTCCTTGGTATGTTGGACAAAATATCCTTCATTGAAAAACATCCCAAATGTCGGAAGTTTATAGATCCTTTCAGCAAACCGGAAGCTGACAAGAATGTGCCGTGGGCAACTCTTAGGATGACTTCAGCATCTTGCATTCCACCAAGTGGTTTTTCTGTGTTGCAGGTTACCATGGCCTCTGAATCCATCATGAACGCTCCCATTTGTCTGGTGGAAAACCAGAATGAGCAGCTGATGGTGAATCAGGAAGCAATACAGATTCTTGAAAAGATTTCTCAGCCTGTGGTGGTGGTGGCCATTGTAGGGATGTATCGCACAGGAAAATCCTATCTCATGAATCGTCTTGCAGGACAGAACCATGGTGAGTGTGGTCCTGGGTGGGAGCCATTTGCTCAGAACTAGTGATAACGCAGGCAGATCACACCACCTCTAGATTCATCATAAAGAAGAGCATGACTGCTCCCATGAAGAAAACTTCTAATTCTCACTGCCCAATTTGCAACCTCAACCCTCTATGTCCCCTAAATCTCACTCTTTTGTCTGGTAGTAAAGAGTTATTCTAACCCTATTTTTCCATGGGTTCCATGGGTCTTTTCTATCTCATCCACTTTCTCCTTCTTGGGAGCTCAGTTCCAGCAATTAATTATTCCTTTTTTTTTTTCTTGTACATCACTTTTGCACAAAGTACCTGGTCATTTCAAATAGCACCCAAATATGGTCTAGTATATCCATAAATAAATGTGAAGAAGTACAGGCAGTAAGATTCCTGTACATCCCATATTTAAATGGGGCTACCAGCTGGGAGCAGTAGTTCATGCCTATAACCCTAGCACTTTGGGATGCCTACGTGAGAGGATTGCCTGAGCCCATGGGTTTGAGACCAGCCTGGGCAACTTGATAAGTCCTCATCTCTACAATATAATAAAAAAATTAGCCTGGTGTGGAGGTGCGTGCCTATAGTGCCAGCTACTTGGAAGGTTGTGGCCGAAGGATCACTTGAGCTGAGCAGGTCGAGGCTGCAGTGACTGTGAGCATGCCACTGCACTCCAGCCTGAGCAACAGAGTGAGACTCCAACTCAAATAAATAAATAAATAGGGCTACCGTCCAATTTTTTTGCTCCATTTTATAGCAAAACTTTGGTAATATATGCTCCCTTTTTCCCCCTTATTTAGTCTTTCCAACATATGAACTATGAGCTGTAAAAAATAAACAGAACACACATGTAAAGTTGTTGACTATAAATTGAACACCTATTTAATCACTATGCAGATCATGAAATAAAACACTACCAACCCTAAAAATCTAAAAATCATATCATCTTATACCCTCAACAGAGCTCAGCAATATTTTGGTTTTTTTAGGGAGCATTTCTCCTGCTCTTGATTTTTTAAAACTGGTTCTACAAAATATGTATGCATTCCAAAAAATAGCTTTGTTTGGTCCGTTTTTAACTTTATTTATATATTCTTAAATATCTTGCTTCATTTGCTCATTAGTATATAAGATTTTTCTATCTGTTATTTGTACCCATAATTCATTTATTTTTACTAAAAATAGTATGTCACTGTCTGATGACTGTTTGTTGTTGATGCACATTGATATTATTTTCAGTTTTTGTTTTTAATTAATGAGACTGTCATGAATACTCTTATATTTGTATCCTAGTGCAAATGTACAAAATCTTCCCTTGCATAACATGTTCAGAAGTGGAATTTTTGAATCAGACTGTTAGTAAAATTTCTAGATAAAATCAAATAGTTTTAAAAAATTCACATGCAATTTGCATGCTCATTAGCAGTAATTGAGAATTCTTTATATCCTATAAAATTTTGATAACAAAGAAGCTTTAATTTTTGCTGATCTGTCAACTGCTTAGCTGCATGCTATTTATCTCAGTATAAATAAGTTTGAGTGCATTTTCACATATGCATTTGCTATTTACATTTCTTATTTTGTGAAGTCTTTTTTTGTTGTTGTTATTTTTTTTTTTTTTTTTTTTTGAGCTGAAGTCTCACTCTGTCACCCAGACTGGAGTGCAGTGACATGCTCACGACCACTGCTGCCTCAGCCTGCTGGGCTCAGGTGATTCTTCGGCCTCAGTCTTCCAAGTAACTGGAACTACAGGCACGTGCCACCATGCCCAGCTAATTTTTTGATTCATTGTAGAGAAGAGGTCTCACCAAGTTCCCCGTGGGTTCAGGCAATCCTCTCACTTCAGCCTCCCAAAGTGCTGGGATTATAGGCGTGAGCCACCGCGCCCAGCCTTCTTCATCAATTTTTAAGAAGCTCAGCCTATGACCCTGTTTGGTGTTCCTGTCTTTAAAGATTATGCAGTCATTTTTTTTTCCTCTAAGGTCTTACTTCCTCTCTGAGTCAGTAGCTCAGCACTTTTAGGGTTTGAGTCTCAGTAAACTAAACAAGTTTAAGAAAGAAAACAAGATTAAGAACGTCTTTAATATACTCATATATGTGCAGATTAAGCCAGTTCTCTTTGCTGATATGGAAGGAACCCTTTCCCCCATCCCTGGCATTTATATTTCTACATGTTTAACAAATGCAACCCTCAGGCATTCTGGTCTACCTACTGTTACACTTTGTTACATCTCCTCTTCCCTCGCAGGCTTTTCTCTGGGCGCCACAGTGAGGTCTGAAACCAAAGGCATCTGGATGTGGTGTGTGCCCCACCCCACCAAACCAAAACACACTCTGGTCCTTCTAGACACTGAGGGTCTGGGCGATGTGGAAAAGGTGAGAGAGAGTATCTTCACTGCTCCTGGTTGTCCTCGTATCTTTTAATTTGCAAGCACAACTCAACTTCTGTATATATTCCTGGACACTGCAAATCCAATCATGAATAATGAAGCTAAATTCTATTTCCTCAAATTTCTTTAGCAAGCTAAAATACTATTGTATACTTATTAATTATATTTCTATTTGAAATTTATATTGAAGAGATAAATTTCTTTTCTCTTTTCTTGGGAATACAGATATACCAGTAAATAAAGTAAAGTAAATACAGGTAAACCAGCAAATAAAGTTGTGAAGACAAGAAATATAGGGTATGATCAGGACAGGGAAATACAGATGCAAAAAGTAGAAAATTAATTCAGTCACATGAGTTAGGGAAACCTTCCTGGAGAAAGCTTTCTAGAGTAGCCTATGTGATCAACGGGCTGTACTACTTAAGAGGTGTAGGGTTGATAGGGTTAGAGATAGAACCCATGAAAAAATAAGATATCAGTGCAAGAAGCTATTTCAGTGATCTTCAGAAAAGCTTCAGTTTTCTCACGAAGATATTGGTGCAACTCTCTGAGTTTGGAGATGAATTCTTCTATGAGTTCTTTAAAAACATGAGCTAGATTCACTAGAGCTATCATAAATGGGATAATTCGAAATATTTTTGTTTTGTGGTATTAGGTGCAATGAATCTTTTCTCCTTGTTTATATTAGTTTGAGTCTGAACTGAAAATAATAGCAGTAGATTTTTGAGTTTCTTTGCTAAAAAAATAATGAGGGTGGGGGAGTGAAGCACAGACTGAAATTTTTGAATTTAAGGTTTCAGGTTTAAAGTTCTTAGTTGTTCTTTCAGTATAACATCAAAATGAAACACTGATTTTACCAGACTATAGTTTTCGTAAACCTTCTTTTTATCTAGCTGTATTTGTCAAGAGGCCAAAACATATCAAAATATAAACTGAGGGAAGCAGAACCACTAGCTGACCTTAGAACTTGTAGTGTGATTTAAGTTCTATCTAAAAAAAAAAAATTTTTAAGCCTTTTATGTCTTGCCACGAATCTTGTTTCAAAACTCCTCATTCACTCTGGCACATACACCCACTGCTTCAGTCAAATAAAATAACTTTGTAATACCTTTAAACGACCATGCTGTAAAAATTTTGATGGGCTGTTGACATTGCCACCCTCTTAATTCTTTCATCTCCACAAGTCCACATTCTATCAACTCTTTAAAGCTCAGCTATTTTCATTCTGCTGCCATCATCCTGGTGAATCCAGGTCACTTCTTGGCTCTGAATTCACAGTTATTATCCACGTTAATGGACTTACTCCTCCTTCCCTCGTATCTTACTTTTTAAAAAATAATTTGTACCTTTGAGGTTTCCTTACAGCAGAGACTATTATTCTGGTTGTGTTTGTATGTTGATGTGTTTATCTGCCGCTATAGAATGTCATCTTCTTGAGGGGAGGGTCTGTCATATGAAACTTTGTATCCACCAAACCAATTGCAGGGTCCAGCATTTTGTCAGATACACAATAAATAGTTGTTGAACTTAACGGAATAGCATTTGTCCTTAACATAGCCATGATTGAGAAAAAAATTGCAATGGAATAATTGTACACTGATTACTTGTCACCTACTGTGTTTTAGATTTTATTCAATATTTTACACACATTGACAATGCTATTTATTTCTATTAATAGCTAAATGAACTGATGCCTTGAGAGAAATCAGTGGAAATTTCCAAAACGAGGCTTGAATTCAGCATTCGCTTTAAAATCTATGCTATTTACCCTACTAGTCAGCTGCAGTCCAGTTGAAATAGTGAATGAACAGCCAAATGAATGAATAAATAAAGAGTAGATTCCTACAGTTTTTCTTTTTTTTAGCTTTGATTTTTTTTTATTTTAAAGATGTGTGGCACAATTCAGGGTTAGGTATACAAATGTTCTTTATGCAGGTACACTAATTGATAAGGTGGCCACCCCCCGGAAGATTCCCACTACTGCCAATCCCGCCTTCACACCCCCACAGTTTCCTGCTACTGTCAATTCTTTTCTTAAAGTGTTACAATAATTGTTCAAGGTCTGCTTATGAGTAAGAACATGTGATACTCGATTCTTTGTT
The DNA here is from genome assembly GCA_027257055.1 of Cephalopachus bancanus. NCBI lineage: Eukaryota > Metazoa > Chordata > Mammalia > Primates > Tarsiidae > Cephalopachus > Cephalopachus bancanus. The sequence continues at coordinate 155,135 of JAPVLO010001195.1, forward strand.
TCTGTGATAGATTGCTCAGTGTTATAGACTCTAAGATCATCCAGGTTGCTGTGCAGTTCATGATTTTGTCTTTCTTTATGGCTGCATAATATTCCATCTTGTACATGTACCACATTTTTAATCCAGTCCTCTTTGGATGGGCAGCACGGTTGGTTCCATGTTCTTGATATTGTGAACAATGCTGCAATAAACATACGTGTGCAGGTATCTTTTTCGCAGAGTGATTTGAGTTCCTCTGGGTATATTCCCAGTAGGGTGATAGTGGGGTTAAATGGAGGTTGATTTTTAGATCTTTTAGGAATCGCCACACTGTTTTCCACAGAGTTTTTCTAACATACTTTTTAGGGTGACCCTAAGAATGACTCCTGGATCTTCGCCCTGGCTGTGCTTCTGAGCAGCACCTTTGTCTACAACAGCATGAGCACCATCAACCACCAGGCCCTGGAACAGCTGCAGTATCCTTCCAGGAAGTAAAGGGCCTTGTTTTACTGAGTTTAAGGGAATGGATCCTGATTCTGTTTCTTTTTTGCTGTGACTCAGTTGTACTGGTTGAGTAAGATTGGACACAGGCAAAAGGGAATACTTTAAAACTAATTTCTAAGTCGGGTGCGGTGGCTTAAGCCTCTAATCTCAGCACTTTAGGATGCCGAGGTGAGAGGATTGTCTGAGCTCAGGGATTTGAGACCAGCCTGGGAAACTTGGTGAGACCTCATCTCTACAATAAATCAATAAATAAGCCAGGCATGGTGGTACGTGCCTGTAGTTTCAGCTATGTGAAAGGCTGAGGTGGAAGGATAGCCTGAGTTCAGGAGGTCATGGCTGCAGTGGCCATGAGTGTGCCACTGCACCCCAGCCTAGGCGACAGAATGAAGCTCCAACTCAAAATAAATAAATAAATAAAAATAAAAACTAGTTTCTAAGTGAGTCCTGGAAATTGTGGTGTATGGTGCTTCTCCTTCCTTAACTAAGATCCCAGCTATGTGACTGAACTAACAGAGCTAATTAGGGCAAAATCTAGTCCCAGCCCAGATGACATAGAAGACTCCACTGAATTTGTCAGTTTCTTTCCAGACTTTATTTGGACTGTCCGGGATTTCACGCTGGAGTTGAAATTAGGTGATAAAGTAATCACAGAAGATGACTACTTGGAGAGTGCATTGAAGCTGAATCCAGGTATCAGAGCATGGCCTGGGCATTCACAGTTTCAGTAGGTGGTGGGATCAATGAAGCTGATTTATATTAGCACCTGATATAAATGTTTATATGAGACTGGATTCAGAACCATGGTAGCAGTGGTTGTTGACTGACATGTGTCCATGATTTTAGTGGTTATTATAATATGAAAATTTCCTGTGGTTGGGGTTTAAATCCATTGAGGAAATTTAATACTCAATGTTCTTTCAAATGATGTTAGACTAATCAGTACCATGAAAAAAAAATTGAGGATCACAATTATTATTACCACTTCCTGAGACTCATGTTTTATTGTTCTTTATTCAGTATAAATGCTCTTCCTATTTCATTAAAGGAAATTAACTAATCAGTCTGGAAGCTGGTAAAAACAGAATCACAAGAAGTCAAATATTCTAATTTTGAAAATATAATCAATATATTTAACCTGCCTAGATAGTTACATTCTTCAGAGAACTATAGGTTTATACACTAGATGATTCAAGAAAAAATTATATTGATATGTGCTTCCAATAAAACCTTTCATTTTAAATTTTTCTTAACACCGTCCTTATTCTACAGCCTTATACAACATGTTGTCAATGTATGATTAGTTTATAATAAATTTGGATTATATTTAACAGAGTAGATAACTGATTGCACCTAGAATCAATATCTTTTTTTGTCATGCACTTTGTCATCCTTTTCACAAACATTTATTTTGAAAAGCTAGTATATGCCACATTATCCCTCTGGAAGACAATGTCAACTCCAATATTATGTGACATGGAAAAGTGGTGATGTTTTCAAATTATACTTAGATTAGCTTTACTCTGGATTTTTTTGCTAAAGGAATCTCTAAACATATTCATGATATTTATAATTTCTGCCCCTGATTTTGAAATAGTTTTCATTACCAACTTGGGGGTCATCTGTCATCCTCGTGAGATTGCTCCCAGCAGCATCTGGTTCTTATTTCTTGCATTACATTACTTTAGAGGCTAAGTTTCTGACGTGGGACTATAATATCAGCAACGTATTTCTGACACCTTCTTTGATTAATCATTCAAAAACACAACAGTCAATCTCATACCCACCACCCAAGGCGAAATAAGACAATCATAAGTTTCTTCCCTTAAGATGGTTGCCTCCCCTTTTTCTCTAGAAGTGCTTTTCCTCACCCTTGCCTCTGAACAAAAATGTATTTTTCAGCCCTTGATTAGATCAACACAAGTCTGCTTTGTATGATTGAATAAAAGAAGATGCACAAGGTAGAGGAACTATATTGTTGTAAAGGTCCCTGGAAATGTCCTTCAGTGATCACTCATTTTACATTTCACAGGCAAGAATCCCAATATCCAAAAGTCCAACATGCCTAGAGAGTGTATCAGGCATTTCTTTCCAAAACGGAAGTGCTTTGTCTTTGACCGGCCTATAAGTGACAAAAATCTCTTACCCCATATTGAACAAGTGCCAGAAGACAAATTGGAAAAGAATTTCCAGCTGCAATCAAAAACATTCTGTTCATATGTCTTCACTAATGCAAAGACCAAGACCCTGAGAGGCGGAATCATAGTCACCGGGAGACGTGAGTCTCTTGTTTCCAAAGCATGTCTGTCGGTGGTTCAGTGTGTGTGATGGAGTTATGATGCTTCTGTGGGTTGACAAACAATTGGAACAAATAATTTTGTTTCTTGATGTATAGAAGATTGAAGTAGCAAACATTCATGCCACATGTAGAAGTACGTATTTCTTAAAGTTTACTAACATGAAGATTTCTTGAGGCCAAATATACCTCACGAAATAGATATGTGAATGACATAAGTAAAAACTGCTGTTAAGGAGAATTCTGCAAGATGAGAAAAAAGCTCTATATGATAAGTGTTTTCAGCGAAATTATATAAGATATTTTATAAATTTACATCAGTCAAAAAATAAACAACAGACCATAAGTTCCAGGCAACCTCATTGAGAGAGAAAGATAATTGTTTCTCAGACTCTTGATGAACTTGCCTGGAGCTCATGGCCTGCTGTGTATTTTCTGACCAATGCAAATGTATGATATATCTTGTATATTTTCACTGAGCAACACTCCTTCATCCAAGCTTATTGAGAGTTTGAGAAACAAATTTAAATATCTTCTGTGGCACACAGCAAGGATAAGCTTTAAAATGTCTGTGGTCTGCTCTTTGGAAACAGGACTGGTCCACACTGTCATTACAAGCTGTCAACTGCAGGTTCTCTAGGAGACATTCCAGAATGGAGTAGCACATTGCATCTGCAGTTCTCAATGACTAAAAGTTATCAAAAACAATTAAAATATTTAAACTGCGAATCTATTAATAAAGAACATTTATAAGAACTAACCTGTAGGCCCGTGCTAATCTCTATGCTTTAGCAATATTGACTGCATTCCTACGTAAGGAACCACTAGGCAGCAGTGAGTATCCTGTGGAGTGTGCATTTGAAAGCACTATTCAGAGACACAGGTACCATGTTCCATTTCCATCAAGATGAACCAAGTGAATTGATCTGGTTCCCAATGAGGTCACCTGCTACATGTTTGACCACAATATATCATGGTTTGCTTTTGTGTGTGTGTGTGTGGATTACTACAATGTAGAAGGTAAAATTGTCCTGTTTTATGTAAAGCTTTTCTTTTCTTTGATTTTTAATGAACTTTGAAAAAAAATAAATATTTTCTGTGCAGAGCTGGCTTCATAGGAATACAACCTGTGCCTGTGATAAATCAGTACCCATTCTGAGATGGGCCCATGCTTTGCTTAGTACTTTATAATGCTGTCTTCAAATTCCTGATCATATTTTTTTATAAGGGATGTGCATCTTTGTTTGCAACTAGGACTCACAAATTATGTAGTTTACTTTATCTGTCTAATAACTCATTTATGTTTTATTTATGTGAGAAAGTAGTTTTCTAGGAAACCTTAAAACATATTGGTCATAATGAGTAATTTAATTTTGTAATTTGGTAAATTCGAGAGGCTTAAAAGAAAGAGTGAATAGGAGAACCAGTGATGCTATTATAAAAAGTTCGATTCATAGAGGAAGAAAAAGAGGAGTAGAAAACTTCAAGATAAATAGCATTTTTGTGATTCTTAGAATTCTGATCCTTAAAACTTGTAAAAACAGTGAATAACATATATATATGCCACTCAGGTCTGGGTACTCTGGTGGTGACCTACGTGGATGCCATCCACAGTGGAGGAGTACCTTGTCTGGAGAATGCAGTGGCAACTCTGGCCCTGCTTGAAAACTCAGCGGCTGTGCAGAAGGCAACCAACCACTACAGTCAGCAGATGGTCCAGCGACTGAGGCTCCCCACAGACACACTCCAGGAGCTGCTGGTCTTGCACGGAGCCTGTGAGAAGGAAGCCGTTGAAATCTTCATGGCTCACTCCTTCAAGGATGACAAGCGGGAGTTCCACAAAGAGCTTGTGGTAATTTTGGCATTTATCCTTCCTGATTCCTGCCCTTCTGAGATGATGCCTGAAGTCTTTTTTGACCCATGGTTAGTCTCCTTACCATTATGGAAGTAACCTGGGTTTTAGTGGCTCTATGGGCTAGAGATTATGGTTTCTCTAAAAGATGGTCCCTTTTTTTTTCTATTGTGCACAACAAATTACCATTAGTTTAGCAGCCTAAAACAACATTCAGGTCAAGTTCTTTAGGTCAGAAGTCTTTATCAGGGTGTCACAGTACTCCACTCATTGTACCATAGATTGAAAATATGGTGTCAAATGAATTTAGCTTTCGTATGGAAGGAACACCCTCCATATTCCAGTCAGCAACAATGTAGCAAATCCTGCTGCTTCTAATCTCTTTTGTTTTCTCTAATGACACTAGCTAGAAAAAAACCTGGTTTGGGGCTTATGTAATTAGGCCATGCCCAACAGGGTACACTCCATTTATTATTAAAGTCAACCTGTGCTGTGTAACATAATTTAATCACAGGATTAATATCCATCATATGCACAGGCCCAGGAATATGCAGAATGTGTGGACAGTAAGGGGTTAGAAATCTTATGGGATATCTTAAGTGTGCTGACTCTCAGTACGTTTACTGAAAGTTTATCTTTCAGTCTGCCTGAGACTTACCTAAAAGTGAGAAAATTTTCTTAATTCATGTTGAAGAAATCCAGCTGAATTATAATTTGCAAGTATAAACAAAACAAAATTCTGTTCCTATATCTCCACATATTCAAACCCTCATTGAAAAAATGTGCAGATTGTTCATATCGCTCTTCATAATACGTTTATTACTGGGGAGTTGTTTTGTCACGCATATATTTTTGTCCATAGCAGCTTACATTTTCTGAGGAAATTTTACTTTTAGCCAGGATTCTACTTACTATTGCTTATAGTTGGAAATCAGAGACCTGCTAATGATACTACAGATCAAAAAAAAAAAAAAAAAAGATGGAGTTTATGTCCTCCAATCTCATGATTTTACAGATATTGAGCCTGACCCCGGAGAGTTAAAGGACTTTCTGCAGGTCACACAGAGATTTGATCAGAACTAGGTCTGACTCCTGGGATATCTCACATCTCAGTCCATTTTGAGGGCAACAGATTTCCTCCTCCAAGAGGATTACAGTAGGACCTTCCCTTCTAACAGCTTCTCTCTGTTGTGTCTCCTTCCATTTTCCTGGTAGACAACCATAGAGCAAAAGAAAGAAGACTTTGTGCTGCAGAATGAAGAGGCATCTGTCAAATATTGCCAAGCTGAGCTTGAGCGGCTTTCAAAGCCTCTGTTGGAAAGCATTTCGAAGGGAGCTTTCTCTAGCCCTGGAGGACACAACCTCTACTTAGAAGCAAAGAAAAAGGTTGAAGAGGACTATAACCTAGTGCCCAGAAAAGGAGTTAAGGTGAGGAATAAGGGGAGAGGGAAATGGTTACTAGAGTGTGGTCAGAGGGTATTTATTGCCATTTTTGAAAATGTAAGACCACAGCACTATTTGTGGAGAGAAAGCAGAACATGACACTATGCCGACATTTTTAGATTTTAAAATTAATTAGACACTGTTAAAGTCACTACAAGTATATCCTTCCAAAGAGGATTTAAATGAGGAACTCATATGAAACTAATCATTCATTTTATTTAACAAGCAGTGGGATAGTTTTTGTGCTAACTATAGAGTATATATTATGAAACATACAACTTTGCTTTCAGAAGTCTATGATCTTCCCTGAGATGGATGAATTAATAGTCAATTGGATATGGTGTGATTATAGTTATCATACTAGTATGGACTGGTAGTGATAATAATGATTATGATAAGCACCTAGCTAATACACATTGAGAATTCACTTCCTATACCAGGTATAACATTAGATAAGCTTGATGGATTATGAGTTTTGTCTTCTACATTATACAGTTGAGAAAAGTAATTACAGGAGAATAGTAAATTGCCTAAAGATGACATAGACAGTAAATGGTAGAGCTAACAGGACTCATTTATATACTTGGCAGCCATTGGAAGCTCAGATATTGTCCTTTTGAGAAAACTTTGTCCTGTATTTCATGATGACTGTACCAATTCACATTCCTACCAGTTTCCAAGGATTCCCTTTTCTACATATCCTGCTAACTCATGCTATCTTTTGACCCTGTGATAATGATAATGGCCATTCTCATAGGTATGAGATAATGTCTCATTATGCTTCTTTTATTTCCCTGATGAATAGTGATATTGAACAATTTTCACATACTTGTCAGTCACTAATTTTTTTGAGAAATGTCTATTTGGGTACTTTGCTTTTTTGTTTGTTTTTCTATTGTTATATGATTTCCTTATATATTTTAGATATTACCTCCATATCAGATATATGGTTTGCAAGTATTTTCTGCCATTCTGTATATTGTCTTTTTATTTTTTTGATCATTTTCTGTGCTGTGCTGAAAATTTTAGTTTGATGTAGTTCAACTAATTTTTGTACTTGTTGCCTGTGCTTTTAGTGTCTGATCTAAAAACTCAGTGCCAAGGTCAATGTCAAGGTTTTACAGTTTCTAGTCCTTCAGTTAAGTCTTTAATCCATTTGTAGTTGATTTTGTGTATGGTGTAAAATAAGGTCTAATTTTATTGTTTCAGATCTCCAGTTTTCTCACTGCTATTTATTGAAGAGGCTATCCTTTTCTTATTATGTGTTCTGGTCACGTTTGTTGAAATTATTTGACTCTATATGTATGGGTTTACATCCTGGCTGTCTGTTCTGTTGTATTGGTCTATGTGTCTATTTTTATTCCATATTTTAGTAATTGACTACTATAACTTTGTAGTAGCTTTTGAAATCAGGTATTGTGTTGCCTCTGGCTTTTTTTGTTGTTGGTGCTCAGGATTGCTATTGTTATTGGTGTCGTTCATGGTTCCATATGAATTTCAGAAATTGCTTTCTTATTTATGTGAAAAATATCATTGGAATTTTAGAAGGAATTATATTAAATCTGTAGATGACTTTGTATAGTATGGGCATTTTAACAATAATAATTATTCCAGTCAATGCATATGGAATATTTCTCTATTTTTATGTCCTCCTTAATTTATTTCATCAATGTTTTATAGTTTTAAGTGTACAGATCTTCCATTTCCTTAGTTAAATTTATTCATTAGTGATATTCTTTTTGATGCTATTGTAAATGTAATTGCTATCTTAATTATTTCAGATTTTTCTTTAGTATATAGAAGTGTAACCAATTTAGTATGTTGATTTTATATCCTGCAACTTTACTGAATTTATTTATTATTTTTAACAGCTGCTGGTACATTCTTAGTAATGTTTCTCATGTCATTCCAGAATTACTCATAATGGCCAAGATATGGAAACAACTTCAATATCCATCCACAGTTGAATATGTGAAAAATTATTCAACTTTAGAAGGAAGGAAATCCTGCCACTTGTGGCAATATGACAGGATATTATGCCTAGTAAAATAAGTCAGATTCTGAAAGATAAATACTGCATGACTCACTTTTGTAGGAATACAAAAAACCCTGAACTCATATTACGTGAAAGTAGAATGGTAGTTACTAGGGGCATAGGAGTGGGGCAAGCGGGGAAATATTGAAAAGAAATCACACGGGGTTACAATATAAGTAAGGTCTGAACACAAAACATGCAACTTGATGACTGTGATTAAAATAATGCATCGTTCACTTGGAACTTACTAAGACAGCAAATCTCAAGTACTCTCACTACACACACACACACACACACACACACACACACACACACACACACAAGATAACTATATGAGGTGATGGATTTGTTAATTAAGCTTGGTTAGCATCAGCTAATCATTTCACAGTAAATATGTATGTCAAAACATTGTGCTGTATACCCATAAAAACATACACTTCTCATTTGTAAATCATACCTCAATAAAGCCAGGAATAAAACCCAGAAGGCAGCCTAGAAAAGAACCTGCCAGAGAGGTAGTAATGGCTCATTGAAGTATTGATAGATGTCATCCTAGTCAAGAAAAGGTAGCACAGCATCTAGGCAGGAGAAAGCAAATCTCAATACTGTAAACAATGGAGGCTGTGTGTCTAGAGAACCTCACATAATCTGTTGTTTGTACCCTGGGGAGTGGGTGGGCAGCATTCCTGGGAAAGGAGGCTTAGGAGCTAAAAAGAAGACTGCTGCTCAGGGCTTTCATGTCTCACCAAAGAGCTTCTACTTTTTTTTCTTGGGTCCATGGAAGGAAAGAAACCACTGTGGGATCCTAGGCAAGATGCAAAGTTTATAGTGTCAAATTTGAGGTTTTATTGAATAATAATTTTCAAATCAGAAGACTAGATCTTTGCTGCCAGACAGATCTTTCCTTCTTGTTTCCACAGGCAAACGAGGTTCTCCAGAGCTTCCTGAAGTCACAGATGGTTATGGAGGAATCCATCCTGCAGGCAGACAAAGCCCTCACTGCTGGAGAAAAGGCCATAGCAGGTGCGTATAGCAGGAGTAGGGCTCTGCTCTCAAGGAGTGGATAGGATCCTGCAATGCCCTCTTGCTCATAGAACAGAGAGAGTCTCCTGATACAAGAGCTTCCTCTTACTATGAACATAAGCTCTGCCAGATTCGAAAATATCAAGAAGAGATGGGCTGCACAACAGCCAGTCAGCGTCTTTCCATCACATTCTGATACATGTTCTTGCTGACATGGCTAGTGGGAATTTGGAGATTCCCAATTTTTCAACTTCTTCCTTTTTCAAAGTCAGTCTGATCCCTGAGCTCAGGAGGAGATAACTCAGGCCTGACTGCTATTTCATTTCCTCTCTCAAACCTTTGTGAAACAGCGGAGCGAGCCCAGAAAGAAGCAGCTGAAAAGGAACAGGAGCTGCTAAGACAGAAACAGAAGGAGCAGCAGCAATTGATGGAGGCTCAAGAGAGAAGTTTCCGGGAAAACATCGCCCAGCTGAAGGAGAAAATGGAGAGGGAAAGAGAAGAACTTTTGAGGGAGCAGGAAAAGATGCTGGAGCACAAGCTGATGGTAAGTCTGGATGAAGCCTGCTATTGCTTGAGGGTCAGTGCCCTGGTTTCTCAGAAAGAGAATGGCCACAATGTTAATCACAGTCACAATTCAAGAAAGAGTTATACCTTTTAGGTATATGTTTCTCTAAAAGTTATATGCTTCACTAAAGTCTTAAATATATTTGAATCTTACTGGTGCCTGTACGTTTAAAAGACTTCAGCGTTTTCTGTCTTGTTAGACTTTGGAGAGTACACACGAACTCCCCAAGGTGCTAAACTGCTGTTTGTGATGATTATAGGATTGTCTCACTATGCCCCAATTTAATAAGGCCTTAGTGCACTAGTCAGGACTCTCAGTCTACTAGTCAGGATTAGCATAACCATCAAAGAGGAGTGCAATAGATCTACCTGCTCTAAAAGTATTATATGTTGCCTGATATGATGTGTAAGATGCTGAAAGCTCCGAGTTTACCTTATTTGTTTCCAAGTCTGCCTTATTCCTCCTGTACAACCATAGTAAAATACATTTTTTCCCAACCTGAAGCTTGACAACCAGTGTTCTATGCATCATTAGAAATCTCCATTATCTGTTAGATGAGCACGACTATGCAACCTCAGTGGAACTGAGAATTAATCAGAATTAAACCTGCATTTGCTCCCAAAGGGCATTCTTTCTCTGAAACAAAACTCCACCCTCAGTGAGACAGTTCAGAGGGACTCTCACAATGCTATAAACCATACATACTCCAAGTATTCAGGTCCAACCAGCTGAAAATATTGGAAAATTTCATCAATGTCCTAAACTGATAGAGAAATAAACATATGGGCTTAACTAATAAATTTGTTAAATACAAAATGCTGTCACTTAAATATTGATGATTTTCAAAAGTGGACTGTCCCCCCTTTTACAGGTCCAAGAAGAACTGCTTATGGAAGGATTTAAAAAGAAATCTGAGGAATTAAATAGCGAAATACATCGACTAAAAGAAGAGATGGCAACAGCTAAAAAACCATCATGGTTTTCAGAGATCCTTGGTGGGCTTGGTGATATGATGATTTTAGCATTACCTGGGGCTGGTAAGCTACTTGGTGTAGGGGCAAAATGTATAAGCTCTCTTACTAAATAGGCTGAGTATTCCTGGTAAGTGAATTATAAAATGAGGTTTCTTTTGTTTTAGCAGCATAATACTATTGCTATTTTGGAATTATATGTGTGGTAGCAGTTTCACTTGAAAAAACTTGAAAATAAAAAGCGGTTATCAAAGAATGTCAGAGCTTAAATCCACAAAAACAAACTCAATTTTGATTAAATTAATGGCTTAAAAAATAGAGAACAAGTTAGAAGCAGTGAAATTTTTCCTAGAAAAGGTTTAAACAAATCAAAAAGACAAATGGTAAGATGAAGAAACCATTGGCAATTTTTATTATATATGCAGAGATCATATCAGTTATAATTAACTCTTACCAAACAATGAGAAGAGTAAAACTCCACTTTTTTTAAGTAGGCAAAAATGTGGTTACTTTTACTGATAATAAATTTGTGCAAGATAAAATCATGAGGTTCTTGTTTCACCTCTGTGATGGGTAAGGAAGAGTTCTTTGACAGGACACTGGGCTGGCAAAGGTTCGGGGAAATTTGTAGTGTCTCATATTGACTAGTAAGGGTGTGAACTGTTGGAATGATGTATCAAAAATTAAATACACATACATTTGATTTAGCAAATCCACATTAGGTTTTTATGTATATATTCTTTTTTCTGATTAATACCTTTTTAAGTGTCTCCTGTAGAGCTGGTCTGAAAGCTGCATAATCTCTTAGGGATTGGATGTCTGGGAAGGATTTTAATTCTCCATTGATGATGAAGCTGAGCTTGGCTGGGTAGGAAATTCTTGGTTGAAATTTCTCATCTTTGAGAATTTTGAATATTGGACTCCTGGTCCTTCTTGTTTGTAATGTTTCTGCCAGTAGGTTTGCTATGGTTCTGACTGGTTTTCCCCAGTATATAGTCTGACCTTTCTCTATTGCTGCTTTTAGGATTTTTTTCTTTTGTGCCTACTTTGTGTAGGTGAATTAATATGTGTCTAGGGGTTGGTCTTCTCACTTGATGTCTCACTGGGGTCCTCTGTATTTGGATGGTCATGTCTCTGTTAAGATGAGGAAAGTTTTCTTGGATAACCTCCTGGAATACCTTCTCCAAGGTGTTCTCCTTTTCCTTTTCTTCTTCTGGGATACCTATCAGGTATAGGTTCAGTCTCTTGATATACACACACATCCTTGCAGACTTTGTTCTTTCTTTCTGAGTTTTCTTTCTATATTTTTTACAAAGTGGGTTAATTCCATGTTTTGGTCTTCAAGTTCTGAGATTCTTTTTTTCTACCTGATTAGTTTTGTTTTCCATGTGTGTGTGTCATCTTGCTATCTACTTTCTGGATGAAATTTTTTATGGTCGAAAATCTCTGTTACAAGTTCTTTCAGTGTTGCAACAAGTCTTTCAGTGTTGCATCTTGTCTTTCTTGAGTCTTAGTCACTCTATTCATCCATTCCCTAATCCCTGTTGTATTCTGAGGCCAGTCATTGGTGACTTCCATTGTTTGGGTTCTGAGGGCTGATTTTTCAGGTGTCTTCTCATTGTTACACTGGGAATTATCTATGTTCTTCCACTGATATTTTTCTCATTTGTGACAGATCTCATTCTTTTCTCGTTGTTCCATTATTCAGTGGCAGTGGAAGAGGCTTTTACTCCTGATGTTTGCTCAACCCTCTATTCTTCCCTGATCAGGACTCTGAATTTGTTCTATTTTGAAACAGGGCTATGGGTGGGAAACTGCTGTCTCTTATAGTTTTAAGAGTTGAATAAGGTAGAGGATGAGAAACTAGGAATCAGAAATGACTTGCTAATCACAGAGTCCACTGATTGCAGTATTGGTTCCCTGAGGCCCAGTCCCCACCACTGCTCTATATGACAATTCAATGGGTATGTGTGTGTACCCCCTGAGTCCAAGATACAGTAACAGCAATAAGGAGAACAGAGAAAAGTATAATAAGTTGGACAAAAATTAAAAAAAAAAAAACAGGACAAAAAAGCAGAAAACAAAGTAAAACACACACACACACACACACACACACACACACACACCACAACAAACTGGAATAAAAACAAAGCAAAACAAAACAAAAAGCAAAAACAGAAAAAAGAGGAAAACCAAACACACACATGTCCAACCCAAAATGAAAGGAGAAGAAAACCAGGAAAAAAAAGAATTAAAGTTGAAACCTTACACATATATTCACCCACCTAAAAACTAAAAAAAACAAAAAATGAACAATAAAAAAACTGAAAGATGAACACTTAATCCTTCACATACACACAAAAAATAAAACAAAAGAAGAAAGAAGGAAAAAGAGGGGTGGGGGGATGCAGATGGAACCCTCACATACACATTCATGCACAAAGGAAAAATAAAAATAGATCAATGGAATAGAATTGAGATTCCAGAAGCAAAACCTCAATTTCTCAACCAACTCATCTTCGACAAAGCCCCCACCACCTATCACTGGGGAGAGGAGAACCTATTCAGTAAATGGTGCTGGGAAAACTGGCTGACCACATGCAGAAGATTGAAACAGGACCCCTATCTATGCCCATGCACAAAGGTTAACTCCAAATGGATCAGAGACCTAAATGTAAAACCTCAAACCATAAGAACCTTAGAAAAGGAAGGAAATACCCTCATGGAAATTGGAACTGGCATCCAATTCCTGAACAAAACCCAAAACCCACAGGTCATAAGAGAGAGGATAGACAAGTGGGGCCTCATTAAACTGACAAGCTTCTGCAAAGCCAAAGAAACCATCAAGAGAGCAGGGAGACAGCCTACAGACTGGGAAAAAGTATTTGCCAACACCAGATCTGACAAAGGCTTAACATCCTGGATCTACAAGGAACTCAAATGGGCTGAAAAGAAAAAAACAAACAACCCCATTATAAAATGGGCAAAACATATGAACAGACAATTCACAAAAGAAGATATCCAAGCAGCCAACAACCACATGAAGAAATGCTCAACCTCACTAATCATCAGGGAGATGCAAATCAAAACCACACTGAGATACCACCTAACTCCAGTCCGAATGGCAATTATCAACAACTCAAAAAATAACAGCTGCTGGAGAGGGTGTGGTGAAAAGGGAACACTTCTACACTGTTGGTGGGAGTGTAAACTAGTGCAACCTCTGTGGAAAGCAGTGTGGCGATTCCTAAAAGCTCTAAAAATCGACCTTCCATATGACCCCGCAATCCCCCTACTGGGAATATACCCTGAAGAACTCAAATCACTCTATAAAAAAGATACCTGCACACGTCTGTTTATCACAGTGTTGTTCACAATAGCAAGAACCTGGAAACAGCCATGCTGCCCATCAAAAGAGGATTGGATTAAAAAAATTTGGTACATATACATAATGGAATACTATGCAGCCATAAAAAAGAACAAAATCATGAATTTCGCAGCAACCTGGATGGAATTAGAGTCTATAATACTGAGTGACCTCTCACAGAAACAAAGGTCCGAGTATCACATGTTCTCACTCATATAATGGACCTTGAACATCCAGTGTAATACTCTAAGAAAATGACTGACGGTACTGGGAAACTATGGGGGGGAGGGAGGGAGATGGGATTAACAGTAGCAAATATCTGTCTGGGGACAGGGAAACACCTCTTATCAACAGGGTGCCTGAATGAAATGTAATTGTGTACCTAACCCTTAACTGTACCCCACAAAACCATAATGAAAAATATTTTTTTTAAAAATTTTAAATTAAAAAAAGAAAAAGAAAAATCAGCAAACAAAAAAAAGAAGCCTGCCCTCTTGTGGCAGTTTCTATAATTGTTCCTCTCAGCTGCTCCTCTGCTGTCTCCTGCAGAACCTCTGCCTCATTCATAATCTCCCCAGTGTCCAGCCCAGAGAAGGAGAAGGGGACAGTGGGTGTGGTTGTGGCTTTAGTTCTCCCCTCTCACTCTAGTATGGCCAGGCTAGTATCCCCTCCAGTTGGGAGTTGCGGGGATCGTCTCTTTCCCAGGTACTGGCAGGGAGAGCACCAGCCAGATTTATCCTGGAGTAGAGTCTTCCTATTGTGGCTGACGTCCAGGCTCCACCTGGGTTCATCCTCCTCAGTCATACCCCAGCCATGTGGGTCTCACATTCAGAGGATTGCTGAGGAGGAGGGAATTGGGTCAGCCCCAAACTCATCACTGAGCTTTTTGCAGGTCTTCCTCACCATTTTCTGGCCACACCCTTTGTCCCACAGGTGAATCAGGGCAGGGGGTGAGGCACTTGAGACTCAGCACTCATTCTGTTCCTCTGGAGTTTGTGCTTTCAGAATATTCCCTCTGGGTCACGATCAACCTCTGAGTAGTTAATCCTGCCAGTCACTGAGATTGGGTTGGCTCTGTTGCTCTGTGGTGAGCAAGCTGGAGTACTTGCCTGCCCAGTTTTCAAGATGGTGGCAGGGTGCTTCTTTTGTGCCTCATTCTCTAGTGGGGCACTGTCTCTGGGTTCCCTGGCTGTGCTCCCTCCGCAGCCCTTGCTGCAAGTGTCCGGTCAGGCACTGCAGTGGTGAGGCAGAGCCTGGAGCCGGCAGTCTCTCCAGGCAGCTTCTTTCAGAGAAGGGCTTTGTTGATTTTTTTTTAGTTGGAGTCTCACACCCTCGCCCAGGCTGGATTTCAGTGGTGCACTCACGGGCCACCCCAGCATCGTCCTGCTGAGCTCCTGTGATTTCCGCCTCAGCTTTCCAAGTAGCCGGAACTGCAGGTGTGTACTACCACACCCGGCTTATCTTTGATTTATCATAGAGACAAGGTCTGGCCACGTTGCCCGGGCTCACCTCAGCTCATGAATTTTTTTTTTAAATGGCACTTGGCAGCTAGGCTCGGTGGCTCAACCTGTAATCCCAGAACTTTGGGAAGCTGAGGCGAATGAGTTGCCTGAGCCTGTGGGTTCAAGACCAGTCTGGGCAGCTTGGTGAGACCTCATCTCTACAATAAATAAAAAATTAGCCAGGTGGGGTAGCGCGTGCCTATAATTCCAGCTACTTGGAAGGTGGAGGCAAAAGGATCACCAGAGCCCAGGAGGTCGATGCTGGGATGGCCAGGAGTATGCTACCACACTCCAAGGAGTGAGACTCCAACTCAAAAAAATAAAAAGGCACTTGGCTTCTGGACCCCAGGAAGCACTAGGTTCCAAGGAGAGCAGCTGCGGCACCAGCTGCTTTGCAAGAAGAGTCCTGGCTACTTGCTCCTGAATCCCCACTCAGTCAGCTACTCACACACCCACTCACCGACTCGTTTGCAAAATTTTCCATACACTCACTGACTCATACTGGGACTTGCTTAGAACAACTGGCTCTACCATCATCTTCCCGAGAATCCTCAAGAACATCCTATGTTTATATTAATTTACCCAAGTCATAGATGACATTTGTAATAGTTGTAAGATCATTGTAAGTGCCAAAGAACTGGAACAATTTTAAAACCCCTTTGTCAGACAGTGAAGGTTCCTTAGAAAGAGAAGGGCCAAAATTTTAATCATAATTCAAGAAGGAATTATACATTTTTTGTATATGTTTCACTAAAAGGTCTATGTTTCAATAAAACCTCAAATACATTTGAATCTTACTGATGCCTATAAGTCTAAAGGTAAATTTAGGGACATATTTTCAGAAGGATACTCTGAAATACAGCTACTAAAATGAAAGAGGAAGCTTTATCTGTACTAACATGAGAATTTTCCAAGTGATATCATAAGTGAAAAAAAATGTAGAAAGTGTGCTGGTTATCACCACTGAATGTGTCACAATAATGAGCATATGTATAAATTATAATTGCACAAAATGCAAAATATATTAGTATCCTCTGTCACAATGGGAATGGACCTGAATTGTTACAATGAAATATGAGAAGTGAACTTTACATCAAATATCCTTCTGCGCCCTTAACATTTTGTATGGATTTACTATACATTTAAATATGAATAAATGCAATTATTAAAATTTAAAATGACATAATGCATGAATGAGAGAGTTCCAGTTACAGAATGAAAGTGATTAATATTACTATAAATAGCATAAGCCAAAGAAAATGTTTACTCATCAGAAAAGGGTAATAGAAAGGGTATAATACATGCATCCTAATTGTGTTTACATTATTGCCTTTCAATAAGAATTTCAAAGTTTATCCCCAAATACATTTTCGGATGCTAAGTTCCCTGGATGCTGACTGGAATGGTCTCTAAATTCTGCCCCACATTTATAAACATAATGAATTAGAAAGAATTTTTTTCTTCAGCAAAACATTTTTAGGAATTCTTTTCAGCTGTAACTAGTACTTAAAACTTGTAATCTTGTAATTACTCAAGTTGTGCATATTCTCTTGACTTTGGACCTTTGCACATGGGACAAAGACTTCTTAAAGCAACCCTGCTTTCTCATTCTATATTTTTTATTTGACAACCTCTGCTCTTCCTTAAGGGGACCTACTTCCTGACTTCCCGAGATTCCCTCTTTGTGTAGCCATGGCACCATCTTGTCACTCCTACAATAGAAATTTGCACGTAATTTTTTAAATGCCTATTTGCTTCTTTCTACAACAAGTTGATCTCAGGTACTTGGTCTTCTTCATCTAATCATTAGTTACAAGTATTAAACCCACGACATAAACACTAGTTATGTGTTGATTAAATACATGAGTCGCTCTCCAGTAGAGCTCCAACTTACCATAAACTCACTGTACTTCCGATTTATAGAGCTCTCAAAATGTAGGGCATAATTTCAGGAATTAGTGCAGAAGAAACTCACTGAATCAAAAAATATATACACACTTGTCTGAATACACCATCCTGTTTGCTGAGAGATTGGATGCCTCATGGACTCTTGTTGCTTCTCACCCATGTCAGTTACCTGGGATTGAAGTTGAACCATCTGCTCCCTGCACAATCATAATATTTAAAATAATAAGAAAAGTACCAGAATCAGGCAAACCTCTCACTTCCACCATAGGTTTTCTATTTGTTCAGGCTGCTTTTGATAAAACAAAGCCATTCTACTTATATGAGGATCATCATATCACTGACAGATTGAAAAAGTGTAAAAATCTGCACATTGTCATGAAGCCATCAGACAGCAACACTGTGATTATACCTTAGTTCTTCCTTCTAAAGTCCTAAGAGTACAGCTCTGCTTTTCTCAGAGTTTTGAAGCAATGTATATTGCCTTTCCATTTTCCCAGCCAAAACCACTGAAATGAGAAGTCTTGCAGCTAAGTCAGTCTCCAAAATGCTCATTGGTGACACTCAGAGGAGTGCTCTGAACACTGCACATCTGGGCGGTCTGGGAAAGCCAGTGAGAAGGCAGGAGAATACTCTGCTCCCTCGTCAAATCTCCCCAATGCACAACCAGCAATGGAAACATGAAACAGTCAACCAGAAAACGTTGGTATAAAATTAGAGCTGTTTATAGACCAGGAAGATTTCAGGGATGAGGTAAGGAAAACAAAAACAAAGAAAATAAAATTCTGCCAGTTTTGATGTTCATGTATATGATGTCATCTGTTGAAATAAAGTTTCTATGTTGCCAAAGTAAAACTCCAGGCAAAAGACCTCTCACATATCAGAAAATTAATAAATAATTGGTGAATTATTGAAGATATAACAGACCTATTTCCATAATCTTTTCAACAATTTTGTAGGAAAGTATGTTGACTTTCTTGTCTGCGCATGGTATTTTGGTATGGTCAAAATCAGCTGTTTGGCCACTTCCAAAATCCTTCCTCCATTTTCCCAGACTTGGTCTATAGCCTGTGTGACTCACAAGTACTACCTTCTCCCTGTTAGGCTGCGCTTTAACAGTCCACAAAGAACTTATTTATTAAGGAAACTCCTCAGTGTCTGAGTGGAAGTTAGGAGTGGGAAGTTGTCAGAGATACAAAAATATATGGGGGGAGGGCAGGAAGAGAGACAGAGAGAATATCTCTTTCCAAGAATATTGGAAGTAGCTTGAGAAATCAAGAAAACTGAGGGAATAGTGTTGCCTGATATTCTTTGTCTTCTTCAATTAGATGAAATCATGTCACATATGTGTACACTGAATGTAGAATGAAGTAAGAACATTTAAGCAATGTGTCTGCATCCTGGGGAAGTCCCTCTCTGTGAAGCACAGACTCACCCCAAAGTGGACACAGTGAGGTTCCGTGTCAGGTTCTATTTCCTTGAAGTTGAATCAGGGTCAAGATCCTCTCAAGAGTGAGAAGCTGGTCAGTAGTTCCAATCCCTGGAACACAACACAACTGTGATGGGATACTGGACCTGGCATGCCTTTTGCCATGTTCATCAAAGGAAAGTAGGATCTGTTTACTTCTCTTAAACAATCACATATTTTAACCCCAATGACATCACTATTTCTATTAACCCTTCTGTCAATTAACAAATCCTCTGTTTTTCATACAAAAGAAATGCTTTGTGTAGTAAATTACTGCACCTTAAAATGATTATTCCAGGGCAATTCACATACTAATTAACCACGCCCATGCAACTATATCAAATGCACCTGACTTCTGTCCAAACCAAGGGATAAATCTCTCATTTTAAGTAGTCTTTTTTATCTGACCTGCCTTAATATAAATACCTCAATTGTATACAACTGAACACAAATATGTGACAGACTATGTTTATAGTCATTGCTTATTAAATACCTGCCTAACAAATAAGTTGGCAATAGATTGCAGTATTGACTATCAGGCTGATGCTGGGTGGGTTTCACCTTGACTGTTGAGTTTAAAGTTACCACCTAATACCCCGCAAGCACTCCCCCTCCTTTATGAAACTGCTTCCATTCGTGAAGTATTCAACTTCAGGGTACCTGAGGAGCTGGTCTGTTAAATCTGGATGGCTAGAGAACACTTCATTTATGATCTCAACGCAATCATGGTCTGGTTGTCCTGGCTCTATGGGTAGTAAGATGGCCGGATTTAGGGTCTTTACCACATCTAGGCAAATGCGTGGGTTTTCACAGAGCATTCCCTGATATCTGACCATTCGAGCATTGGTTAGGCAATACTGACCCTTGTATTCCATTAAATTTATCACTGCATGAGGCACCCTGACTGTTAGATGTTGTCCCATAGTTAATTTGTCAACGTACGTTATCAGGATTGCTGTGGCTGCTAGGGTTCGTAAACAGGGCATCCAGTCCTGGGCCACAGAATCTAGCTGTTTGGATAAATATGCCACAGGTTTATGCCATAATCCTAGCATTTGAGTTAAGATGCCTACGGCTGTGCCAACACATTCGTGTATGTATAAAAAGAAAGGCTTAGCCACATCTGGGAGTCCCAGACCGGGTGCATTGGTGAAAGCCTGTTTGATCTGTTCAAAGGCTTGTTGCTGGGCCTTTCCCATAGCAGGGGTCCCCATTCACCCCTCTTTGTGGCTTCATGGAGGGGTTTTGCCATGATTGAGAAGTTAGGTATCCAAATTCTACAGAACCCCGCAGTCCCCCAAATTTCCCGAATTTGGTGCCGGATGGTGGGGACTGGTATCAAGCACATTGACTGTTTCCTTTCAGGGCCAAGTTGGCGCTGCCCTTGGGATAAGTGAAAACCCAGATACCTAATCTTTTCCTGGTGTATTTGGGTGTTTTTCCTTGAAACCCTGTAACCTGCCTTTCACAGGAGGGTGAGCAGTTGTTGTGTACCTTGCATAGAGTTTTCTTGGGTTGGTGCTGCCAATAGAAAATCATTTACATACTGGAGCAAAGTACAGTCACACTGCTGTTCTGGAAAGTCTTTTAAATCTGAGGCTAGTGCTCTACCAAAGATGGTTGGAGAATTCTTGAATCCTTGGGTAGCCAGGTCCAAGTTAACTCTCCCTTGGTGCCATTTGTCGAGTCCTCCCATTGGAAATCGAAGATCGGCTGGCTTTTTGGGGCCAGGCAGATGCAGAAGAAAGCATCTTGAAGGTCTAAGCATGTGAAGAAAGCAGCCTCAGCAGGGATGAGACCCAGCAGTATATACGGGTGAGGGACAAAGGGGTGTAGCAAGACTGTAACTTGGTTTACAGCTCACAAATCTTGAACTGGCCGGTTGTCTGTGCCTGGCTTCTGCGCTGGCAACAGAGGCGTATTCCAAGCAGACTGACAAACCCAGCGGATTCCATAATGCAAGAGCCTTTCCAGGTACTTATGGATTCCTACTTGTTCTTTGTGTGGGATGAAATACTGCCTCTGCTGGACCGCCTTGCCCCCTGGCTTTAATTCCACAACTACAGGGGGTATATTTTTTGCCAGTCCTGTAGGATTGTCCTCTTCCCACACTCCTGGTACTCGAAACAGCAGCTCTGGGAATTTTTATGAGGCTTCAGTTAACCTATAGAACCACCATTCCTCTTCTTGGGGGATTGTGAGGGTCATAATTTTAGCCTCTGGGCCTCCTAATCTCAGAGTTACATGAGTAGGAGAGTCAAAGTTTATCTGAGCTCAAAGTTTCCTTAGGAGATCTTGCCCCATTAAGGCTACGGGGCAATCTGGGAGATACAGGAACTCTTGTATGACCTCATAGCCACCGACTGCGCAGCATCGTGGTATTAAGGGATTTTGGCTTGACACCCGGAGACTCCCATAACATTAGCTTATTTTTGAGAGAATGGACCTACAGGCTGGGTGATTATGGAATGCTCAACTCCCGTGTCAACCATGAAGTTTATACTCTGGTCCCCTACTGTCATACTGACCATAGGTTCCTGGAGACCTAAAGATAGTAGGGACCCCAATCTGGCCTATTGTTGTTGCAGTCCTTTCATTAAGGCCAAGCCCATAAAGCCGTTGGGAGCCAGTGGGTCCTGTTGATAAATGGAGCCATGTAGGCCACTTCCCTGTTGGACTACCTCATCAGCCATTTGTTGGGGGCATTCACCCTTCCAGTGACTTCTTGGTAACAATAGGCACACTGGTTCCTCCCTAACTTCATAGGAGGTCGTGATGTCCCTTGTGTGGGCTGATAGATGGAGCCTAGTTTCCTAGGCTGAGGCTTTCCGGGCCCCGCTCTGGGAAACTGCTGACCTAGCTGTCTTCTTCCCCGACCTCTGCCTCTGCTTCCTCCCTGTGGGCCTGTTATCTGGTATCCCGCAATGCCAGCAGCAATCATGACCATTTTCTTTTTCTGACTTTGATCTGCGTCCTGCTGAGCCTCTTTATCTCAGTTAATGAATACTTTAGTGACAACTTCTAGCAGTTGGATGACAATCATTCCAGCAAAGTTCTCTAGCTTCTGTAGCTTCCTCAAATATCTCCCTGGGATTGTCTGACAAAAGTTGCATTTACCATACATTGATTTTCTGCTGCCTCTGGATAAAAAGGGGTGTACAGTCCAAAGGCTTCACACAGTCTCTCATAGAATTGACTCGGACTCTCATCAGCTCCCTGGAACACCTCAGAGACCTTGCTCATGTCTATGGCCTTTTTCCTCCTTCTCTCATGCCTCCTAGGAGGGTCTCCTGATACCGTTCAAGCATTTGCAGCCCCTGGGTGCTCTTGGGGTCCCATTGGGATTCCTCCTCTGGGAACTGATTTTGGGCATATGCCTGGGCGTTGAGTGCTCCAGCAGGGGCATGTTCCTCTAGCCATTTCACAGTCCCCTGTAATTACACAGTAATTACAATCCAATCCTCCTCAGTATTGAATAGGGTCAGGAGGAGTTGGCAGTTGTCTGCCCCGGTGGCCTCTGGGTCTGGATAATGGACTGCATTAAGTCTATCGTGGCCTGAGGGTTTTCCATGAAGGAGGGTGTATGATTCCTCCAGTTCAGCAGGTCTGTGGTGGTGAAAGGCTGGCACACAAATAAGCATTGCCCACCTTGGATCTGGTCTTCTTGATCATAATAAATAGGTCCTCTAACCTCCCTCAGTGTCATCTGGAAAGCACCCCGGCTCTCCCCTGTGGTGAAGTCAGACATGCATTCTGGCAGCTGCTTTCTGGGTGGGGTGTGGGGAGTCAGAACTGGTGGTTCAGGTGTGGCCCCCGATTGCTTGGGAGGCGAACTTAGCTTAGGGGTGCACTCCAATTGTGAGCCTCCATCAGTGGCTAGTGCTGTGGGAGCAGGTGGCAATGGTGGGTAGATTGGAGAATAAGGTGGTGGGATTTCTGCCACAAATCAGCACTGATTTGTCATCCAATTCATAAGCCTCTGATGGGCACTTGGACTTAACTGTTTTGAGGACTACCATAATTTTGCAACTGACTTCCCAGTAAGCTTTTAACCAAGACGGCTGTGCAAGGACCACATCCTGCCAACAGTTGATGTTAGGGAATTGGTCTGAGTGGCCTGGCTCTCTTGCTATAATTATATATACTCTCCTAATGGTTTTTCTATCTAGGGATCCCTCTGGTGGATACCCAACCTCGAAAGAGGGCCAATCTACTTCTCAGAATGTACGGAAATTTCTCTGAGATAGTTTGACACCATAACCCTCTTCACAGAAACATTTGTCAAAGTTCTTAAGCATACAATCAAGGGGGGCATTCTTATTTTGGTTTCCACCCATTTCCTCCCCCAACAGTCAAGCACACACAAATGAGGGAAATGAGGGATTGGAGATATGGGATAAACAGCCGATTCGTCCTCCTCCAGCTGTACTCCTCACAGAGACATTTCAGACACCTCTTAGCAATTGGCAGGTTGGTATCAGCCCCCAACCTGGACTGACCCTATCGCGGGTTCGGAACTGCCTTCAGCTGTATGAGGTCACCACCGGCTTAGATCGGGATTCAACACTCTCTTTGGCCCTTGAGTCAGATCAGAACTCTTCCACTGTCCGTCTCACTCACATGCAATCACACAGCACATTCTCCCACCCTCCACCCAATTCCTAGGAGTCAATGGTTTTGCCTCAAAGCAGCGTTTCCTTCAGTGCCTTTCAGCCCTTTCCCTCAGGCTAGAGACTACTCCAGACTCTGGGAGGTGATCAAGTTCCCCTTCTGTCACCTACTGGCAGGTCTATGCAAGGTCCTTGTTCCTACCTTTTCAGTCGGGCGGTGCTCTTTATTCCAGTTCCTTGCCTCCTGGGTCTCTGTTGTGCTTTCATGATCTGAGACTCAGTGCACCAGGATGGGACTCCCTCCTATGAATCAAGAGGTCCATTGCACGCTAGCCAAAATTGGCTCTCCCATTGCCCCAAGGATCGTACCCCGATGACGAAGGAGGTAGAGCATACCATCTCTGAACTCTCTTTTCCCAGCTGACGCACCAGAATGTAGCGGGAACACAGAGAGGCCATGACACCGAGGCTGTTTTAGGAAGTAGCAGATTTATTTTAGAACTGGCACAACTCGGAGGGTTAATACTCCCAGGCCAAGCTCCCTGGGAAGGGAGGAGAGGGGTCTTATTCCCCAGTTCAGGTAAGGGGGTGGGTCGGGTTGAGCGATTACACATTTTCTTTGGAATGTACAAGGTTGTACTCAGCAAAATCAGATCTTTCAAAGAACAAATGATCTCCAGGAAATGCACTGCATGACAACTTCAAAAAACAGAATTTGGGCAAGTTTGTGGATTAGTCACTTTTTTGCATTTCCATGAAAGTCATCAGTCTTTGGCTATTTAGCTTTCTCAAGCAAAGCTGCTCTGGCAAGTTTTCAGAGCTTGCTGATTGATTCTCAAAAGGAATACTTTTAACTGCTATCAGTCCCCTTTTTTCTACAAAATGAGAAATGTTGTTTTCATGTAAATAAGTCAGGGGTGTTAAGGGACATGGCCCAACAGTTAAGAAAACAAATCACAAAAAGAAGGCAAAGAATTGTCTGACTCTTGGCTGAACAGTATTTGGAACAGTATTGGAGCAGTATTTGGAGCTGGGCATCCTGACTTCTCCCATTAGCTAGACCCCTCCTCATGGTCCTGTTGGCATTCCTGTTTGGCCCTGCATTCTCAACCTGATAGTTCAATTTGGTTCCTCCCGCCTAGAATCCATTAAATTTCAAATGTTTCTCCACAGCTATGAACAACTTCCCCTGCAAGATATGGAAAGCAGGTAATGCCCATTAGAAAAACTTCAAAGGGGGAATGAGATGGGGGGAAAAAAACAGAAATTAAGCAGGAAAGCTGACCTTGAGGGTCTTATCTTTAAGTAAGCAACTGCTTGCCGTCTCTGCTTCTGTAAATATGCTATAAGTAGACCAGTTGCATGCCATTTTCCTTAACTGCAATCTCTGTTTCTGTAAACATGCTTTATTATACTTCATATGAAAATGTCCATTAAAATGTCTGCTTCAATGCTTGTTGTAGAAGCAGAAGTAACTGTTCCCAGTTCTAAATTAAAATTGTAAACCCACCAATGGCAACCCCAAGTAGGTTGTAACCAAGAAGCTGTATAAAAGCATCTTGAATCTGAGGCTCAGGTTTTGCGAGGCTACTCCATCTGAGTCTTCTGGAATAAACACCTTTGATTCTTCTCTCAGTCTCTGATGCCTGTCCTGAGTGCATTCATTCCTGTTCCCAGTGAATTGCTGCAGTTGCTGCACAGTGGAAGGATTGCCTGAGCCCAGTAGGCCTATGCTGGGGTGGCCATGAGGGTTCCCCTGCACTCCAGCTTGGGCAACAGAGGGAGACTAAAACTCCCCCCCGCAAAAAAAAGTGGTATCAACAATTTGTACGCTTTACAAAAATTTAGAAAAGATAGAACACTGTTTTATTATTGAGTACCCAGAGCCAGGTACACACATATAATTATTCTTCAAGTGATTCAAACATCAAGATAAAGGTTCACAATGATTATACATTCAAACAGATATGATCCTTTTATTCTGCTCTATTTTTAGCTAGTATGCAGCCTGTTTCTTTATCATCAAAGCTATCCTGTTTGCCATAAAGGAATTGACGGCATAATTTGTCGTTATATCCTGAAGTTTGCTGTTTCTCCCTCATATACTTCAGCCTCAGCTCACTTAGGAATTGAAGTAGCTAGTTGCTTAAATATTTTTGCCCTCATATGAAAGAATATTAATACCTGTTTCTTAGAAGAAATGGTTATTGACCGGATAGGCACCTAGCTGAAGCTCCCAATATGTCAGGAAGCCTGGGGCTAAAACTTTGTGGGTATGTACATTTCAAATGGCACTGAGCCCAGGTCCCTGGAGACACCTTTAGGTTGTAAAGTTGCAATGAATAGTTTTACTTAGCCCTGGATAGTTCTGTTTATATTCAAAAGTTTAGAGAAAATTCTCTGGCATACAAAGAAATGTTCTAAAATGAAGATGAGAGAGTAGTGTCTTTTTCTTTTAGAAACAGAGAGAATTCATATCATTTACCTTTAAATTATACATAATCCACAAAGACTCAATTTTCCATGGACTATTTTTAGTTGGCTGTCATAAGCAATAGATTATATTGTTCAGAAGAAAAAACATGTGATTTCCTAGCATTAGTTCTATTTTGAACTAACCCTGTTCTCCTTTCACTTTCTCTTACTGAGGTTGACACACACACACACACACACACACACACACACACACAGATTTACTCTCCTCTTGTCTGACTGTTTTCCCCCACTCCTTTTTCTGTTAGACACTGTGGAGTAGAAAATCAATGTGGTTTTAATTGTTTTTAAATGTCACCTTTGAATCTCTCGCAATGATTTGTTCAATGACTTTTTTTAGACATATTACCCACCTTCTAACTTTTGTTCCTCCTTAGACAATGAGGATAATAAACATCCTGTATCTTGAAGTAGTATTGTGATGGTTAAGTGATATACCTAGAAAGTGTGAACTGGAAAGTCACTGATAAAGGGAAAACATTGCCACTGTTATTGCTCATTCAGTCAACACAGAGCCATTTCAGTGAAGTGGTTAATAGAGTGACTTTTAGAGAAAGATTTCCTGAGTTCAAATCTAGTTTAGAAGCTCTGTAATTTTAACAAATAATTAAATCTGTCTGTAATATTGTGGTGAAAGTATTTGTGATAGGAATACAATAGTATAATGTGTGTAAACAAGTTATTACTGGGTCTAAATCATTGTGCAGTAAATGGCAGTTATCTTCATTATTATGTCTGAAATGCCAAGTGCCAGGGCCTGGATTAGCTGCTGAGAATTTGTAGTAAGACGTGGACAGTCCTTCAGGGCAATTCTCGTTCTCATTCATAAATATGAGTGATGAGATCCATTGTGATTGAGTGTAATCTTCAAGACAGTTAGGCCTAAATAATATTATATGAGGAATTCTCATTCCCTATGTCAACCTGACCTACAAACATGAGATAAATAACATGATTGTATTAAAACAAATGAAGCTTTTAAAAGAAATTTCAGGCAATCTCTAAGATCTATTCCATCATGAAAATAAAAGACTCTGAATGAGAAATCATGTGAAAACTTCTCACCAGCACAGCTGTCAATAATTTTTTTAGCTGCTGAATCATTGCCTTATAATACTCTTCAGATTTGCAGAGACTGCATTTTTACAGGTATAAATGGCACTCAAGAAAATCTGGGAAGTCCCAGGACATTGGAAGGGTAAGGTAAAAGTCCAATCTCCAGCAAGAGAGAAAACAGTGAGATAGCAGTGCAGCCAAATTCAGAGGAAAAGAGGATAAGAATCCACAACTTCCTCATCAAGGCTGTCTTCTACTCAACTCTAAAGAGTCTCTGCTCCAGGTAAGACTGGGGCAGGGATGGGAAAAGGTTTATAAAGATCCCTCAATTTTCTCTGGAATGACCAGTCCCAAAATAGATTGTACTAAGCCTGCTGTGGGACTCAAGTCCAGATGAAATCCTGCCCTTATCTGAGGGTAACATGTTCTTTAAGTGCCCTTTGCTCCATCTATGTTAAGTGAGACTCCAGGACAGGTGGAGCTTGTACACAGAGAAGGGTATGTTTCAATGTAGCGGGAACACAGAGAGGTCGTGACACCAAGACTATAATGGGAAGTGGCAACTTTATAATGCCCGTGGGCTCAGCGGGCTCGACGGACTAATGCTTCCAGATCAAGCCCCCCACAAATGGGAAAAGTGGGGTCTTATATCTTTGTTTAGGGTGTCGTGTTGAGAAATTACACATCTTCTTTGGAATTTTCAAGGTTGTACTTAGTAAAATCAGATTTTTAAAGAATAAAAGGTTTCCAGGAACTGCAGGGCAAGGAGGATCTGCAAGCAGGGTTGTAAACCATCAACTTCAAAAGAGGGGTTTTGGATTAGTCTGTGAATTAGTTACTCTTTTGCATTTCCATGAGATCCCTCAGTCTTTGGCCCTTTGACTTTTTCAAACAAAACCGGCCTGGTAGGTCTTTAAAGTTTGACTTTCAAAAGGATATACCTTTAACTGCTACCAGCCCCTTTCCTGCCACAGGGTTAGTGGGAGACAATTGTCATCCCAGATGATTGCCATGGGGCCAACTGCTGACCCCAAAGCAATTACTCATGTGTTTCTGCGTTTATTCATTCAATCATACAAGAAATATATATTTGAGCATTTGCCACATTAAGATTGTTACTTCTTTCTTGACACCATCTTAAACTACCTTCATGAATAGTATTGTAATGTATGCTGTGAAGGAAGAGACAAGCCACTGGTGGTTAACAGTTTATTAAAGAAAAGAAAGGGGGTGGGGGATGACTGGCTCTATAGAGAGAAAGCAGCAGTCTTTGTTCTTTTGTCTTGGTTTATTGAGTTTTGAGAAGCAATTTTAGGGAGTTTTGGATTGAGAGCCATAAAGTAGTTGTGGGAGTTTGAGTTGTCATCTTTTGACCTTCAAATGCAGATGTCAGTATTGCTGAGGCCAGTCCTATGGCCTTGAAGTGCAGATGTCCTCACTAAACCAGTCACACTTGTCTCTGAAATGCAGCTTTAGAAAAGCAAACACTGACAGTCAGTACAAGGCTGTTATCAGTCACATAGCTTTGGGATGTGGTCTTGGGAAAAGTAGATATTGACAGTAAAGCAATTTGTAACAGGATGCTGTTAGAACACAGTGTTAGTTTTGGGGCCCTTTCAACTCTTTGCTCCATTTCCAAGGTTTATATGATGAGTTGTTTTAACTACAACCTCCTCTCCCATTCCCCTACAAGCCCTATCAATTGTCTTCCTAATGAAACTCGAATTCCTCTATATTTTCAACTTTTATAGCCCTATGTGAATGAAGGTAGAGATCTGTAAAAAGAGGCAACACGTTATGGCAGCTTGAGAGCTTATAAAATTTCAGTGCAGCTACTTTCTTGGAATCAGTCACTGGTGGATTTCCATTATACTATAAAATTGAACGGACTAACAGCTTGCCAGCAGTCCCTGAGGACCACTGCTGTGAAAGGAAAGGGGCCCTGATCATAGAGAAATAAATGCCAAAGGGAGGCCCAAACTTTACCTGTATGATGCCCACTTGTCAATCTAATCCTGAATTGTACCCACATCTCTAAAATACAATTTTAAAACAAATAAATAAATTGACTTTTTTTTTTTGCCATCTTCCCCTAAAGAAATGGGGAGTTAGTTAATTAGATCTAACCCCCACCCCCCGTGGAGCAAGTGCAATGTATTTGACTCCAAAGTGGAAGCAAACCACTCTATTTTGGGATAAGAATAAAAACTGCTAGGCCAGGCACAGTGGCTCAAGCCTGTAATCCCAGCACTTCGAGGCCGAGATGAGAGGATTGCCTGAGTCCAGAGTTTCGAGACCCGCCTGGGCAACTTGATGAGACTTCGTCTCTACAATAAATAAAAAAATTTAAAGAAATTAGCTGGGTGTGGTAGCGTGCACCTGTAGTTCCGGCTCCTTGGAAGGCTGAGGTGGAAGGATCGCCTGAACCCAGCGGTCCAGGCTGCGGTGGCCGTGAGCATGCCACTGCACTTCAACCTGGGTGACAGAGTGAGACTTCAACTCAATAGAAAAAACAACAAAACCCCGTAGTACCAACTGCCTATATTTGTGTCTTCAAGAGATTATAAATCTCATAACATGTTCACATTGAGTTACAAGAATTGAGACTTTAAATTTAATATAACAAAGTTAAGACATTACTAAAAAATACTTTTCACCTTTCAAAATTATCAAAATTCTTAAATTATCAATTCCTAACTAAAGAGGGGATGTCTGTGATTGCGTGTATACTACTCTATTTACTGCTGAGTTCTGACCAAAAAGCAAGCTATGTGTTTTCAGAAAATGCTTTCTGGTGAGGTTTCATTATCAGAGATAATTCAAAACAATATGCAAACTGATATAATGTAGAGGTACTGAAGAATCAATCTTAAACCTCAAAGTTCAAAATCTGCTACCACAATTGAATAAAAAAATCAAGAGACAAAGTGTCAGGTTAGAGATATCAGGCTTCTGTGAATAGTATGTGAATGCTGATACTCAGCAAACAGGAAGCGTCAGTGAGTGGCTGGCAGGATGGCCTTGGTAGCTCAGAGGGCTTCCCGTACAGTAAGGGGGGAAGCCAAAAGGTAATCTGAGTCACACAGCCTGACCACACTCTGCCCACAATGGCGCTTGGAAGAACTAGGACCAGGACTGAGTAGAATGTTATATATTAAAGTATAGAGATATGCTCAGCAAAACACTGCCTAGGTGAAGGCTCTTTATTACATTATACATGAGCTAAGAGAGCAAAGATTTGTTCATTCTAATGATCTATGTGGACATGAAAAGCTTCCATGGGGGATTTTGTAATTAAATCAAAAGATATGAGACATCCAGAAAAAAATTCTATTTTCCAGAAAGTCAGATACAAGATAACCTGGGGGAAGCACCATCTGGAATATCCCTCTCGAAAGGAATTTGGCAATGTCTGATAAAATAATACATTCTTACTTTTGATTCAACAATCTCACTTGTAGGAATCTATTGTGAAGTTACTCCCACAACAACATAAAAATACACGTGCCCAAGGTTAGGGGAGTTATTGTTTGCAGCATTATTTGTAATTGCAAATTATTGGATAAATTCTAAATACCCATCCATACATAAAAGAGTGGTTAAATCAATGGATGTATGTCCACATAATGGTGTAGACACCTGCCAAAAGAATTGAGAAAGTTTTCTATAAACTGATATGGGGGATTCCCATATTTCTATACGATGTTATCTTCATGGTAGAACACATGAATAAGAAAATATAAATGTGCCTGCTCATTTATGGAAAGAAACTCCAAGAAAGGTAAGCCAGAAACTAACAAGATTGAGCAGTTATAAAGAATGGGTGGAAATGAGGTGAAAGAACAGCAAGAGAGCAGGAATGGGGTAAGTTGAAGGAAAATTGACACTTTTCTGACTTCAGCTTTTAGAAAAACTCTGACTTGTAGAACCGTGATGTTTCACAGACTCAAAAAATAAATACTTAAAATCAACCAATATACCAAGATGTGAGAAATGCCAAAATAGAACACAAACAATAACCAATGAACATAACAGTATTACAAATGAATCATTTAACTGTACTGAATAGGGTGGAGAAGAGAAAACTAAGAAGCCACTTTGGAATTTAGTGTTTTAAGCATATACATAAGGTTAAAGACAAAAAGAACTGTACACTAGTAACTTTCTGTAGTAAGTAAATTTATTTTTCACAGTTGTTGATTAGCATTTTAAAACCAACAATGGACACTAAAAATCGTGACTGAAACAAATATGAAAGTATGACGAGCTTATATGTGTCTTCCCAAGTAGTACTCTGTAGTGAGAAAATGGTACGTAATATTCATAGTACTTTATGGTAGCGAATTTGTCAGACAGTACCTTAACCAAGTGATCAAAGTTAAGATCATAGTATCAGAATACGTTATGTCAACACCAGGAATAGCTTAATACAAGACACGGAGACTAGTAGACCATCACTTCTGTGACACACTTGCCAAAAATGCATATAACTTCAATCTAATAATGAGGAAACATCAGAAAAACCCAAACTGAGGGCTTTTCTGCCAACCTGCAGGCCAGTATGCTTCTAAAATGTCAATGTCATGAAAGACAAGGAAAGAATAAGAAACTATTAAAGATGAGAGGAGACGAAGGAAATACAATGATAGTGACTAAAACCAGTGAGGGATACTGGATTGGAGCAGAAGGAGAAAATTCATGGGAAATGAGTGAAATGTGACTAAGGTGTGCAGATTAGTTAATAATATTGTATCAATATTAAAATCTTGGTTTTAGTTATTGTTCTATGGTTATGTAAGCCATTCATATTAGGGGAAGCAGGACAATGGTACATACTAATTATCCATACCTATGGTGCATTGTTCTGTAGTCTCTTTCAAAAGTGATTTTTAAAGTGAGTCAGCTGTCCAATCTGTGGGACAGCCTGAAAGTGTCACAGGTCTTAAAACGTCCAAGGAACGGGCCGGGTGCAGTGGCTCCAGCCTGTAATCCCAGCACTTTGGGTGGCCAAGGTGAGAGGATTGCCTAAGCCCAGGCATTCAAGCCCAACTGGGCAACTAGGTGAGATCTCTCTCTACAATAAGTCAAAAAATTATCAGGGCATGGTATATGCACCTTTAGTTCTGGCTACCTGGAAGGTTGAGGTGGAGCCTGAGCCCAGCAGGTCGATGCTGGTGTGGCCAAGAGCCTACCACTGCACTCCAGCCTGGGAGTCAGAGTAAGACACTGACTCAAAAAAAAAAAAAAAAATCCAAGGAACAGTGTTGATGAATGCAAAACAAAAATTTCATATCTATTGTAAAGTTAAGCTTAGCTAACTGACCAGAAATTGCCACTATTCTTTTTTTTTTTTTTTCCTTGCAGACAAGGACACATCCTGGACATGGCCTGAGAGATCCACATACCCGGCCCAGTGTGCCTCATTAAGAACACTAAAGGACAACTTAGAGTTAATCAGGAAGCTTTGGAGATCCTGTCTGCCATTACAGAGCCTGTGGTGGTGGTGGCTATTGCGGGCCTCTACCGCACAGGCAACTCCCACCTGATGGACAAGCTGGCTGGGAAGAACGAGGGTGAGTGGCACCAGCAGAGCTTGAATGAGTCCCCTCTGTCTAGTCATTCTGGAAACTGAGGAGAGAAAGTCAGAGTTGGGGGTGAATATTGAAAGCTTTCAAGCCATCAGTGAACTCCTTACATTAACTTGAAGGATTGAAGTCAATTCATACTTTCTTCCCACTTTACCTTTTCCCCCACATTTAAAATATATGCCTCACTGGATAAAACAAGGTATTTTAAGTTAATTTAAATAACAATGAATTATAAAAACACTTACTAAAATATTCAGGTAGTAACAGCAAGCTTTCACTGAATTTTAAGATATAAATTATAAAAACACTTACTAAAATATTATAAAAACACTTACTAAAATATTCATGTAGTAACAGCAAGCTTTCACTGAATTTTAAGATTAGATGAATGTTTAAATCTGTATTGGACATCCTAATTTCTCTATTTTTTGTAATTAAGCTCAATATTGTTTGTGATTTCTTTCATCTCTTTTACTTGAGACAGCTGTTCAGTGCCAGGCATCAGTGTGGTTTATAGAGCACCAGACTATGAATCAGGAGGTTGGTGTTAAAGTGTAGTATGTATGTGTGTCTAACTGCCCACCAGTTACCAGTTCTGGGTTTCAGCTTCATCATTCAGAAAATGAGTGATTGGACTAAGATAGCTTAAGGTCTTCTGTCAACCTAAAGTAACCACAGATAGTCACTCTCCCAAGAAATCAATCTATTGGGGAATAAGCAGAGAATTTACAAATTCTGGATACAGGTGCTATGACTAATCTGAAGCCCCTCTGAGGAGGTTGAGGCTCTGAGAAACTTTTAAAGGCAAAAAAGGAGAAGCACATGCAGGTTGATTACCTTAAAATTTCATTGGTTTACAGGAGTTTATTGTTGGTGGTGACATATGAATTGACTATTACTTGAAAGGGTTTTATGAATGTGACCCTGATTGTAGGGCCCCTGATTGCAGGGGGTAATGTCAATGTAAGGTTGTGGTAAGGACTGGCTGTTGCTGGAAATATTGATGTGATCTTATTTGCAAGGTTGTAACTGGCAGTGTCTTTGATGGCAGTTAGGAGGCATTTTTGCTGGTGAGCACACAGGAAAACATTTCCTTCATGGCCTCCTGATTCCATTTTGTTAGGGTTTGGTATAAGTGATGCCATTTTGATTCTGACAACTTTCAGAACATTCCCCCCTTTGATCAAGGTGTTTCTCAGAACTCATTGTGAACTAGCCATCCTGTGGTTATGTTTTATGTGTTTCTCAATGTTGAAGAAACTTGAATTGGTTGCTCTTGACCCAAGTCAGGGGGAAGTGACTAGTGACTGAGAGTCAGTTTCAAAACACTTTTAGCCACATTTGAGCAACAAGGAAGTTTGGAAGGAGTAACTTTCAGGTTAAGTCTGCCTGGAATTCATTTTAACTTCCATTTAGTCAGTTTTGCATGTGTTGGAAATATTCCTATTCAAGTGCTGGCCAGGATTATTCTGTTAGGAGTGTCATTTTTGCAGAAGTTGGATGGGCAACAAATACAAAGTTTAAATAAACTAATATAGATGAGAGCCATGAAGAGTCTAACAAATCCATTTCAGAAAACTTTTCTAAGCCTATTAAACAAATTTAAAGACCATGTGGTATTGGGTAAAATTTTTTGTAGACATTGAGTCTGTTCTCCTACTTATGTATAATTGGTTTGGTGATTTTATTATTCAGTATTTCATGACTAGGTTAAATTAAATCAGAGAGTGATAACTCTAAAAAGGATTTATTGGCACAATTTGAGCAAAAGCTTGTATTAGGGTTGTGTTCAAAGTTACTCATTGGTGGAGGAAAAGATTTCGTAGTTCATGAAAAGATTTGGATTTGGCTTGACGGATCCAACATTTCATCAAGTTACCCAGAAGCTACTGATTATGAAATATTAACTATAGCATTATCCTTTCAAGAGAAAAGGAAGACATAAGCAAGGAATATGTAGTGCGTGTTCCAAGGCAAATGTTATCCTTGGAAATGCCGTTGTAGATAGATAGTCCCTGCCATTTTGCTAACACAAATTGGGATGGAACCCTACTAGCTGAGCACCGATCACAGAGTACATCCTGCTAAACATCAGCTAGCCACCATAGGGCTTCTTCCTTCGCTTCCTGCATCCCCAGCAACTAATTAACCAACATCCCTTCCCCCAATCGCTATAAATTATCCTTAGTCTGTAAACGGACTGGGCTTCAGTTTTCTGGAGTCCCCTCCGCAGGTCCTCCACCTTAGCATAAACCGGTGTTGCTGTTGAACCGCCCACCTCTTTTTCTATCTGCTCATTTTCGTGACCAAACAGCAAGAGCATCACCATTATGAGAAGTATTGTTCTGATGTTCTTACAACAGCTGGCCACAGCAAGAAGTCATCAACTTCTCATACTGATTGTCAGTTTAAATATCTTTGGGTATGGCATTGAGCAGTTTGGTGAACGATCTGTGTGGCCCAAACATGAGGCATAAACCTCATCCCTTGAAATTTGTGTGGAGTCACGTAGCATTCGCATATGGGGCTTCAAGAACCAAACAATATTTATTTTGAGTAATTCCAGACAAGAAAATTGGGAGAAAATTGCTTTGGAAGAACCTAGAAGAATTCAGGATTTAGTTTAGATTGTAGGTAAATAATACTAATAATAATTAATAGTAGTAGTATAAAAGGTCAAAAACAAAGCCCAATGCTACAATCTAATAATAGTTTTCTTTTCTGAAACGTAAATTTTTTCCTACAGTCATCCCACGTTTTACTGAGGTAAGACTAGTTTGTTTGCAGATTAAGCTAACCTCATCATACACGACTTGCTTATTTATACAAGTGCAGCAAGAAAAGTCAGTCATACAGGTTTTTTTTAAGTTGTTATTGTTGGAAGTTTAAGCCAATTAAATAGAGCTCTTTGATAAATTTTGGAGGAGTATATCACATACACATGACATAAAGACATGAAAACATACTGACGCAAAGATCTTATGACATTTCACCTTTAAAATTTTAGTCACCAGACAATAAAACATAGTAATACATACTCTCTAATTTATAAAAAGAACAGATAAATCCAAATTATGTTTCTAACAAAATGTTTCTTTTCACTGATTTAAGAAACTATGAGACATCCCTGGTAACTGGTGACAGGAAATGCAGACCATAAATGTTACTATTGACAAAATACAGTTGTAACTTAAGTTCTATACAATGCCCTGTCAGTCACATAGTCAATCTATAGATACCAACAAACTTAAACTTACAAAAATGAATTGTGAAACCTGAGGGATGAGCAGACTGGTTGCAGAAATGCCAGGTGCCAGGTTCGGTCTCCCTAAGCTCTGCATTCAGAAATAAACTTATTTCTGCCAGTTCCCTGCCTCTCAGTTTATTGGCTTTGAGAGATAGCAGTTGAGCATTTACTTGGACCATAACAGAATAAGTGTAGTGGTTAATTACTTACATGTTTACATTTTAGCTAAGTCTGGCTGAAAACACAGATGTT
This sequence comes from Cephalopachus bancanus, assembly GCA_027257055.1. Classification (NCBI taxonomy): domain Eukaryota; kingdom Metazoa; phylum Chordata; class Mammalia; order Primates; family Tarsiidae; genus Cephalopachus; species Cephalopachus bancanus. The sequence goes on from JAPVLO010001195.1 coordinate 191,288, forward strand.
CCAAGTGACTTTGAATTTAGTTAACAGTTTCCCTTTCTTTTTTTTTCTTAATTTTTTAAAAGATGTGGGGTACAATTCAGGGTTAGGTATGCAAATGTTCATTATGCAGGTATTGATGAGGTGTGCCCCCTCTCCTCTGGCAGTTTCCCACTACTACCAATCCTGCCCCCACTTGTTTTTTGTTACTGATGATGGCCATCCTGACTGGAGTTAGGTGGTATCTCAGTGTGGTTTAAACTTCTATTTATTTGATAACTAGTGAGGCTGAGCATTTTTTTCAGGTATCTGTTAGCTGCTCATATGTCTTCTTTTGAGAAGTGTCTATTCATATCTTTTGCCCACTTCGTAAAGGGGCTTTTTTTTTTTACGGCACATTTGAGTTGCTTATAGATCCTAGATGTTAGGCCTTTGTCAGATATACAGTTGGCAAATATTTTCCCCTGTCTGTGGGCTGTCTCCCTGCTCTCTTGATGGTTTTTTTGACTTTGCAGAAGCTTGTCAGTTTGATGAGGTTCCGCTTGTCTATCTTATCTCTTATGGCATGGGCACTTGGAGTTTTCATCAGGAATTGGTGGCCAATTCCAATTTCCATAAGGGTGTCTCTTGCATTTTCTAACGTTCTTATAGTTTGAGGTTTTATGTTTAGGTCTTTCATCCATTTAGAGTTGATTCTTGTGTATGGTGATAGGTAGGGATCTTGTTTTAATCTTCTGCATGTGGTCAGCCCGTTTTCCCAGCACCATTTACTGAATAGGTTCATAGACTGAAAGAATCAACATTGTTCAGATGTCCATCCTACCCAACACAGTCTATAGATTTAACATAATGCCCATTAAATTACCAGTAGCATTCTTCTCAGACCTGGAAACGACAATAGGAATTCATATGGAAACAAAAATGACCACGAATAGTCAAAAAAATCCTCAGCAAAAACAAAACAAAAAACTAAGAGAGAGGTATCACACTCCCAGACTTTAAACTTTATTATAAAGCTACAATAACCAAAAAGCCTAGTATTGGTACAAGAACAGACATATAGACCAATGGAACAGGTAGAGATTTCAGAATCAAAACCTCAGTAACTTAAACAACTCTTCTTTGACAAAAAATCCACCTGCAACCACTGGGAAGAGAAAATAATCCCTTTCTTTTGTTTACCATTTTATTTTACTTGACTAGTCAGCTTGGATAGGAAACATTTTAAGGTTGACTTTTTTCCAAAGGTTATTTGCAGTTTTTTTATTTGTTTGTTTATTTACTTTCTTAGGTCCATGTGGCAGAAAAGACATTTTCTACACGGAATAGAAAGATCTTTTATTATTATCCTGAGCTCAAGATTGTGTCCAATGTACAAGCATGGTTAAAAAGCAGACTCTGCTCGAGAGCCTAATTTTTATATAAATTAGGTGTGCAGGCCATTGAAAATATTAAACCAGGCACGAAGAAGTGAAATAAAACCAGAGAAATGTACTCATCAGAAAGATGATGTTCTTATACCAGAAAAGGGCTTGCCAGAAAAGTCTTTCATAGCCCCAGAAGGATGCAAGGTCTTATATTAAGGTGACCTTATTAAATTAGATCCTGAATACAGTCAAAATAACTAAACAAAAAAGAGAGAGTTCAAGCCAAGGGGAGACTCATCAGGACAGAAAACGTCAGTCATGAAAATGAGGAGACTAAGGGCTCAGCAAGTGAATGTTACACATGGTTCCAGGCCTGCTGATGATTCCAAAATGGGTTCACGTCCTGTCCCTTTTCTGATGCCAGATTATGTCAACTAAACTAACAAAAGAGAGAATGACTGGTTAAACTGATAGGTTTGCTTCCGAAAAAGCTTGGAACTTTCAAATCTGGGATGTCTATGCTATCATGAATCATAAGCATACCCAGGGAGGATGAGGTGGTGGGAAATTTTTAAAGACAAATATGAGAAGTACTTGTAAGTTATTTTGAAACAAAAGTGCATTGGTTTACAGATGCTTACTGCAGAAGGTGATGTGTGCATTGGCTGTTGCTAGGAGAAGGTCTCCATAGAAGTGACACTGATTGTCACTTAGACTACTTACAAGGCTGCAGTTGGGACTGACTGTTACTGGAAATTATGTCCTCATAACTGTGGCCTTTAGTTGCAAGATTGTGTTTTGGCAAAATCCTTGGTAGCAGTCTCCATTACAGGCAAGTGTGCATGAGAGCTTTTCTTTATGGCCTCCTGGATCCATTTTATTAGGGTCTGCCAGAAGTGACTCCATTTTAATTCTGATATCTTTCACATGTCCCATTTTCACAATTCTAGAACTCTCTTACCTAACCCAAGATATTACTTCCTCCTATATTCTAATACCACACATACTGATTTTTCTATTTTTTTCTGATTTTTGTTAGCACCTATCTGAAACACTTAAGTGATTTCTGTGGTTAATAAATTTGGTTTCCTGAAGTATATATTCACAGGTTCAAATCACAGATTCCTCACCTACATTTCAAGGTTTGATTGTCACTACTCTATTCCTAGAAATCTGTTTCAGTAGACTGTGCTAGAGTGAATACTTCATACCATCCTGCCCTTGTCAGAATCTCCTCTGTTCAGAAGTCCTTTTGCTAACATGGCACCCACATAAGGAAAAAGAGTCACTACATGAAGGTGAACCAGACCTATAGAACTCTTGTCTCAGCCCCTCTCTTATATTACTTCTCACTGCAGGTTTCACCTTCCTCTGAGGTTGACACAAAAATACACAGGTCTTAGTTTGTTTCTGTGGCGATAACAAAATGCCCTAGAGAGGATCACTTACAAATAATATAAATTTATTTCTCATAAATCTGGGGATTGAGAAGTTCAAGGTGAAGGCACAGGCAGACCCAGTATCTAGTGAGAGTCAGTTATTCACAGAGGGGGCGTTGTCACTGTCCTCACAGGGCAGATGGAGCAGGCAGAAAGAACAAAGATACTTTCTCAAGCCCTTTTGTGAGAGCACGAATTTCATTCTTGAGGGCAGACCCCTCATGAGCTAGCCACTTCTTAAAGTCCCACCCCTTCATACCATCACCTTGGGGTTAAATTTCAACATCTTAATGAGGAGCTGGGAGAGACCACCTATTCAGAACATAGCAACAGATTAATCAAGGTTTACACTAATTTTCTAATGTAATCTAGTCAAGCCTTTAAAAGTATGAAGTGAATCAGGACACAAGTACTTGAGAATGTCCTTGATATATATAAAGATTAAAATGGTTGTCCTTGCAGAAATGGAAGCACTCGTTATTCTTGCCAGGAACTTACACTCCTACAAATTCACCCAAAGTAACCTCTGGACTGCCTGGATTCTATGTTCACTGTAGGTTGTTTCCCTTCTTCCTATGGTTATGAAACCATAACCACTGGGATTAATGAGTGCTACTAGTTAAGGTATGTGGTGTTTGTAGGGTTGAAGGTAGATATCAGGAACATAGAGTTTCAGTTAAGTAGTCTATTTAAAAATCTATAGAAAAATCACCAGCTACGGCACATTCATAGACGTTGTAGCCCAGCCACTGGATTTGGAGATAAATTCATCACTGACTTTTATGAAAACCTCTGCAGGTTTTCCTCTGGGCTCCACGGTGAGGTGTGAAACCAAAGGCATCTGGATGTGGTGTATGCTCCACCCCTACAAACCCAACAACACCCTGGTCCTTCTAGACACTGAGGGTTTGGGTGATGTGGAAAAGGTAAGACAAAGTCATGGAGTCTTGATTCTCTACTTACATTTTTATTTACAACTTCAGTCCAACTTCTGTGGCCTGTTTTTACTCATAGCAAATCTACTTACAGGCAATGAAGCTAAATTCTTTTTCCTAGAATTTACTTCCAAGGTAAGCTCAAATACTTGGTATGTCAGGGAGAGATCTTATTTTTAACACTTGGATGAATGACATAATTTACTAAATACTGAACAGCTGAATTTTAGGACTATATGCTAAATACATAACCCTGAATTCCAAAGCTCTGTACCAATCAGTAAACAAGAGAAAGGGTCATGCCTAGTTGAAGATAGCACTATTATCCTTTAGAGCCTTTAGAGTATCCAAATGCAGGAAGTGGGACTTTAATCACTCATGCAAATTAGAGAAAGCTTCTTGGAAGAAACCATAACCACTGGGATTAATGAGTGCTACTAGTTAAGGTATGTGGTGTTTGTAGGGTTGAAGGTAGATATCAGGAACATAGAGTTTCAGTTAAGTAGTCTATTTAAAAATCTATAGAAAAATCACCAGCTACGGCACATTCATAGACGTTGTAGCCCAGCCACTGGATTTGGAGATAAATTCATCACTGACTTTTATGAAAACATAAGCTAGATCCACAAAAAGCATTGTAAATTGGAAAAGTCTAGATGATTTGTCTTTATAGTGTAAGGTGCAATTAATCTTTTCTCTTATTTATATTAGTCTGAGTAGAAATTGAAAGTAGCATCAGTATATTCTTAGCTTTCACACTGCAAAAAGTGATGAGTGTGGAAATCTCATTTGGAAATGGTGACTTTAAAGATATAGTTTTAGAGTTCTCAATCATCATTTCAGTGTAAAACCACGATGAAATATTGATTTGAAATAGATTTTAATTTGCATAACTTTTTTCTTTTCCTTTTTTTGCAAAAGTACATTTGTTCAAGAGACCACAGTGTACAAATTTATAGTTGCCTGATGAAAGAAGAACAGCCAGTTGGCCTTGGAATGTGTAGTGCAATTCTGTTAGTATTTAATTATATGTTAAGGACTTTCATATCTTCCTGAATCTCATTTCCAATCTTGTTGTCTTCTACACACACCTACTTGCTCCCTCAGTCCGATAAAATAATTCTATAATATCTTTATATGACCACACCCTAACAATTCGGACTTGGGCTCCATCGGTTCTTCAATCTTCTTCATCCCTTTCATTTCTTCAAGTTCTTGTTTTAAGTACCTTTGGAACCAAGTTTTTAAGGTCTAATTTATCAACTGACTGCTTCCCTCACAGCCAAAGAAATATGAGAGACAGAGGGATCTGGGAGAAGAAGTTTATTCCGATACCAAGGAATCATGCAACAGGTTGTGTATTCACCAAGAACCTGTGCATTTAGGCAACGTTTTTTTATCAGTATTTATAACAAAACATACAGCTTCTTCTCTTCTTTAACCATGGATTAATCATG